>CATIWC010001319.1:0-155975 GCA_948472305.1 Vicia faba | reverse complement strand
ATTGTTGATGAGTTTTAGTGGTTTTGATACCATTTTCTGGCTTATTTTGTATGGTCACATAGTGCTGTTCCGGAATTAAAAGCATGTAAACATTGATTTAATTTATGTCTGATACATAATTAGTCATTATTTAACTTTTGGTTGATACTGGTATCAATTGAGGTTGATTTTAAAGCGGCATTTTTTGCATTTCATGAAAGGATATGTGGTTGTCTGGAATATCATTTTTACATGTGCCTTGAGTTTAATTCTTGAATAATATATTGTTGAGTTTAATTAATCAATTGGTTGATACCCGTACCGATTTCGATTCATTTTAATTTGTCTTTGGTTGAGATTTTGTGTGTTATGTCATGGCTTCCCCGTGTTGGTAAGCACTTGTACGTGTTGATTTAATTCACACTTGTTGCATATTTGAGCTAGTTAGCATGATTGTGTGATGTTGGTACCATGTTTGGTTGTTTTTATACCGAGTTTTGTTCTATATTATACGATGCGACGATGCTGCCCAGTTTTTGATATTAAGGTTCCATTGCATGTTTTGATTCCATTTATTCATCATTCATCCTTGATTTAGGTAGTGATGTAAATGCATAATTTCGATTGTGTTTCCTTGTTATTTCTAATGTGTTTGTTGACTTGTGCAAGGTACATTGAGATGGCTTTTAATCGTTTAATTATCACTTAATTATTCGATTGAAAGGCAATTTATGCCATTTATTTGTGGTTTGAACTTGTGTCCGATACGCTTGGCTATTTTTCTCATTCCATGAGATGATATATTTTGTTATCACTTGTCTGGATTGATATCATGTGCATGTGTACTGTTTGATATTTGGATATGTCCGATTCATATTTCGTATTATATGTACATACCATTGTACATTGTTGTTACTTGTCTGGATTGATATCTTGTACAGGTTTATTGTTTTGATATTCGGATGTGTACGACACACATTCTGTATTATATATCGTTGTATATTATTATTGCTTGTCTGGATCGATATCTTGTGCAAGTGTACTGATTAATATTCGGATGTGTTCGATACATATTCCATATTGTGATTTATTTTCACATTGGTGCTTTGATGCATATTCCGTGCACCAGATTTCTGATTTGATTTTGTTGTTGATGCTAGCGCGCGAAGTATTCTGGGTTTCTTACACTCGTTGAGCTTTGTTACAGATTGTTATCCATTTGGTACATTTCTTGTCTGTGTTCTTTCCATATTTACTGCTTTTCAGATGCCATGAGAAGTAGGAATATAGATGTATGATTATTTACCGCTTTTCTGATGCCATGAGAAGTAGGACAAGAGATGCATATTCTGGGAGTCCCTTTGAGGCAAATCTAGTTTATTTAAAGACCTTGTTTAAAGCAATTCCTATGTGCGCTTGTTTGTTTACAATTCAATTTGTTTACATTTATGCCAAAGACCTCGATGAAGGCGTCCTATTCCTATTCCCCATTGATAAGTCCTTCAAAGGAGGCATAGGCAATGGAGGGTTCACAATCAACCCCGCCATTTCTAGACCCCAGATCATTCGTAGCTCACATTGTACGTCGATGCTATTAAAGTGTGCTGCTCTTGTATCGAGTCGGTCAAGTGGAGGAGGATTTATAATCAACCCATATATTTTGTCTTAAGCTCGCATTGGTTAATGTTTGATGCTTCTTAATGACCTAATTATTGTCTTATATCTCCTACCTTGATCCTTGATATCTTAGTTAGGTGTATAGTCACTTATGATGATTCACTCTTTGTTCTTATCTTGCCTCGATTATTTGATATCTTGGTTAAAAGTCGATTTCCCCCCTTCTTTACTTCTTGCCTCGATGATGTGATACCTTGGTTAAGATTTACTTTCATTACCCCTTTTTTCATAGATGATAAGATATCTATGGTCAGGAACTTCCCCCCATCCTACCTTAATGATGTGATATCCTGGTTAGGTGTCCCATTCCCCTATCTTGTCTTGGTAATTTGGTATCATGGCTAGGTGTTATTCCCTCTCCTTTGTCCTACCTTGACGACACGATGTCATGGTTAGGTGTGTGCTACTTGAGTGAATGGATACTCCTCAAGCGTTATGCACTTGCATTCTTGGCTTGGTTAAGTTCTCGATTGCTATGTGTTTCCCTATTGTTTTATCACATGTTCCCCATAGGATTCTTAGTTCTTTCTTGGTTAAGATCAAACTAAGTAGACCCTAGGAGGGTTATCCATGCATTCTAACATTAGGTATATGTTTCTCTTTTGTTAATCCCAACTCTAGGACCATCATTGTATGATAATATTAGGGATGGAGTTACATAGTCTCCCTTAGACTTTTTCTTCCCTTTTTGCATGTTTAAAACTAAAACCTTTTCTTTTGCAAGTTCATAAAACACTCTAACAATACTTAAATCCTTTCTTCAAGGTAAAAAATACCAACCAATGCAAACTCTTTTTGTCTACAAAATTTTTCTTTTAAAACCTTTTCGATAAGGGTATGTTGTTTCAAGTTCAAGCAACTTGGAAATGCTAAGTGTGCGAGTGGTCGAGCATGAGTCTCTTACGATCTGCAACACCAAGCACGAGTTGTAATCCTAACCGAAAGGATGAAAACATGGAATTATCCATAAAAAACATGCAAGTCACCAAAACTTTTAAGGGGAACTACGAGTGCCTTGATCCCCATTGCACGATCGGTGGTATGTAGGCACAAAGGTTCACAACCGTGGCAGGCACGACTAATAAAAACTTTTTTTTTTTGTATATAATCCTTTGCATTCACGCATTCCTTGTACAACTTAGCTTTTAGATTTGACACACCTTTTAGATTAGACAACAAGAGTGGATCTCGTGGAGTACCACGGACGTGAGGGATGCTAATACCTTCCCCTCGTGTAATTGACTCCCTTACTTGTATCTCTCGGTATTGTGATTTCACCCCCTCAGGTTTACTCGATGTTCACCTTTCCCCTCCGCGGGATAAAAAATGTTCGATGGCAACTTCATTAATTTCCGATGATTTCAGCCAGTTATTTCAGCAACGAATCAACTACATGGCGAATGTTTCCATCACGAGTCCTTTCATCTGCATGCCATCTAAGATTCTTTGCGTAATTCGAATTAGCGAAAATTCTATTAAGTTGTGAAATTATTGGCAAGTACCATAACTCTTTAGCAAGAGGATGCTTCCTACTAACATTGTCATAGTCATTATCATCACCATTATTGGCCTTTAGCTTGTAATGCGACACACCATATTTTGGACATTGATACAAGTCTTCATACTCTTTCCTGTATAATATGCAATCATTAGGGCAAACATGTATTTTGATATACTCCAGTCCCATTGGACACAATATCTTCTTGGCCTCATAGCAACGATCCGACAATTTGTTATCTTCTGGTAACATTTGCTTTAACAATTCAAGTAATTCCGTGAAACGTTTATTCAACCATCCTTTTTTTGGACTTCAGATTAAACAACTTTAACACTATCTACAATCATGTAAAATTTGTGCATCCCTTATATAAAGGGGTGCCTTTATCACTACATATAGTATTATAAATATGAGCATTCTTAAAAGAAGATTCCCCAATATAACAGACATATCCTCTAGTTGATCTTCCATATATTCATCTTCATCCACTCTTTGACTTTGTGACGCCTAACTTTCCTCTTTATCCACCTCACCATGCCACGTACATATTATATAATTTTGACATGTACCATCACAACAAAGGTGCTAGAATATTTCTTCCTCTATACCCTTATCGATATTCGCGCAAACAACACAAGGACAATAAAAGATACCATCATTGTCAGGAAGATGCTTATCAGCGTATTCAAGGAATTCAAGAACTTCTTTCTCATAAACCAGACATAATCTATCAGCTTTCATCCAACTATGATCCATAACAACTTCTGAAATTTATACACGTATAATAATGTGAATGACACACCAAAATCTAATCCAATAACTAACTTGAGCATCTGCAAATCTAAACCTAAAGCATATGAAAAATGTACTCCCATACTGACTAGAGCATATATACAACATAAAAAAAAGAAGAATGAATGAATATTGTTGTACCCCAAAATTTGCCCTCCTATTTTCTTCAAGATATTATTTCAAGGATTTTCAAAATGCTCAAGAATCTCAAGGATTGACCGATCAAAACCCCCTCCTTAGCAAGGAGTCTACAACTAGGGTTTTGAGTTCCTCAAGGAAGTTTAGGTTAAAAAGGTCTCAAATGACTTCCATGGTTCTCCATAGGTCTCCAACAAGGGTCATGTCAAGTTTAAAATCCTACATCACAAGTTTGCTCAGTCAATGGCTAAGATGATTGAAAATTAACTATATTGGGTAAAAAGCCAACTATGGTCAACATACAGTCAAACTTCAAGATTTTTGGTCAACATCAATATTTTGAAGTGATATTCATAATTTGATCAAGGGTTGATCATGATTCCTCGAGGAAAGCCCTCAAATCATCAAAAGTCAAAAGTTTCCAAATTAGGGTTTCCTTAAGAGAAGTCAACTGAACTTTGACCAAGCATAACTTTCACATGCTTCATCAACTTTTCCCTAACCAAAGCCTATTTTGAATGAAATTCAATTCTATACATCTTTGTACTTATGCTCAGGCCCAAAAAATGCTTCATTTGAAAGATATGAGCTAATACCTTACAGATCATTTTCAAAAGTCAACAAAAGACACTTTTTGTCAAGGCAACTTACATCAAGATAAAGTCTCCAAATGCAAAAATGATCAAAAGAGAAATTGTAGAGGAAATCTTGGTATTTTCAAAAAGTCCAATACCACCTTAAAAATATGAAAATTGAGCAAGTTATGAGTTGCACAAATTGGGCAATTTTTGAGAAATGCATGAAATCTCAATTGAGCAAATTTGTGATTTTGGGTTATTGGGCGTAAGTTTTTGAATTCAAATATGTTCATGATATATTTGAAGACCCTTAAATGCATTCATGCATTATTTTAGTTTTTTATTTTATTTATTTTGATTTTATTTATTTAAAATCAAAATTAAATCAAATAAAATGCAAACTTAATGGACAAGGCATGTAAGATTTATGGAATGAACTCTTGGAGGCCCAAATAATTCGTGCTAGCCTGTCACAAAACATGCCAAATTCGTGTAAGGCTCAAAGAGGAAAGAATCACTAAAAAATGACAAGTTTTCAATATGTTGAGTTTTTGTTTCATGGCCATGAATGCTTTTGTTTTGTTCCATATATGTTGCTCCATTCCACTCCTTTATATATGCACAACCCATTTAGATGCAACACACATGTTGGCCTGCCCAAAGAATATCCCTAAAGTTTTCAAAAAATTCTAAAAATCAGAACAATTTGAAACCCTTACTTCCAGTCATTCCCAAGCAGTGTAGAGCATCTCATCACCTTCCTGAAGACTCCTGGAGGCAATTCATATCATTACTCAAGCTCAACGCATTCCAGAATCCCTTTATACAATCCCACCTATTTGGTAAAAGTTCTTGATTTCAAACTCTTTAATTGTGTGATTTAAATCAATTTTATGCATACATTCATATTGTTATTGATGTTTAGAACAGATCTAACGTGTCACATGTAGGGTTTGATGCAGAAACAAAGATGTTCCATTGTTAGGGCACGATTTGAATTCACATTAGAATCGCATAATACAATAATGGTTTGTATGTTTTAAGCCCAGATTTGAACTCAAGGCACAATTTTATGTAGGATAGGCCTCTTGGTTGGCCATAAATATTTCAAATTTGCAGGTTTTAAAAATAACCTGTCGGAGAAGACGGTTGTTTTAGCCACCCATGATGGTGTGAACTGGCCGGAGGCAGGCGTGGCAGTTTCAGATCATCTGATTGGCCAGTCAAAAATTATAGCACTCTGTGATTGGTGGAAATAAAACTGACTGTTTTGGAATGCTGGTTCGCGAAATGTCGCGGTAAGCAAGAGTCGCCACCGTCTTTTATTTTCTCCAACAAGGAAAGGACAAAAGCACAACAAAATTCCTTTTCGAGATGTTTCTCGGTTCGGGAGGTAGATTATAGAAAGGGAAGGTGTTAGCACCCTTTCTATCCGTGGTTATCCACGGGCTCTTAGGTACTTGCTCACTATGTTTTCAAAATGTTTTTGATTTTCTTGTGTTTGTGGGTTTTGAAAAAGTTTGTTTGAAAACTTCGATTCAACTCTTGTATTTGTCCTCAAGAGTGTATGAAGTGTTGTTTGAAAACTTTTGTCAGAAAAGTGTAAGTGCGAAAAGTTGTTTTTGTTTTGAAAGAGCAAGTACCTGAGAACCTCTACCTACTCAAAAGAAATTAAGCTGTGTAAATGTCCTTTAGACAGTACCATCCCACTATTGAGAAGTAGGTAGCATCGTCGTTGGAGTTTCGGGTCAATTCGATTATAGGGACATGTGGTCACCAAAGCAATAGTAGGACGCCTTAGCGGTAACCCTAATGTCTTAGATCATTTTTATCCGAGGCAACCGTTTCGAGGCAACTTGGATCTTTAGACAAGAGGGTGACCTCTAAAACACCCTATACTCAATGACCACGTCGAGGCAACCAAGTGAGGCGTACCCTAAGAGTGGCATGTGCACGTGTGTCAGGTTTCATGTTAAGTTATCTTTGTACATGGTATGGTGAGCTACGATTGATTTTAATTTCAGAGATAAGTCTTGTCATGCATAGCCTAGTTAACATACATCTAACAGTTAATAGTTGCGGAATTTAAATTGCGGAAATTAACTCTAAACTATTACAAGGCGTCGGGTATTTACATCGCCAAAAACAACCCTTGAAATAAAATGCGGAAAGTAAAAATAAAGCGATAAATAATTAAAGTCCTAATTAAGAGCTATTACATTCCAGGAAACAGATACAATAATATGATAAAATGGATCGCGTGCGGGAAATTAAATCGGATGCGAGTTTTTTGGGGTTTTGACCCTTTTTTGAAAGAAAGTGATTTTTTTGGTTATTTTTGAATTAAATGGAATTAAATTAAATGAACAATTAAATTAAATTAAATAATGAAAATATTTTTGGATTTTTGAGTTTTTAAAGAAATAAAATAAATTGAATTAATGCTAATAAAAACCTAATATTCTAAATTGATTTTAAATATTGTAAAAAATATTAAAAGTTAAATCTAATTAAAGCTAAATTGATTAAATTAATTTATTTACAAAAATAAAACTGATGAAGTTAATTTTAATAAATAAAATATTTTTTGTGTTTTTGATTTTATTAGGAAAAAATGTTAATTGGTTAGTGATTAATAAAAATAATAACGATTAATTAATTAAAGGAAAATAATAAAAATAGAGAGAGAGTTTAGGAGTATACGAGTCTGATTGGAGAGGTGAAACAGCTATTGGCGTCATGTGTAAACTGTTTTGTTTTGGCCATTTGTGTTTTGGCTTTTGGCCATTTGTGTTCTGACTTTTGGTCATTTGTGTTCTGGCCTCAACGTTCCTTAACCTTCTCAGGATGTCTGTCTCGCCATGTATTTGTGTCATGTGTAAGCTGTTCTATTTTGACCATTTGACTTTTGGCTTTTGACCATTTGTGTTTTGGCCTCAACGTTCCTTAATGAACCTGCATGGGATCTGTCTAAATCTACAGTGTTGAATCTCATGAACACATTAAATAAATTACTATATATCATAAAATATAAATAAGACCAATATATGAAGAAATTTAATGTTTAGGTCAATATGGCATGTATGAATGATTATACACTTTTGATCATGGAGATCAAATCAACCTTACCCTTACTGGAAAAGTAGTGACATGAATGCTTTTATGCCCTTTTGATCATGGAGATCAAGCCAGCCTTACCCTTACTGAAGAAGTAGTGAGATGTTGGTTTGTAACTGAGATGGCTTGTTTGCAGTGAGATTTGGTTTGTAACTAGGATGACTTGTTTGTAGTGAGAGAGAGATTTGTAATAAGGATTTCAAGGTTTTAGGGTTCTTGAAAGAATTTGATACTCTGACAGTGTTGTGGCAAGGTTTTTTTTCTCTCTCCTCGTTTGTGTGAAAAGAATGTGATTATATAATGGAAATTAGGGTAAAGAAAATGGGCTTTGAATGTGCAATTGGGCCTCCAATATTCACTTGAGTTCGTCACTTTCCAGGCTAAATCGCAGTGACTTAAGTGCAATTTTTGAAGTTGAAATGTGAAAACAAAATGTAGCCGACATCGATAACTAACTCTTGTCCGAAAATCGGCTCAATCGGATAAACGGTGAATTAGTTATGAATTTTTGAAGTTTCAGCTCAGACAAACTTATTTTGGGCTCCAATGTCGACTCTGACACGTTCTTCAATAAAAAACTGGTATTGATCGGAGTATAATCCGGTCTCGACTTTTGATGCAAAGTTGTAGATCTATGAGTCAGTGACCTTGTGTAAAAATATGAGCCCAATCCGATAAAAATTGACCGAGTTATGAATTTTCAAAGTTTCGGCCCAGATGAAATAATATTCAGCATTCAGGATTTTCAGCGTGTCACGCACTCTGAGCAAAAAACGAATGCCTTTTGAATACCGTTTGAACTCAATACCTTCTTTGAAAATGTAGCCAACTCAATTTGTGAAATTTTGGCGCCGGAACCAACTCGATACGATGAAAATCGACCAAGTTATGATTTTCTGAACATGACGCAAATAAACTTCTGTCACAAATTTTCTGTACGAAAATACTTGATAAATCCATATTTTTGAAGACCTTCTGATCGAAATTGGCTTCCAGCCGTGAGAGATGAAAACGTAGATAATGTCAAGACGGAATTTTGGCCACCGGAAAGGGTTCGAAATGAACCACGATCTTCAAGTTATGAATTTTTTAGCGCGTAAAAACTGCACTTTCAGCACACTTTTTCACCATATTTCTTCAAGAAAACTCACACATTCAGATACCTTCTTTAAAGAATTGACTCTTGAGCCGGACCTGAATTTGAGAATACGTTATCAGAGATATCTTGGCGAAAGAACACCTGAATATGACGCGCCGGGTTGGACTTGTGAATTTTTCTTGAAATGTTTTGAGAAATATGGGAGGGCAAATTTTGGGGTACAACAGTTGCCCCTGTTCAATGTTCTTAGACCTGAGGATATAGATTGGCTTGCGTGTCTTTCGTGATCCGAAGGTGGAAGATGATTGAACACTAAAGTGCCCAGAAATTTGCACTCGCATGGAGTAGCATCAGCATTATGATGTCGGGAATGGACTTACAGATACCATTTGGAGATTGTTGGTAGGAGGATGGGTTTACAGATGCCATCTGGAGATTGTTTGTTGAATTGTAATTTTGTAAGTTGAAAGAAGGAACCTGTGTAGAGTTGCCTGGTGATGAGTCCGTGTAAAACTACATTTTGGAAGGAAGGAAACCTGTGTATGGTTGACTGATGACGAGTCCGTGTGAAACTGCATCTTGGAAGGAAGGAAACCTGTGTATGGTTGACTGATGACGAGTCCGTGTGAAACTGCATCTTGGAAGGAAGGAAACCTGTGTAGGGTTGACTGATGATGAGTCCGTGTGAAACTGCATCGTGGAAGGAAGGAAACCTATGTAGGGTTGACTGATGATGAGTCCGTGTGAAACTGCCTCTGGAATTAAGAAGGAAACTTGTGTAGGGTTTCTTGATGACGAGTCAGTGTAAAACTTCATCTGGAGATGAGAAGGAAACCTGTGTAGGGTTTCTTGATGACGAGTTCGTGTAAAACTGCATCCTTGGAAAGAGAGAACCTGTGTAGGGTTTCTTGATGACGAGTCCGTGTAAAACTACGTCTTTGGAAAGAGAGAACTTGTGTAGGGTTTCTTGATGACGAGTCCGTGTAAAACTTCATCTGGAGTGGAGAAGGAAACCTGTGTAGGGTTTCTTCGGGATAAGTTCGTGTAAAACTTCTGGATGAACCGAGGTAAGGTTATTTTGAGATAAGTTTGTGTGAAACTTCAGGAGGAACCGGGGCGAGGTTACTGTGAGATAAGTTCATGTAAAACTTCAGGAGGAACCGGGGTAAGGTTACTTTGAGATAAGTTCATGTAAAACTTCTGGATGAACCGGGGTAAGGTTACTTTGAGATAAGTTCGTGTAAAACTTCAGGAGGAACCGGGGTAAGGTTACTGTGAGATAAGTTCGTGTAAAACTTCTGGATGAACCGGGGTAAGGTTACTGCGAGATAAGTTCGTGTAGAACTTTGTCTTGGAACTGAGGAGGAACCGATGTAGGGTTACTTTGATGATGAGTCATTGTAAAACTTCATCTTGGAAATGAGAAGGAACCGGTGTAGGGTCGCCTGAGGATGAGTCTGTGTAAAACTTCATCTGAAAGAGAAGGAACCGGTGTAGGGTTGCTTCATGATGAGTCCGTGTAAAACTTCATCTGAAATTGAGAAGGAACCGATGTAGGGTTTCCTGATGATGAGTCCGTGTAAAACTACATCTGAAATTGAGAAGGAACTGGTGTAGGGTTGCCTCATGATGATCAAGTAGATAATTATCCTGTCTGGTTTCAGGTATTAACCCATGATCATTCGTCCACAGAATTTTCCTGGCTTGTTACAGGTGTTGATCTGGAATTGCAAAGGTAGATGGTAATCATCTTTTGATTGACCTTTTCCTGAAAAGGCAAAACGTTAGCGGTATGCAATGTCATGATGCATGAACTGCATGATATCAAGATGTTCTCAAGAATAAATGAGATTTGTGTTGTATGATGCGTATGCATGTCATGATGTATGAGATGCATGATGTCCTCAAAATGAGATCGTATGATATGATGCGTATATGCATGTATCATGATGTATGACAATGTGATGTTTTAGCTGGGGAGAATGAATCCCGGATAGCTGCTGGAGAATGATGTTGAATTCTTCGTTTCCGCTGGGGATGATGAACGAAGATGGTTGCAAGAATAAACTTGTAGGAGAAGATAACTCCGTTGGGGAATAAACTTGATGAAGAGATTATTCTGCGGGGAATACTCTGTGGGAAGAGATGCTTTGCTGAGATTTTGACGATAACTCCGCTGGGGATCCCGTTGATAAGCTCTATTGAGGATTTTGATGATGAACTCCGCTGGGGGATAGAAAGAACTTTGCTGGGGATAATCTTTCCGTTGCAAATTGTTGAGGATAACCCAGTTAGACTCTTGTGGGGATAATCTCCGAATATGGTTGGGGAGACGCATTTGTACTCTGCAGGGGACAAGCTTCCAGAATCTACTGGGGAAGATGATTCAACTCTGGCGGGGAAGCTTTTCAGGCTGTGCTGGGAAATGGTTACACTGAGGGTATCTTGTATTCCGCCGGGGAACATTCTTATATTTCGTTGACGAATATTAAGACTGTCGGGGATGCTTGCTGAGGAATATTTGTATACTCCGCTGAGGAATATTAAGATCTTCTGGGGATACCCAACTTTTTCAGGACTGATGGTAGACCAACTCTGCTCGGGGGAGAGTATTGCTGACTTGCTGGGGATACTGTGCCTTTTTGGGGCTGATGGGAGACCAACTCTGCTTGGGGAGAGTATGGCTGATTCTTGTCTTACTCTGCAGGGAGTGAAGGTATCTTGGTTATATTCTTCAGCTGAACTTACCTTGGTACCTTGAGGACAGAGCAACTTGTACAGTTCAGACAATTCTTATTGCCCCAGTTTCTGCAGGAGAAGGTACCTGTGGAGGTGCTTGATAACTGCCGATTGACAAATCTTCTTCTGGTAGGCAAGTGACGAGATGACGAGACATAGTCGTACGCTTTTTATCCCTAACTTTTGTCTGGACCGCCCTTTCGGGTTTTCAGTCCACCGGGATACCCTTTTTTGCCCAAGCCGCCTTTTCAGGTTTTCGACTTGCCTGGTGTACAGATTTTTTCATTTTAATCCCTTATTTTTGCCCGATTCCTTTTGGTTCGCCGGGAAGCCCCTTATTTTTGCCTAGGCCAGTCGACCTAGCGGGTCTTTGATTATGCGTAGTATTTTTTCGACTATGTCCATGTTCTCAGAGTGCAGGGAATTGTCATTGTCAGTAGCGTTGTGTTGCCATACTGCCAGAAGATGTCTGATCATGCAAGATTCGTTGCTGGAATTCATGTCCAATGCCCCAAGTGACTTAGGCGGAGATTTGCCCCCTGGCTATTTGGCATCTTGAGAGATTCCTTGAATCTTGACTTGACTGCCCCAGATGATGGACAATGCTCATGTCGTGCCCCTGGATTGGAAGTGTTTTTCCACTTGATGTGACTCTTTTTTGTTGAGAAGATTTTTGTTCACAAGATATTCACCGTGCGAATTTCTCTGTTGTTCAAACAAATAGTCATATGCAAACAATGTTATTTTAAGAATGCAAAGCTTATGTCTGTCTTGAAGTTTTTTGAAAATGCATTTTCAGTAAAACAAGCAATTTTTGTAAAATGTGATGTCAACTCAGGATTTTACAACAAGCCCTACATGAGTCAGGATACCTTTGTAACAGTATGCTTTCGAACTAACCCATGCTTCAGCTAGGACTTTTAAGGGTTATAACGTGGCCTGGTTCACGGTTTAAGAAACAAAGGATAAAGGCTCAAAATTTATTTGTACCCACCCGCTCTTCGTGATGTTCTTCGATCCTAAACTCGACTAATCGTGCATTTAGATCCCGTTTGAGTCTTTGCTCTGATATTCCAATGATGGTTCGAATACTGATAGTTTATTTTGACCAGGCAGTCATTTCTTTTTGTTGAGGGTTTGTAGGACCTCTTTTTTTTTTTTTTTAATTTTATTATCCCTGTCTTTTGCCTGAACTGTTTCTTTTGTGATTACAGTCAGCGGGATGCCCCAATTTTTTGTAAGTCTCCTTCATAGGTTTTGACTTATTGGGCTTTTATTTTGAGAGATAATGACTGCCCGTCCTTACAATTATAGGGAACCATCACTGTCTTTTGTTTTGGAAGGACTTCTTTGATGTCATTCATTGTGCACCTGGATCAACTGAGAGAACTACCCTGCCCCAGGTTATGATTAAGGGTTTTAATTTTTGAAAAGAAAAACTCCAACTTCTTTGGCTCGAAGGGGTTGACTAGGGATTATCTTCCTTATAACTCCACTGTTTAGGATTTGAAACAATGCCTGTACCTCATCAGCGGGGTCTGTTCAAAGCATACTGTAAAGATTGTGGTATCGTTTTCGTCATCCTCCCTCAAAAGGTTTAGAATTTTTAATCGAGAGTTGAACATCACAAAAAAAATGAAAGCAATTTGAATATAGTGGATACGAATGGATTGATTCAAAACAGACATATGCAATGCATTGATAAAGCAACAAAGTTTGACATGACTAAATGTTTGAACAATCAAAAGAAAATTACAAGGTGAAAATTCCAATGAACAAAAAGTCTTCTCGTCTCAGGACTTGTCACTTCAAATGGTGAGCCTTGGAGGGATAGTAGAAGAACTCAGCCTGACCATCTTGTGCAAACTCCAATGCTCCTTCATCAATCAGGTTTTGGATCTTGTACCTCAACTTCCAACAGTCGTCAGTATCATGCCCCGGGCTGTTAGAATGGTATGCACACCTGGCATCAGGATTGTAGTTGGGTGAAGAAGTCTTAGGATTCGGGTGAGGTCCTACCAACGTCACCAGATTCAAATTTAACAGGTGTTGCAAAGCTTGGGACAGCGGCATGTTGAGCTTGGTAAACGGCCTCGGAGTAACCCGTTGCTTATGGTCAGGTTGTTGTTGGGCCTGTGAGGTAGTGGCACCCTGGAGAGGTCCCTTCTTCATCAAACCAAACCTTTGACTTCTCGGAAGTTGATTAATGACTTGATCCTCAGCCTTGACTATTTGCTTCATACTGTTGGCTTGACGAAGCTGGTTGACAATGGTTCTCAGCTCTTCTTGCTCCCGAGCTAAGCCTTGGATGAGAGCCATCTGCCCCAGCATCTGGGTTTTCATTGCATCTACCTCAGCTTGCAGATGTTTCAGCCGTTCATCCTTACTGTCTTCTGGACTGTTCTTGACCAAATTCCCCATGAGGAGTGTTCTCAACTCTTCCTGCCCCTTGGATAGGCTTAGGAAGATTTCCCTGAACTGAGTCTCTTGAGTATGAAGCTCCTGGTTGTCTTGTTGGAGAGCCATTGCTGAAATAAACAGCGAGAACGTGAGAAACCTGTAAAGGGTGACCTGTTATGCAATGATATATATGTATGCATGCAATGTTTTCAAGGATCTCGCGGGGTAAACAGAGAAACTTGTTAGAATTTGAATCCGGTTGCTTGATTGAAGAAGCTTCCTGTTATTAAGAGTCCTTCTTCAAGAGTCAGGCTCACCATATCGAGTGGGTCATAGCCCCTGACTCAAGTCACCATGTTTTGATCTCCAAACAACCTTGGCTAGAGGAAAATAAATCCCCTTTGCCCCTTGCTAGATAGTTGGTTCATCATGACCTGCATCACAAACCCTTGAGATCCTTGAAATGGTTAAGGAAATGTTATGGTATGATGTTATGATGTGTATGCCATGCGTGTAAGTAAGCCCTGCAATGAGTCCAAATTATTGGATAAGGACTGTAAGCAGAACCTGCAAGGAACTCATGTTGTTAGATAACAAGAATGTGCAAGTAGTTCAAGTTGGAAAGCACACAAGTTACACAAAGAGCCCTTATATTTTAGGCCGGCATGAAGTTTAGGTATTACCCTCTTTCAGTTTCGGTTGGTTTAGACCTGTCCTAGAAATAGTAACCGGGTTCTAGAGGATCTGAATATCACTAGCTACCCTCGATCGGTCATAACTCCAGCTTCGCAACCTTTTCTTGCGGCCGGAACCATCGCGAGAGTTTAGCCTCAATGAGTGTAGCATACTGCTACTGTTCTATGGCCAAGTTGGTCAATTTAAGGTGCTAAGGTCAGTTGGTGCTTAATGACTCCTCAGAAGACCCATATTCTCCTCGTTCCAACACAAGGGATATCGGTACAGACCAAGGTGTCACACCAATGTAGCTACTGCTTCACCCGTGTCGGTCTACGCCGGACAGGTCCCTCACAGTTTATTGCTACCTAAAGGGTATCCCCCAGATCCGGGTTAGGATCTATGAAACTCCGATGCAAGCCCACAATATTAAAGCAAACAAGGCATACAATTGAAAACATAGAATGATCTAATCCTAAGGTACACCTCACTTATTAATTGTCCCCAGCAGAGTCGCCAGTTCTGTGATCGGTGGAAATAGAACTGACTGTTTTAGAATGCTGGTTCGCGAAATGCCGCGGTAAGCAAGAGTCGCCACCGTCTTTTATTTTCTCCAACAAGGAAAGGACAAAAGCACAACAAAATTCCTTTTCGATATGTTTCTCGGTTCGGGAGGTAGATTATAGAAAGGGAAGGTGTTAGTACCCTTTCTATCCGTGGTTATCCACGGGCTCTTAGGTACTTGCTCACTATGTTTTCAAAATGTTTTTGCTTTTCTTGTGTTTGTGGGTTTTGAAAAAGTTTGTTTGAAAACTTCGATTCAACTCTTGTATCTGTCCTCAAGAGTGTATGAAGTGTTGTTTGAAAACTTTTGTCAGAAAAGTGTAAGTGCGAAAAGTTGTTTTTGTTTTGAAAGAGCAAGTACCTGAGAACCTCTACCTACTCAAAAGAAATTAAGTTGTGTAAATGTCCTTTAGACAGTACCATCCCACTATTGAGAAGTAGGTAGCATCGTCGTTGGAGTTTCGGGTCAATTCGATTATAGGGACATGTGGTCACCAAAGCAATAGTAGGACGCCTTAGCGGTAACCCTAATGTCTTAGATCGTTTTTATCCGAGGCAACCGTTTCGAGGCAACTTGGATCTTTAGATAAGAGGGCGACCTCTAAAACACCCTATACTCAATGACCACGTCGAGACAACCAAGTGAGGCGTACCCTAAGAGTGGCATGTGCACGTGTGTCAGGTTTCATGTTAAGTTATCTTTGTACATGGTATGGTGAGCTACGATTGATTTTAATTTCAGAGATAAGTCTTGTCATGCATAGCCTAGTTAACATACATCTAACAGTTAATAGTTGCGGAATTTAAATTGCGGAAATTAACTCTAAACTATTACAAGGCGTCGGGTATTTACATCGCCAAAAACAACCCTTGAAATAAAATGCGGAAAGTAAAAATAAAGCGATAAATAATTAAAGTCCTAATTAAGAGCTATTACATTCCGGGAAACAGATACAATAATATGATAAAATAGATCGCGTGCGGGAAATTAAATCGGATGCGAGTTTTTTGGGGTTTTGACCCTTTTTTGAAAGAAAGTGATTTTTTTGGTTATTTTTGAATTAAATGGAATTAAATTAAATGAACAATTAAATTAAATTAAATAATGAAAATATTTTTGGATTTTTGAGTTTTTAAAGAAATAAAATAAATTGAATTAATGCTAATAAAAATCTAATATTCTAAATTGATTTTAAATATTGCAAAAAATATTAAAAGTTAAATCTAATTAAAGCTAAATTGATTAAATTAATTTATTTACAAAAATAAAAGTGATGAAGTTAATTTTAATAAATAAAATATTTTTTGTGTTTTTGATTTTATTAGGAAAAAATGTTAATTGGTTAGTGATTAATAAAAATAATAACGATTAATTAATTAAAGGAAAATAATAAAAATAGAGAGAGAGTTTAGGAGTATACGAGTCTGATTGGAGGGGGTGAAACAGCTATTGGCGTCATGTGTAAACTGTTTTGTTTTGACCATTTGTGTTTTGGCTTTTGGCCATTTGTGTTCTGACTTTTGGATGCCTGTCTCGGGATGTATTGGTGTCATGTGTAAGCTGTTCTGTTTTGGCCATTTGGCTTTTGGCTTTTGGCCATTTGTATTTTGACCTCAACGTTCCTTAATGAACCTGCATGAGATCCTGTCTAAATCTGCAGTGTTGAATCTCATGAACACATTAAATAAATTACTATATATCATAAAATACAAATAAGGCCAATATATGAAGAAATTTAATGTTTAGGTCAATATGGCATGTATGAATGATTATACCCTTTTGATCATGGAGATCAAATCAACCTTACCCTTACTGGAAAAGTAGTGACATGAATGCTTTTATGCCCATTTGATCATGGAGATCAAGCCAGCCTTACCCTTACTGAAGAAGTAGTGAGATGTTGGTTTGTAACTGAGATGACTTGTTTGTAGTGAGATTTGGTTTGTAACTGGGATGGCTTGTTTGTAGTGAGAGAGGGATTTGTAATAAGGATTTTAAGGTTTTAGGGTTCTTGAAAGAATTTGATACTCTGACAGTGTTGTGGCAAGGTTTTTTTTTTTCTCTCCTCGTTTGTGTGAAAAGAATGTGATTATATAATGGAAATTAGGGTAAAGAAAATGGGCTTTGAATGTGCAATTGGGCCTCCAATATTCACTTGAGTTTGTCACTTTCCAGGCTAAATCGCAGGGACTTAAGTGCAATTTTTGAAGTTGAAATGTGAAAACAAAATGTAGCCGACATCGATAACTAACTCCTGTCCGAAAATCGGCTCAATCGGATAAACGGTGAATTAATTATGAATTTTTGAAGTTTCAGCTCAGACAAACTTATTTTGGGCTCCAGTGTCGACTCTGACACGTTCTTCAATAAAAAACTGGTATTGATCGGAGCATAATCCGGTCTCGACTTTGGAAGCAAAGTTGTAGATCTATGAGTCAGTGACCTTGTGTAAAAATATGAGCCCAATCCGATAAAAATTGACCGAGTTATGAATTTTCGAAGTTTCGACCCAGATGAAATAATATTCAGCATTCAGGATTTTCAGCGTGTCACGCACCCTGAGCAAAAAACGAAGGCCTTTTGAATACCGTTTGAACTCAATACCTTCTGTGAAAATGTAGCCAACTCAATTTGTGAAATTTTTGCGCCGGAACCAGCTCGATATAATGAAAATCGACTAAGTTATGATTTTCTGAACATGACGCAAATAAACTTGTCACAAATTTTCTGTACGAAAATACTTGATAAATCCACATTTTTGAAGACCTTCTGATCGAAATTGGCTTCCAGCCATGAGAGATGAAAACGTAGATAATGTCAAGACGGGATTTTGGCCACCGAAACGGGTTCAAAACGAACCACGATCTTCAAGTTATGAATTTTTTAGCGCGTAAAAACTGCATTTTCAGCACACTTTTTCACCATATTTCTTCGAGAAAACTCACACATTCAGATACCTTCTTTAAAGAATTGACTCTTGAGCCGAACCTGAATTTGAGAATATGTTATCAGAGATATCTTGGCGAAAGAACACCTGAATATGACGCGCCGGATTGGACTTGTGAATTTTTCTTGAAATGTTTTGAGAAATATGGGAGGACAAATTTTGGGGTACAACACACTCTCTCTCTTATGTTAATTGGCTGATACCGGATACAAGGGTCCACTTATTTGAATTTTGTTTTAAAAATTCAAATTTTAATTTGTTTTTATTATATAATTAATTTTTTTCGTTTGTATTATCAGATGAAACAGCCGTCCCAATGGTAGAAGGAAGCGCACAAAGGCATTGGTGTACCAGGGCATGGGTTCGATCCCTGCCCCTGGTATGTTTTGTTTTCAACATTTTCTATTTCAGATTCCATACAAAGCAGGTCCAACGCACATACCATACATCTCTAACCCTTGACTATCAGATCTCATCAAGCCAATATCCAATGCCTCAGATCTGACGTGTGCACCATGAGTCCCCTGGAGCCAGCCACACATGATCATCATAAGCACCTGGGCTCTTTGTTTTGGGCCTAACACAATCTAATTCTCACACCCCCATTTTCCTTTTGCATATCAGGCCCGTTTAATTTCTTTTTTTTTTGTTTTAATTAACTATTTCCTTTTTTTAATCATTTTATTTAAACCAGAAAAAAATCATAAAATCATAAAAATTTAAATTTAGGTTTTTTTTAATTAATTAATTTAATTTTCATAAATAGAAATTAATTTAATTTAATCACACCTTGATTTTGTTTTATTAATTAAATTGTAAATTAACTAGAATTAGGATTAATCACGAAAAATATTTTTCTAAACCAAAACAAAAACACCAAAAATATTTTCTTAAACGCTTAGATTTTTTTTAGGGTTTTTAACATCTTTTCCCTTTTCAATCTCTGCGCGCTCATTTACCTTTTCGCATTATTTTTCAATATTGTAACTGTCAAAGGGATGCAATAGTTTAAATTAGGATTTCTTTACCTTTTTCCCATTTTATGGTTTGTAATTCCCCATCCCCGAAGCATTGTAATAGCGTAGATTCAATTTTCTGCATTTTTACTTTCTGCACTTATGTATGAATGCATGTATATATTTAATTGTATAGTAATTAGGATTGTATGGCAAAAGACTAAAAGCAGACGCTAGATAACCATAAATCCAAGATTAAAATAATTGAAACATAACACACTTCGCACACACGCACCTCTAGGGTAACCCTCACTTGTTTCCTCGGATATAAACATTCATGTCCATCGAACGTGGGACGCCTTAGCAAAGATCCTTCGGTTAAAAGATCGTAGTCCCTCGATGACCCTTCGATGCTGCCTCGGTAAACGATCTTATTCTCTTAGGATAGTTGTTAAAGCGTCCTATGAGTTGCCTTTGTGACTGTATGATGATCCTCGCCCGTCCCTCAAACATCTAACGATAGAGCTTCCTACTAACTAATGGTAGGATAACACTATCTAAAGGAAAGGAGGAAAAGAACAAAGACTTTTTTAGTAGGTACATAGCTTGTAGTCGCTTTCTCATAAACAAAACTTATCTCACACATACACTATTTTCTAAAATATTTTCAAAGACAAACACTTTGTATGCATTCTCAATGATACGGGAACCATTACAAAGTTTGCCACACGTAGGCATCTTTTCAAAATATTTTCAAACACACAAACACAAAGCATTTTCAAAGTGAGCTAACGATTAAGATCCCGTAGATAACTATGGATGAAATGGGTGCTAACACCATCCCTTTTCATAACCTACCCCCTTACTCAGAAAATTTTTCAAAAGGTCTTTCATGTTCTTTTCACCCTTTCCTTTATTAGATAAAAGAAAAGTCGGCAGCGACTCTTGCTATCCGCAACATTTATGATAAAATGCAAAACCTAAAAGTCAGTTCTCCCACCATATTACAAAGATGTTAAAGAGTACCGTACTTCAAAGCTAAAGAATCTTACGCACGTAAGGAATGAAGATGTTGAAGAGTACTGTACTTCGAAGCTGAAGAATCATATGAATGAAGAAGGTGAATATTTGAGTATATACAATATAAACCAAGAAAACACGAATGAAGGTGTTGAATAGTACCATACTTCGAAGCCGAAGAATCAAATGAACGAAGATGTTGAATATTTGAGCATATACAACATAAATTAAGAAAAACAATTAAAGATGTTAAAGAATATTGTACTGCGAAGCTGGAGAATCAAATGAACAAAGAGGGTGAAGATTTAAGCTCCAAATGAATGGATACGAAGAGGGTAAAGATTACGAAATACACTGCTGTCTTCTCTGGCTCGCTTGTTCACCTAGGGTGTCTTATGAAACTTAAGTACTCTAACAACGGTTGACGTATTCACAGTTGTTAAATTATTTACAATTTATTTTTTAAATAATGGAGATAGGTGACACACATTTAATGTACTCTAAAAAATGGAAAATATGTAGTTGTTGGGAATCGAAACGTGCTACACATCATTTTTTACTATGGTGTTTAAAATTAGCCGTTGTTAAATTACTATTTATAAATCCAGCAACTCATTGGGCGTAAATTTTTTGACCTATTACTACGGTGTATATGGATACGTTGTAAATATGGCGTTGTTGTTTATGCGTTTTGTAGTAGTGCAACTAAAATTCATTTGGAAATTATTAGGGAAGGTTTGTTAGTTTAGTATTAAAACTTCAAAACTTGGTTATTTTAAAAAAAACTCCCCACGTATACTTGGGAAATATCAAGTAATAAATGTGGTGAATTGTTAATTAAAATTTTACGTACTTTCTAACAACAACAAAATTTAATTTGCACGTGAAAAATGAACCCGCAGTTAGGAATTGTCTCAACGCTGATATGTGGCTCTTCATCATCAATTCATTATCTTCGGCAAGTTCAGGGAAGAGTGTGGCTGAAGTAGATTTGGAAGAAAGGAGTACAAAGAAAATTAAGGTAACATTGAAAAAAATTGCATTGTAACACCTTTCTAAATCTCATAATTAACTCACGGATAAATTAAGAATAATTCATTTAACATCAGCATTCAAGAGTGTTACACTTCATAAAAAAACATCGTAATAACAATCCTGCTCCGTAACACGGGTTACATCAATGTTTTAACATACATCTAATTATACATCATCATATCATTTAAAATCATCGCAACAGGAATCATCGTCATAAACACAACTTCACTTCATCTTTCAAAAACTCAATGTATTATAGTCTCATCAAAAGGTATAATTAAAACACTTTAACATCTGATAACCTCATAGAAACATGTTAATTAAAGTACATCATTCGTAAAACATAAAATTCTCAACCCAATGTTACATATCAGAGCAAGACACTACTAATGTAGCAAACTAAATAAAACACTCTGAAGCTAGCAACGATGCTTCTATGAACTACTCCTGGTCACCTGCGTGTTACCCACGTGGAGGTAACATTCAAACTTAAAGGGTGAGTAATCACAATTCATTATAAAAAGACATAAGGCAACGACGAGTAGTTATAAACAATCTCATCATATAACAACATATTTATTCGCCACAAGTCATAATCACAGATACATCACAACATAATTCACAATTGCCATCACATCAAAACTCTTCACAAAACTATACAATGTCACATAGGATATTAATGCACAATACTGACTCAATGCAAGTGGTACCAATATTTTATGAGCACCTGGTTCATCACCCTTCAAAGATCCCCATAATAGAGTCGATTCCCTCTTGGAACCGGAGTACATCATAAATGCACTCAATCCACACAATAGGATTGAGGCTCGTCACAAGTGTACCACCGTCCAAAATAGCGGACCACCGTCCAAAATAATGTTATGAATGTATGATGAACAAAATTTCACATAAAGTTAGACCACGACTAGTCAATTACATCAACATTCACATAAACATCCCATATCATGTATTAAATATTTAAAACATGCACATCATCATAATATCGTTATGACACCATCACAATATCACAATAACATCATAGCAACATCACACTCGTCATTAAAACAAATAGAACCTCATAGCATATCAATCATGTAATAAATCATTATCATCAACACATAGGTACTAGAATCATGCATCAAATAATTCAAATAACCTTGTCATGATATAGTTATGCGTGATAGCTTCTCAACGCTTCGAACGAAGCGTCAAACGGAGTCCTGAAACTCAAGTTACGACACTGTAAAAATATTGCCAGGGATGCTCACCCGAGGCTTGCCCGATGACGCTATAGGCGCTCTGCTCGCCTGGTGCTCGCCCGGAGAAAGGCGCGATTGAGATCATAGCTGCCTCGATCACCCGACGACGCTGGGACGATGAATCCTTCCCCATACATTTTCCATTAGCTCACTTTTTCCACCATTTACATCGCTGTTTGTCTCTCCCAACAATGCTGGGAGTGCTCTGCTCGCTCTAAGCTCGCCCAACGGTGCTTGTGAAATTGCAACTTCTGCATTGTACAATCCCATTCCAATTTCGATTAGAGTATCAAACTCATTTCAAAATGCATAATAATCATCATATATCACATATCATCATCAAAATACATCATCACATCATATTCAACACAAATCACAATATACAAACATCATAAGTCTATAATTTCATCAAATCATCACAAGCAACAAAACCTACTTATACTTTAACCTCCTATCAATCATAATAAATTGAGACTAAACCCCTTACCTCAAATTCCTATCGATCGATCATGTCCTTCGTGTTCCACAAAATTTTCCTCTGAGCCTTAACCTCTTCTTCGCATTTCTCCAAATTCTACGATCGCACATAATGATCGTTATTCTTCTATTTTCTCTTTTTACCCTTATGACCCTTTCTATGTTATTCCCATTATACCCTCACTTATCACCATATGTTATCACCTTGCCCTTATTATCTCTACACATCAATATTCTATTTAATAATTATTAAATAATTCTAAATATTATAAACTAAATTATTTAAATCTAAATAATTCTAACTAGCACCTTAATCCACACTACCTCACAACACGTCATCATATATCACACAAATAATCAATTAAATAATTAAATCTATATTTTTAGGGTGTTACATACATTATCTGAACACATTAAAAATGCCTGATCCTATAAGGATTGGTCGCAGGAAGGAATATGGATGACATGGAGGATACAAAGGTTGCGGATGAAGGGAAAATGAATAAATTTTTAAAAGATGTTGAATGACTGTTCGGGAAGAAGAAGAAAGAGTTGAAGGGTATGAATGTTTGGTGTTTGTCATGTCTAAAGCAAAAGAGAAGCGTCATCCATGGAGAAGATGAGTGATTGTTAAATTGTCAGGGAGGAAGATTGGGTATAAGGCGCTCGAAACCATACTCAAGCAGTTGTAGGTTAGAAAGGGTACCATTAACATTATAGATCTAAGTAATGATTATCATTTAGTGGCTTTTTCCCATGAGGATGATAAAAGAGCAACCATTATAGATGGACCACAGTTTATCTAAGATCATTATCTTAGAGTTAAAGAGTGGAGCCCTAACTTCCAGCCAGCTAGCGATACCATTGATGAAGTAATTGTCTGGATGAGAATTTCAGGATTACAATAGAATATTATGATGCTAAAGTTCTGACATTCATTAGTAATAGAGTATGATATGTTGTGAAGGTTGATAAGAATATCACGCAGTACAAGAGGGGGAAGTACGCAAGATTGTGTGTTTCTATTAATCTATCCAGACATTTGCTTGTTATCTTTAACATTAAGGGAAGGAATAATAAAGTATAATATTATAGACTTTATTTTCTTTACTTGACCTGTGGAACATATGGCTATTGCAAGGATTACATAGCCATGGAGAACCCGGGCTTTTCAAGAGGTATTATTGTTGCGTGGAAGAAGGACCGATGAGTGTTAAGTTGTGTTAAAAAAGAGGCTCAGATCATTCATTTGGAAGTGAAGACCAGAATAGAAAGGAGTGGTTTTTTACATTTATCTATGCAAATCCTAATGAAGTTAATAGGAAAGTTGTTTGGGATTAGCTGGAGAATATTGTTGTGCATACCAAGGGCCCGTGGATGTTAGTAGGAGAATTTAATGATATTGTTAATAGTGCAGAAAAAAAGTGGTGTGCAAGCTTCAGTTCGAAAATGTAAAGTGTTTCGTGATAGAATTAACGATTGTAAATTGATCAACGTTCAACCGTCTAGTCCTAAGTTTATATGGAGGGGTCCGATTTTTCACGGGGACAAAGTTTTTATGAGAAGATGGATAGAGTCTTGAGCAATGATGCGTGGAGTCTGAGGTAGCTGGATGCTCGGGTTAAAGTTCTGGCTAGAGTTGAATTATTTCATCATCCTCTACTAATAAGTTTGGTCAAGACAATTTCTAACATGGTGCATTGAACTTTTCATTTGAGAATGCCTAGTTGACTAACGAAAACTATAGAGATGATAAGCAATGCTTATAAGAATGATTACATTGTTAATGACAAATTATTGAATGTTAAGCAAGATATTAATGTTAGAATATTTTCAGCTGCAAGTTATTATGCATTAGCTTATTAGTTAATTAAGAGAGTCTATTATTTCCCTTTAAATTATAATTAGTTAAAGTCTCTTTGTTTGTGCTTGCAGCACGTTTAGGAGTGAGTTAGTGGTCAGTTAAGATCAACTTAAAATTGTGGGATGTTTGTTTAGCCTGTGGCTATTTATTCTGTTATTGAAACTCAATAAAAATTGTCAGTTTGCTTCAAGATATTACACAGAGTGGTATCAAGAGTGAGGAAAAAACTGTAACCTAAAAAAGGGTGATTGAGAGGATTTTCATCATGATTGAGAATAGTCATTTTGCACAGATATGCCTACCTAAGTTCGACAGTGATTATGATCACTATAGCTTGTTGATGGAGAACTTTCTCAGATCCAAAGAGTTATGGGGAGCTGTCACTGATGGGTTCACTGAGTCGGCACAGGGAGATACGCTTACTCCTGCTCAAACAAAGGCGCTGGAGGATCTGAGGCTGAAGGACTTCAAATTAAAGAATTATCTTTATAATTCAATCAACAAGACTATTATGAAGACTATCACCAAGAACAATACTGTCAAGGAATTGTGGGATTCTATGAAGAACAAATATCAAGGAAATTCAAGAGTCAAGAGAGAACAACTTCTGACTCTTAGGAGAGTTTTTGAAGTGTTGGAAATGAAAGATGGTCAGTAAGTGAATGACTATTTTGAAAGAGTCATGGTGGTGGCAAATGCTATGAGGAATTATGGTGAACCAATGGATGATGTGAAGGTGGTTGAGAAGATTATTCACACCATAACTGAGAGATTCAATTATATTGTCTGCTCTATAGAAGAATCAAACGATATTGACACCGTCACAATTGATGCACTTTAGAGTTCATTGTTGGTACATGAATAGAAATTCAACATGAAGAGCGGTGAAGATGACTAGGCGTTAAAAGCTACTCATGAATATGGTGGCAGAGGTGGAAGAGGAAATGGTGGAGGAAATTTTCGAGGCAGAGGAAGAGGTAGAGGAGGAAGGCCCTGGAATCATGATACATTGGAGTGTTTCCATTGCCACAAACTCAGACACTTCAAAAATGAATGTCCTGATTGGAATGCTCAAGAAAATTATTCCAATACAGGATACAATCATGATGATATGACAAAGGAAGTTCTCCTTATGGTGACTATTGAATAAGTGCAAAGCAGGAATGAAGAAGTGAGCTTAATGGTTTATGGAGATCAAAGATTTGAGATTCAGCAGAGCTGGTGGTTCATGGATTCTGGACGCAACAATCACATGAGTGGAACTAAGGAGTGCTTTGTCACTCTTGATGATAAATTTAAGTGATATGTCAAGTTGGGAAATGGAAACAAACTTGAAGTTGTAGGAAAAGGCAATGCAAGGCTGGTAATAAAACAAAAGGTGCTTGTGGTTCAGGATGTTTTCTATGTACCCAGTTTGGCAGCAAATCTACTTAGTGTTGGCCAAATGCAGGAGAAAAGACTCCCCTTTCTTATCAAGAATAATATATGCAAAGTCTTTCATAAGGAGAAAGGACTTTTAATGCAAATAAAAATGAAGATAAACAGAATATTTGTGCTTCACACTATGCCAAAGAAAAGTGAGCAAAGAAGCTTAGATTAATGTTTGCAAATTACCGGTGTCAAGAAAGATTTGTTGACTCTCTGGCATCATAGATTTGGACACTTGAGCTATCAAAATTTAATGAATTTAGAGAAGCAGAAGCTGGTTACAGGTCTTCCTAAGCTAACAGGAAATTCTAAAATTTTCTCAACTTGTATGGTAGGGAAGCAGCAGAGAAAGGCTTTTCCAAAGCAAAACAAGTGGAAATCCACTCAGAGATTGCAGTTGCTTCATGCAGATTTGTGCGGCCCTATCACTCCTCAATCAAACTGCGGGAAGAGGTACGTTCTTACACTGATTGATGATTTTAGTCGAAAGCTATGGTTTTTTTCTTGAAAGAAAAATAAAAAACATTTAATGTTTTCAAGAAATTCAAGGCTAAAATTGAGAAGGAATCAGGGTCTGTCATTACATGTCTTAGAACAGATAGAGGAGGAGAGATTACTCTTATAGAGTTCCAAGACATGTGTGCTAAAGAGGGAATCAAAAGATATCTCACTACACCTCTCACTCCACAGCAGAATGGAGTAGTATAAAGGAAGAATAAGACCATTATGAATATGATCAGATTCATGATCAAAGATACCAAGGTACCTACTACTTTCTGGTGTGAAGCAGTTGCCTGGACAACCTAAATTCTCAACAGAAGTCCCACAATTTCTAACAAGGATAAAACTCCTCAAGAACTTTGGACAGGTAATCCGTCTTCGGTCGAGCATTTTAAAGTTTTTGGATGTGTTGCTTTTGTACATGTTCCAGATCAGCAAAGGAAGAAACTTGATGATAAGAGTTAGAGAGGTTTCTTTTTTGAAATGGATCAAGAATCAAAGGCATACATATTGTACAACCCCAACACTAAAAAGGTGGTTGTTAGTCGAGATGTTAGCTTTGATGAGAAAAAGGGATGGGATAATGAGCCTGAAAGTAGTTCTGCATCAGCAACACTGATCTGGGAAAGATGTGTTGATGAAGTTTATGATTCAGATGTAGGTGACAGTAAGGAGGAAAGTAATCAAATTCCTAAAAATGAAGTGGAGGATCACCTTGTGCAGAATGATCTAAATGTGACTGCTACAGATTTGGAACCGAGGCAAAGGAGACTTCCTACATATTTGGAAGACTATAATCTCAGTTTCAGTCAAATGGATCTATATGCTATGCTAGCTTCAACATAGGTTCCTTTATTTTTGAATATGCATTAAAGGAGGAGAAATGGATAACTTCTATGAAGCAAGAAATTCAAGCAATTGGGAAGAAAAATAAATGGTGTCTTACTGATCTTCCATCAGATGTGAAGCAGATTGGGGTGAAGTGGGTGTTTAAAACAAAGTTGAAGGAGAATGGGAGTGTTAATTAAATACAAAGCAAGATTAATTGTGAAATGGTAAGCTCAGAAGGAAGGTATAGACTATACTGAAGTCTATGCTCCTATGGCTAGGTGGGACACAATTAAAGTCTTTCTACCTTTTGTTGCATATCATGGCTATTGATAAGTGCAAATTATAGCTATTTTTGTATATAATTTTTGTTGCACTTATCGACTCTTTGTTGTTAATATCAGTTGAATAAAGCAACTTTGTGTATAAATACGTTTAGTTTGTGTATAATGTGTTTTTGTGTACATAATGTATCGATTGATAGTTTTGTATTCATTTTGTAGGTATTTGAGCATTATTGGAGCAAGAGGAATAAGAGCTCCAAGATGCATTGTTGGATCAATAAAGGAATAAGGCGAAGAAGAGAGATCCATTTGAAGTTATACAGAGAAAGCAACAAAAGTTGTTGGACTGGTGTGCATCGTCGGGCAATGGTCGGGCGAGGGACATCACGTCTGCGCCATCGGGCGATGGTGGAGCGAGGAATGGCTAATTTTCCAGTTGATTCTGCCTTGTTTCGCAGTTGTGTCGCTGGGCAAGGAGAAGAAGTGTCATCATGCGACTTCTATCTATCGCCAGGCGTGAGAAGATATTTTCCCCAGCTACCTGTATGGCGTAGTTTGGGCCAAGAGTTTAGGTAGTGTCGCTGGGCGACATGTTTGTGTCGTCGGGCGATGGTCGCAGAACATATTTTCTTTATATTTCATTTTTATTTCATTTTGTTTGGTTATGGTTTTAGGTGTGGTTTTTGATCTCCCAATTCCATCAACCTCATTTTTGTAGTGGATTAGCTTAGGGAGTTTGCATATGGATGATCCGAGGTGGATCGCTCTTCGATCGGCCCTGACAAACCGATACATTTATGGTTCATTTCTATTTTTCTTTATGTATTCTCTTTTAGTTGGGTTTTTATGTATATTTACTTTGAACTCATGTATATTTGTCGCCCATGGCATTATATAAAACTTCCTTTACAGATATTTATCGATTGTTGTCTTGGATTTTTGCTCTGTGCTTAGGGATTTGGTTTTCTATGGACATATACTGCTCGAATTCTTATCTAGGATGATTATCTAATAGTGTATGGATTCTATTGATAGATTTAGCACTATTATTCACTTGGGTGTCTGTGACTAATGCCTCTGTGTTGGTTGTGTTGACTGAGAGATCGTTAATGCGAGTAACACGACTGTGTTGTTAAGGTTGGTTGAGAGATCGCCATTGAGATGATATAGTGGGTGTATTGTTTGACACATGATGACATTGACGAGTCTTGTAGGTTGAGTATAACTGGTCGATAGGTTTAAGTTTGTGAGGAGTGGATTATATACATGCTTGATAAGTTGTTCATTGAAAGAATGAATCTATTTTCCGTTAATAACTTTAAATTCCCGCACTTACTTCAAACCCATTTTACCCCCAAACTCGTTAACAAATGATTTGTTGAACGATAATTCAATAACCAATCTTTATCAAAACGATACGATATAACCTAAACATCACCCGGTAAAATAATACTTTACTTTTTGCTTGTTTCTTTACTGCTTTAGTAAAATGGCGTTGTTGTCGGGGATTGGTTTATTGTTTTGCATCGCGATAATTCTTTTGTTTTTTAGTTTTGTAATTAATGTATATGTTGTATAGAAATTGTGCATGAACTTGTTAATGTTTACTTGTGAATTTTTTTGTTTATGTTTACCATAGTTGTACATGTTTTTTATACTTATAAATTTGTTCTATCATTGTTTGTTTCCTTTCACGTTTGCTTGTGTGTTGGTTAGGAATAACCGAGTGGAAGCAACTTAGAGGAACTTTCTTAAATAACAGGCGTTGAGCTTACGACGTAAAACAAACATGTTTTATTGTTTTTCATTTTGTTAGTTTAGGTAGTTGAATGCAATTGTCTAAACAAATTTAACTCGAACTAGTTCTTAAATTTCGTATCTTCACTTTTAAATTTGTTTAGACAATTTAATTCAGACTTTTAGTATGTGTATATTATTTGGTTCATTTTTATGTTTGTCTTTGAGCTTCTTGTGAATAACTTCAGGATATTGAGGTGATTTATCAAGTTTGATTGTTTCGAATTGTGAATGCGTGGTAATGATTTTGTTAAGGTTTTGTACACGTTCGAGGTATGTGTTTATCGCTTTATATACTTTAGTATATTCATGATACTTATACTTTTTACAATTTTTATGCCATTCATTCTTTTTTATACTTGTTCATTTGTGAATCACTTTAGTTCCTACCCTTTTTTTGAGGTAGCTTTCCATTATTCATTTATGCTGGAGACCACAATTCTTGTTTTAACTGATTTTATTATGCTTAATATTTTATTTTGTGTTGATTGTATGAAAGCATGAAAGTAATCAAGGAATTTTGTTTGATTTTGAGCACAACTACCTAGCCTAATAGTCAATTCACCTTGTGAGTGTGTGAACTTTTGTAACCCTCTTTGAGCCTTTTTGTCGATATCCATGTTGTTTTTGCTTAATACTTATCTATGAGTGTTGAGTTCATCTTTTTGTATGGACATTGATTCTTTGTTTTCTTTATCATTCAACCATTGTTTTTGGTTTGAATTTTTACCTTGCCTTAGAAATTAAGGAGTATTCACACTTTGATGTTGGTTGAATTCAAGTCGGGGAGAACAATATTTGCTCATTTGTTTGTTGGATTCTATGAGGTTGAGAAATAGAAAAATAAAAATAAAGAAACAAAGAAGTGAAAAAGAAAGATTATAAAAAGAAAAGAAAAAAATTGAAAAAAATTTCAAAAAGAAAAACAAAAAGAGTATGGAATAATATTGTGTTAATAAGTATTGTGATTGGTGTGAAAAATTGGGGATGAAATATGAAGTTTGATTGAAATTTTGTGTTTGAACTTTTGTGAGTTGATCACTCCCTTAGGTTTAGGAAAGTTTTTGTTTCGATTAGGTTTAGGACTTATCCCTTGTTTGTTAACCAAGTCACATTAAAACCTTGAAAAGCCCTTGTGATTCTTGCTTTTATGTCTTCAACTTGATTTTTGGATGAGTGTATAATTTAATTTTGTGTTTGCAAGGTTGTTGGATGAATGAAAATACCTCATTTTTGTGTGTTTGTCATCTACCGATGATTGATTTTGCTAGGTGTGATTCATTTGTGAACTAGTATTGTTTTAGAATGTTTGGCATGATTCTTGTATTTAGCATTTGTTTCGTGTATATGTTATAGTCATAGCTTAGTGGTAAGTGTTTACTTTGTGTGTATTGTTTTTCATTTGAACCATTGCATTTGTTTTTCGTTTTTAAAACTTGTCGATTCATGATTCTTTGGTTGATCGTTTTCGTTTCTTCGAGTTTGTTTCTTGTTTGAGGACAAATAAGTTCAAGTTGGGGAGAGTTTGATAAGTGCAAATTATAGTTATTTTTGTATATACTTTTTGTTGCACTTATCGACTCTTTGTTACTAATCCTGGTTATATAATGACCCACATCCGTCCCGTTAACATCCAAAGATATGATTGCTTACCAAATCAATGGTAAGACAACAATGTCAAAAGAAAAGAAAATAAACAAGAAAGACATTTGAGTAGGTAGATTGCTCCCAATTACTTGCTCCATTTCAAACAAAACATCCTTGCTATTTTCAAAAACAAACACCTACACTTTCAAAACATCTTACAAACTTGAAAACATTTTCAAAAGATCAACATCTTTGTATACATTCTTACGAACCATAATCATTACAAAGATTGCATAAACAATAGCCTCTTTTACAAAATACTTTCAAAAACCACACAAAGCATAATTTCAAACAAAAGCAAGTGATCTTGCAAGTAACTAAGAGCCCATGGAAAACCATGGATGAAAAGGATGCTAATACCTTCCCTTTTTATAATCTACCCCCCGAACTAAAGAAACAATCTCAAAGATCTTTCCTATGCTTTTTCACCTTTCCTTTTGGATAAAAGAAAAGTCGGTGGCGACTCTTGCTAACCGCAACATTTGCGATAAAACGCAAAACCTTCAAGTCAGTTCTCCCAACATATAACAGAACTGGCGACTCAACTGGGGAAAATTCTAAAAGTGAGGTTACCTTAGGGATTAGATCACATTTATTTGCTTACATTGTTTGACTTGTATGCTTTACATTATGGTTCTTTGTTTGGGTTTGAATCCTCTACCCGGATTTGGGATACATTATAGGTAAGTAGCAATACATTGTGGAAACTGTGCGGGGTATACCGACATGCTCTAAGCAATAGCTACGTTAGTGCGACATATTTGTGGGTACCGATAGCCTTTGAGTTAATCAAAGAGAATACGGGGCTGCTGAATAATGTCATGAAGCACTAATGAACTTTTAGAACCTTTACTTGACCAACTTGGCCTTTAGGATATAGTGAGATGACCGACTTTGGTGCAATTCGAAGTTGGTAGATACTCGATACTACACTCATTGAGGCTTGGTTTCTTGGGATATTTCGGTCGCCATTAAAGAGGCTTGTGCTGAAACAATGACCAAGGAAACAAGCCGGTGATATTGAGCTCCTTAGAACCCGATTACTATTACTAGGACAGGTTTGAGCCAACTAAACTTCAAGAGGGTACTTACCTATAAAACCCCATGCAAGCCTAAAACTAAGGATTTGTTTGCTTTGTTTGTATATGCATATTTGCACATAACATCATGAACATCACGAACATCATATACATCCACTAACCATTTCAAGGATTTTGGGATTCATTTTGTTCTTGTTTTGTAGGATATGGATTCACTTCGCAAGAAAACTATTCAAGTCAATCTTGTAAGGATCCCTCCACAACTTAAGGAGCTAGCTTCAAGGATTCTTGAAAACTCTCCATTCACCGAGAGACATGGTCGTCTACTCAACTTGGTCACCACCAATATAGATGAAGACATGTAGAAGGTGATCTTTCAGTTCTTTGATCCTTTACACCATTGCTTCACATTTCCCGACTATCAGCTTGTGCCCACTTTGGAAGAATTCTCCCAACTCTTGAGGATTCCCATTCTCAATCAACTACCTTTCAACGGTATGGAAAGAGACCGGAAGCCAGAAGAGATTGCTCAAGCTCTACACTTTCACTCATCTGATGTCACAACTCGTTGGGAAACAAGGAGTGGTATCAAAGGTTTCCTAGCAAAGTTCCTGTTTGAGAAAGCCCAAAGCTGTTGGAATTCCTTGGAATTGCAAGCCTTTAAGGAAATTGTGGCTCTCCTCATCTATGGGATGGTTTTGTTTCCAAATCTTGACCAACTCATAGATGTCAACACCGTCAAAATCTTCATATCCCGTAACCCGGTGCCTACATTGCTAAGAGATATCCTACACTCTTTTCACACTCGCACAATGAGAAAAAGAGGTGTCCTCATGTGTTACACTCCTCTCTTGGCAAGATGGTTTATTTCTCATCTTCCTCAATCTGTATTAAAGAATGAGCAAGGTTTAAGGTGGTCACAAAGGTTGATGACGCTCAAACATTCAGACATTCGTTGGTGCTCCCGATCCAAAGAGAATGTTATCATTGTCGACCGTTGTGGGGAATTTCCTAATGTCCCTTTACTTGGAATTAGGGGAGGTATCACCTACAACCCCTGTTTAGCTTTAAGACAGTTTGGTTATGCCCGAAGGGATGGCCCGCATGAGATACTGATTCAAGGTTTGGTATTTGACTATGACAGCGACGATCAAGGTCTTCGCCAGAGATTTATCCGAGCTTGGAGGATGTTAAACAAGGTGGATAGAAAGACTTTGGGGCACAAGAATTCCATCCCTCTTGAGCCTTACCTCAAATGGGTAAGAACTCGTGCTCAGAGTCTTATGATGCCTTACCCCTCTATTCTCCCGGTAATCATTGAGCCTGTCATGGAAAGAGATGTTCCATACACTATCCTACATCCTGACATGCCCACATCTCTTGAAGACCTACAAAGGGATTGGATACAACTCAAGGGAGAGCGAGATACCTTCGAAGCCCAATTCTACGCAAGCGATAAGAAGGTTTTGGAACTCACTAGACTACTTCATGAGGAGTAGACTCTAAATGGCTACATCGCACCAAAGAGGATGCGTACTACGTTTTTATCTTAAAGTTTTTATATTATTTTTCCCAAGAGGCATTGATGTACTCAAGCTTTAACTTATTAATATACCGTGTGTTTCCTTTTTGTCTAAAACAAATTTGAATCTTTGAAACCCTTGAAATAATTACATATGCATATACCATTCATCATAACATAAGCAGGTCTTTTGCAACAAGCCTCCTCATCTCTCTACTGTTTATTTCAGTAAGATGGATCTTGAGCAAATAGTGAAGGATCTCCAAGCTCAGAATACACAGTTCCAGCAGTTGCTCTTGACCATAGCCAAGGGACAAGAAGAATTGAAGACTTTGCTGGCTGAAGAGAGGAAAAAGAAGACAAAGAAGGTAAACGGAGTCCTGAACATGGGAAGAAGATTTCATGAGAAGACAAGAAGGACCTTAAACTTTGCAACGACATTCGGTGAAAGAGACAATCAGGAGGGGAAAGGCAAGGAAATAGTTGTCCCGTCAGAATCGGAAGAGGAAGAGGAAGAATAAGACTACTCTGAAGAACAATACCCTCCAGCTGATGACAAGTATAGACATCTTGAAGAGCGGTTGAGTGTGATGGAAATCCAAAAAGCGCCTAGCTTGGACTTTGAGGAATTGGGTTTAGTTTTGGGGATTGTGATTCCTCCGAAATTCAAAGCACCTGTGTTCACAAAATATGACGGAGTTTCATGCCCTAAAATGCATCTCCGGTCATAAGTGAGGAAAATCCAACCCTATACCGCTGACAAAGACTTATGGGTACACTTCTTCCAAGACAGTCTGTCTGGAACTCAACTTGACTGGCTTTACCAACTAGAAAGAGCCAATGTTCACAATTGGGAAGATCTTGCTGCAGCCTTCTACAAAGAATACCAGTACAATGCTGATCTTGCGCCTACCCGTACTCAACTCCAGAGTATGGACATGGTTTCCAATGAAGGTTTCAAAGACTATGCACAAAAATGGAGAGACTTGGCTGGAAGAGTTCAACCCCCTCTATCTGAGAGAGAATTGGTAGACATGTTCTTGGGCACCTTGTCTGGTCCCTTCTTCAATCACTTAATTGGAAGTTCATCTTCAGGCTTGACTGAACTAATATTGATCGGAGAAAGGGTAGAAGCCAGTATAAAGAGTGGAAAGATTCAGAAAGATACATCTTCTTCTGCAGCTGTAAGGAAGCCTTTCATCGGAAAGAAAGAGGTGGTTGCTGTATATCTGCAAAGAAACCAAGATAGGGCCGAATGCCGACCAATGGTGGGGGTTGTTATGATTCCTAAGCCTGCGTCTGATCAGCAAAGAAATAATCAAACAAGGATGGAAAGGCCAGTCAGGAAGTTCACCAGAATCAACATGACCCGTCTCAAGTATTACCGCATCTACTAAGATCCAATTTGGTGACCTTGAAAGAAGCTCCGAAAAACCCTAACACAGCATCTCCTCACTATCATCCCAATGCCCGTTGCGCATATCACTCTGAAAGTCCCGGCCATGACACTAATAACTGTTGGGATATAAAGAACAAAATACAAGACCTCATTGAAGCAAAAGAGATTGAATTCGATGCGCCGGAAAAGCCAAATGTCATTTCTGCCCCTATGCCCAGACATGGCCATAATACCAATGCCATTGAAGAAGGATTATTTGTTACTTCAGTTGATGAACTTATGACCCCACTTCTGACTATTAAAATGAACTTTTTGAATGCCGGTGTGTTCCCGGGCTATGATGAAGTTTGCCATTTCTGTTTATCCTCACCAACCAGCTGTCCTTTGTTGAAAGTAGGCGTTCAGTGCCTAATAGATAACAAAGAAATTTTGTTTGAAAAGACTTCTGTTCCACCTATTCCTTTTGAAGATGTTTCTATCATTACCATTTCCGCCAATTCTTCCAGGGTCTCCACCAAAAGACCCGTTAGAATTACATCATCTCCGAAAGCAACTCCTTTAATAATCACAATGCCTGGACCAGTCCCATATGCGTCAGACAAAACCATACCATGGAATTATGGAGGGGATGTCTACTACCATGATATCAAGCAGGACTGGCCAGCCGCAGAAGATTCAAGTTCTGAGAAAGTGGATTACGACGTCAGTAATATTTCAGGGACTATTAAGATTAACCGAAGTGGTAGAATCTTCTCTCCAGAAATTGCTCCCCCAAAGGCCGTTTCTGGACCCATAATCATTCATGTTGCTATTCCAAAGGTTATTCCCAATCCTACAATCACCTCCACCAATACTCCAATTGACAAAGCCGTTACAACCCCTGTTATCATTCCTACTGACACTCCTGTTGCCGAGTTAACCGAGACTCTAGGAAAAAGTATTCTGATTGAGCCTGCCCGAACGAAGGCTCAGTTATTGACTATCCCTGAGACCTCCAAGAAATAAATAGAGGAGATCCTAAAAATTATAAAGATAAGCGACTACGATGTAGTTGAACAACTGGGGCAAACTTCCTCTAAAATTTCCATGCTGACATTACTACTATGTTCTGAGGCGCATGCAAAGGCCTTAGTAAAATTCTTCAAAACCGCCCATGTACCTCAAGAGACATCTGCCGATCAGTTCCAAGACTACGTAGCCAGCTCGACTGCAGATAATGGCCTAGGTTTTTCAGATGTTGATCTAACGCCGAGGGGAAGGAAACATAATGAGGCATTGCATGTCTCAGTTGAATGTAGGGGCACAACCTTGGCTCATATTTTAGTGGACACTGGCTCATCTCTGAATGTACTTCCTAAAAAAGCTCTTGATAGACTTGACCACGAGGGACTAACATTAAAGCCAAGCAACATAGTAGTAAGGGATTTTGACGGCTCGAAAAGGATGGTGCATAGGGAAGTGGATATCCCCATAAAGGTTGGAACCCAAACTTTCAATTCAACTTTTTATGTAATGGACATACGCCCTTCATACTCCTGCTTGCTAGGCCGACCATGGATCCACAATGCTGGCGCTGTTACTTCTACGTTGCACCAAATGCTGAAGTATCCAATTCAAGGGAAGATTATCACCGTTCATGGAGAGGAAGAGTACATGATTAGCCATCCCAATTCCTTCAGATATATGGAATTAGATGGTTAATTTATTGAAACTCCATTTCAACACTTTGAAGAAGTCCCCCAAGATGTGGCAGTGACCAAGGCTGTGTCTCAGGTTCCCAAGATTACAAGGCCTCCACTCTAGATGTCATCTCTGAAGGATGCCAAAGCAGTGGTAGAAGAAGGTGGATGCACTATCTGGGGACAACTCCCAGATATCCCATATAAGTCTGACAAGTTTGGCCTTTGTTTCACTTCAAGTGCTCAGAAGGCTGTATGTTGTGCTCGTGCCAAAGGACCACCCCTGAAGATCAGCAACCGCGAGGTCGACGCCGTAGAAGGTGATGGAGATAGCTGTGACTTGGAAGACTGGATATTCCCGACTGCCAGTGGAGGGCTCAGCAACTGGGAGGCTAGAGATTTTGTCCCGATCACTTTTATCCCACAGTAATTTGTCTTTACATTTTGTTGGATCTGTAATATTAAAACAATTCGCACTCTTAAAACCTTGTGTCTTACCCGAGGCACAATGGTCCATTTGTAAGGGTTATTATCTCATTTTCATATGACATCAATGAATCATGAACGTTTTTGCATACAAAATTTTATGCTCATTGTTTTTTTTCTTCAAAGATAGTTATACCCTTACACACACTCACATTCACAATGCAAATATACATCCATTCGGGATCCCATGGGTAACGATACTGCTATGGCATTTTGTGACTCTGAGAATCTAATCTACCAAGTCGAAGACGAAGGTGAGGAAGATTGTGAAGTACCAGGAGAACTTACCAGACTACTACAACAAGAAGAGAGGATCATTCAGTCTCACGAGGAACCCGTGGATACAATCAACCTAGGTACCGAAGAAGACAAAAAAGAGGTCAAGGTGGGTGCCAATCTGGAACCCAGTATCAAGGAGCGTCTGATTCAGTTGTTGCACGATTATGTCGAAGTCTTTGCCTGGTCGTATGAAGACATGCCAGGACTTGATGCATATATTGTGGTACATTGTCTGCCTATAAGAGAGGATTGTCCGCCAGTAAAGCAAAAGGTTCGCCGTATGAAGCTTGATATGTCAGAAAAGATTAAAGCAGAAGTCATGAAGCAATTCAACGCTGGATTCTTGGTTGTCACCTCTTATCCCTAATGGGTTGCCAATGTTGTTCCCGTGCCCAAAAAGGATGGCAAGGTGCGAATGTGTGTGGACTACAGAGATTTGAATAAGGCAAGCCCTAAGGATGATTTTCCACTCCCCCACATTGATATTCTAGTTGACAATACGGCACAACATAAAGTGTTTTCTTCATGGATGGATTCTCAGGTTACAACCAAATCAAAATGGCGCCCGAGGACATGGAGAAAACAAACTTTGTCACGCAGTGGGGCACTTTCTATTATAAGGTGATGCCATTCGGACTGAAGAATGATGGGGAAACCTATCAACGTGCCATGATAGCTCTATTTCACGACATGATACATCACGAAATAGAAGTCTATGTGGACGACATGATAGCCAGATCTCAAACAGAAGAAGAGCATCTTGATCACTTACAAAAACTGTTTGAGAGACTGAAGAAGTATAAACTGAGGTTGAATCCAAACAAGTGCACATTTGGGGTAAGGTATGTTAAACTCCTAGGATTTATCGTCAGTAACAAATGTATTGAAGTAGATCATGCCAAGGTAAAAGCAATACAAGAGATGCCTGATCCTCGTACTGAGAAGGAAATCAGAGGGTTCTTAGGACGTTTGAACTACATTTCCAGATTCATCTCTCACCTGACAGCTACTTGTGAACCAATCTTCAAATTGTTGAAGAAAGATCAGGTAGTCAAATGGAATGACGAGTGCCAAATTGCTTTTGACAAAATCAAAGAATACTTACAAGAGCCTCCTGTGTTGATGCCACCAGTCGAGGGAAGACCGTTGATCATGTATCTGACTATTTTAGAAAACTCAATAGGGTGTGTATTGGGGCAGCATGACGAGCCTGGTCGAAAAAGCATGCTATTTATTACCTAAGCAAAAAGTTTACCGACTGTGAAACCAGATATTCACTGCTCTAGAAAACTTGCTGCGTTCTGGCATGGGCTGCTCGCCGGCTAAGACAGTATATGTTGACTCATACTAGTTTGTTGATGTCTAAAATGGATCTGATAAAATACATCTTCGAGAAACCTGCTCTCTCTGGGAGAATAGCGAGATGGTAGATGATCTTGATAGAATATGACATACAATATACTACCCAGAAAGCTATAAAGGGCAGTGTACTAGCTGATCACCTTGCTCACCAAGCTGTAGAAGACTACCAATCCATGAAGTTCAAATTTCCAGATGAAGACATCATGACGGTAAACAAGTGTGGAGAGTTCATGCCATATGACGGACCTGAACAAGGATCCTGATGGACCCTGTTCTTTGATGGGGCATCCAATGCACTTGGAAATGGTATCGGTGCTGTACTCATATCTCCGGAAGGGTGTCATACTCCCTTTACTGCCAGAATTTTCTTCAATTGTACAAATAACATGGCGTAATACGAAGCGTGCATCTTTGGTCTCAAAGCAACCATAGACTTGGGGATCAAATCCTTGGATGTATTCGGAGATTCAGCTTTGGTTATCAGTCAGATCAAAGGGGAATGGGACACCAAACACCCTAACCTTATCCCTTACAAAGAACATGTTTTGACATTGCTACCACATTTTGAGAAGATTACCTTCGAGCATTTCCGCGAGAAGAAAATCAGCTAGCAGACGCTCTAGCCACAATGTCATCTATGTTTAAACTTAATTGGGATAACGAGGCTCCCTAGATCACCATCGAATGAATGGAAGAACCAACGCATTGTCACGAGATTAATACTGAAGAAGTAGTGGACCAACCTTGGTTTCACGAAGTCAAGAAGTATCTCGAGGCTCAATAATATCCAGAAGGAGCTTCAATCAATGATAAGAAGTTCTTAAGGAGGTTCTCTGCTAAATTTTTCATTACTAACTGCATTCTTTACAAACGCAACCATGACTCTGTGTTACTTCGGTGCATAGATAAGGTTGAAGCTGAAAGGATCATGGCTGAATTGCATGAAGGCCCTTTTGGCACCCATTCCAGTGGGCATATGATGGCAAAGAAAATCCTACGGGCAGGCTATTACTGGTCTACCATGGAAGCAGATTGCTATCAACACTCTCGAACCTAGCATAAGTGTCAAATTTATGCTGATAAGGTACATGTACCTCCGGTTCCTCTGAATGTCTTGATAGCTCCTTGGCCTTTTGCTATGTGGGGAATAGATATGATTGGGGAAATTAAGCCGACAACCTCTAATGGACACCGCTTCATCTTAGTGGCCATTGATTATTTTACAAAGTGGGTGGAGGCAGCTTCCTTCGCTTCCGTTACCAAGAATGTTGTTGCCCGTTTCATCAAGCAAAATCTTATTTGTCGGTACGGTATCCCGAAAAGGATCATCACTGACAATGGTACGAATCTAAACAATACTATAATCATCGTCCTATGCGAGCAATTCAAGATCCAGCATCACAATTCTTCCCCTTACCGGCCAAAGATAAATGGTGTTGTCGAAGCTGCAAATAAGAACATTAAAAAGATCATACAGAAAATTCCAGTCACATATAAAGACTGACATGAGATGTTACCATTCACTCTCCACGGGTATCGTACCATAGCTCGCACATCAACCGGGGCAACCCCTTATTCTCTGGTTTACAGCATGGAAGCTATCTTACCTATCGAGGTCCATATCCCCTCTCTGAGGATTATGAAGGATGCGGGGCTGAACGAAGATGATTGGATCCAGACTCGACTTGATCAACTGAACTTGATTGATGAGAAGAGACTTACTGTTGTTTTCCATGGTCAAATGTATCAAAAACGGATGATTAAGGCTTTCAACAAGAAGGTCAGACGCCAAGTGTATCAAGTTGGGGACCTAGTGATCAAACACATCATATTGCCACAAGGTGATCCCAGGGGAAAATGGACTCCTACCTATGAAGGACCGTTTGTAATAAAAAACATATTCTCTGGTGGGGAAATGATCTTGACCACCATGGATGGCGACGACATGCCGCATCCTGCGAACGCGGACATAGTCAAAAGATACTACACATAAGAGACCCACTAGGTTGACATACTTAGGCAAAACAAGGACATCCCGGCGAACCAAAAAAGGTTCGGGCAAAAATTAGGGATAAAACAAAAAAATCTGTACACCCGGCAAGTTGAAAACCCAAAAGGGGGACTTGGGCAAAAAAGGGTTTCTCGGTGGACTGAAAAACCCGAAAGGGCGGTCCAGGAAAAAGTTAGGAATTAAAGCGTATGACTATGTCCCGTTGGATCACCTTACGGATAACCTTCGGCTTCAACTAACAAAATCAGAGGTTCTGATCAATTCAGTCATATTCAGATGAGGCAACAAATAGACAAGATATTCAGAGATACAAAGGCTATAGCAGAATGGGAACCCCATAGGATTATTACACATAACTATCTTTTCTTTTTATTAAAATCTTAATTTTTACGACGACATTCTCTTACTAGAATGTTTGTCTCCTTGTACAAAAATACTTACTCAAAGTCAACACAAAGATACCTCTTTGAAAGTGCAAAAACTATTTGTTTTCTTTACGCTTGTGTTTGTTTACAAAAACGTCCAATGATTCATTGTTGAACATATGCATTTGAACATAATTACTGTCTACAAATAAACAAAATAAAAGACAATCACTGTTGGCTTTAAGAGATAGGGAAATCTCTCTAAGTCATTTTCCATAAAAGTCCCCCGCAGTGTACAACTTAATCCCCAACCGAACAAAACTCCCAGTTATCACTCCCTAGTAGAAGTCACCAAATTTCTCAAAATTCCCCGACCAGGATTTTTCAAATAGTACACGACACTCCCCTTACAACAGAGTTTATTTCTCTAAGCAAAAATTCATCGAACGCTTCAAACTTCAAGACATGAAGACTCCATATCCTCAGCAACAGTCAGGTATTTATTTTCCCCAATCCGACAAAAGTGCAACAAACTAGCTCACATACACATACATTTCATCCATATATCATAAACATTGATAACGCGAATTCATTATACTATGCATTTCATACAACATAAACATTGCATTTTAGCTAACATTTTACCCTTTTCAGGATAAGGTTAACAACTACCATTAACAATATTCAAAGTTTTCAGATATAGTTCAGATACGCTCCAAATATGGACGCCATTCTGATACTCATTCAGATTAAACTTTCAGATACAGTTCAGATACACTCCAAATATGGATGCCATCCTGATACTCATTCAGATTCAATTTTCAGATACAGTTCAGATACGCTCCAAATACGGACGCTATTCTGATACTCATTCAGATTCAACTTTCAGATATAGTTCAGATACACTCCAAATACGGACGCCATTCTGATACTCATTCAGATTCAACTTTCAGATACAGTTCAGATATGCTCCAAATACGGATTCCATTCTGATACTCATTCAGATTCAACTTTCAGATACAGTTTAGATAACTCCAGACATGGATTCCATCCTGATACTCATTCAAATTCAACTTTCAGATACAGTTCGGGTACGCTCCAGACACAGATGCCATTCTGATGATCATTCAAAATCAGCTCTCAGATATAATTCAGATACACTCCAAACACGGACGCCATTCTGATATTCATTCTTACAGCCTACAAATTACAAAACCAACAATCACTTTTGGATGGCATCTTTTAAGCCCATCTCCTACAGCTTTCTATCACCTCTCCAAATGGCATCTTTAAGCCCATTCCCTCAACCATCACATCACCAAGTGCAGATTTCTGGGCACTCTAGTGTCCAATCATCTTCCACCTTCAAGTCACGATTGGCAAAACACGCCAATCTAACTCTTCAGGTTTAAGAAGATTGAACAGGGGAAGCTGTTGTACCCTAAAATTTCCCTCTCACTTATCAAGAATTTTCTCATAAGATCTCCTTAGGCTCAAGACTGCACTAGGGTTTGATCAGCTCAAGATACCTCCTAATGCACTGATGACCAAAATTAGGGTTTGAGTTTGCACAAGGATTTTTGGATTATCAATGCTTCATATGACTTTCATGGACCATTATGGACCCCCAAGATCACTCATGTCAAGTTTCAAGCCTTGGATCACACTTTTGATCAGTCAATTGAACAGCTGACCTAAAAATCAGTTGTATTGGGGAAAAAGTCAACCATGCCCAATTTATAATCAAACTTCATAATTTTTGATCCACATCAACATTTTAGACTCATATGTATCATTTGATCAAGTTTGGACCACAATTCCTCAAGAAATTTGATCAAATCTTCAAAAGGGCAAAATGGTCAAAATTAGGGTTTTGACTAGGAAAGGGCAATTTCTGATTTTTTTGACCTAGCAAATGGTCAATTGGTTTAAGGAATGATCTCAAGAGTCCAAGTGAACCATTTTGACCTAATGAAATGATTCAAAAAATTACAAGTCCATTGGATTGACATATGAATTTTGCAGTCAACTAATCAAAAGTCAACTGTATACTGAAAAGTCAAACTTTGACTTTTTGGTCAAATTCAAGTGCCAAAGATCATAATTCATCAAAAAATGTCAAAATAGGAAACTTATTCATCAAGAAATCAAGAATTTAAGATTTCATCTTAAAATGTTAAAATTTCTTAACTTAGAAATTTTTTTAAGTATGAAAATTTTCTTATTTTTTCATAACTTTAAGCCAAATTTTCACCATGATACAAGATGATTCAAAGGAAAATTCCAACATAAAAGTTGTAGACCTACATGAAATCTACAACTTTTCTTCACACAACTTCTCCTTAAAGTGCTTGGATCTCAAGTTATAAGAATACATGCTCATGATCTAAAAAAGACTTAGTGAAATTTTGCCCTAGTTAGGCAGATTTTTTATCTAACTTCATGGTAATTTTTCACATAGTTCCAAGGTGAGTCTTCAAAAGCAATTCAAATATGAGTTGAATAGTACATTACAAGCTTTCCAAGATGTCCAAGAAATCCTCGAGATCATTCCTGAGCAAGGAGAATCGAAGGCAAGAAGTTGGTGTATTGTCACTTGGATTACAAGCCATTTTGTGAAGAATACTTGATCCAATCTTCAAGCATACTGTACAAATCTTGATTTTCAGGATTAAAACTTGCTAACCACTCAATAATTTAATGCTTACACAACTTATAGAGCCATTGTCCAAGCATTTGAGCCATTATCCAAGTTGCATTTCCATTTTTGGAAGAAAGTCACCACTTCCATTTTGGAAAAGTGACTTTAATCACAATGTCAACTCTTCTTGAGCCCATACATTGTTGTTTGACTCAAAAGCATTTAAAATAAAGAAGCAACATATCTACATCCTGCTAACCACCCTACAAACCCTTGTACTCCACATTGAAACCATGTTTGTCAACTTTGCTTCAAAAACAAGTAACCAAGCCATAACATGTGATTTCAACTTCTGAGTTGTTTCAAGCCTAAAAACCTCTTTCCTATAAGTACAAACACTATTTTCAAGATGACACACGAATGCTAGTGCCCTGAAACTATCTCAAACACTCAAAAACCATAAATCTGCTCAAGAACACCATTGAGACACAATTTTAAACCAAAACACATCATCTTTATTTTCACTCGTGAGTTTTGAAAACTAATCATTCAAACACCTTCTATACATCATACCAAAGCAATCCAGGCCCCTGTTTCAAGACTGTAACTCCTCCATCACTATCCACCATTTTCAAATATCAAGCTTGCAGGTTGACTTGAGTAGAGAGATTCAGGGACTTTTAAGGCAAAGTAGGAGTTGGAATACACTCAAGGAGGTCCAGGAAAGCTAAACAGATCCTCGGGCCATCTTAAAAGTTGCTCAAACTCCATTCACGACTTCAGCTGTAAGAGGTAAATTTTTAAACTTCTATCTCTCCATGCAAGCATCATTTGATCCTGATTTGTGAAGACAAAATGTAGATATCTTTGCTCTAAAGTTGACCATGTTCATAGTTCTCATTTATATTTACTGTGTATAGAGAATTTTGGATTTGAAATTTCTGAGAAAATTAGGTTTCAATTTAGGTCCAGCAAAATTAGTTTTTATCTTTGACTTTTAGCTTACATAAGTTATATGGTTGGATTCGTGGGAAGAAACACCACAACTTTCATGTTTGAACTTTCCATTTTTGTGGAGAGATGAAGAAGATACATGTGGTTCGGTTAGGTGCGAGGTTGAAGACGAAGTTGCCTTCAGGAAGCAGTTTCTAATATATATTTATGGTTTGACATAAGTAAACAGATGTACAGCCACCCCAGTGGCAAGCGCGCGCGTACTAAGTCACTTCTTACCTAAAGAGCGAGGGTTCGAACCAATGTGAACCCCCCTTTTGCATATTTTCATATTTTCTGTTTCCCTAACTTTTTTTGCAGGCGCCGGGCCCTTTGGGCCTGACAGTGTTTTTTTTTATTTTTTGCTAGCTCACCTCCCTGCCTACTTTTGGCACCCCCTGGCCCATTTATTTTTATTTATTTATTTATTTCATTTTTCCTTTTAAATATATTTTCTAAAATATAAAAATAATAGATTTATGTTTTGACATGATTTAAATATTTTTCCCACACAAAAAATTATTTTTATTCATTATACTTTATTTACCTTTACTAGTTTCCTTGTAAATTAAATTAAAACTAGATTATTATTTATTTAAATATATTTATTTTAATCTAGAAAAGGCCAAAAATATTTCACAACACCATATATTATTTTCAAGACAAAAATACAAAAAATACTTTTTCTTTAAACTTATTTTCTTTTAATCAATTAAATAGAATTAGGGTTTTATTCAAAAATCTTTTCTTAATTAATTTCTTTTCTTAATTAATTTAAGTTAATTTAATTTAATTATTTGTTCTCTAATTAGGTTTAGGTTAAAACCTCTTTCATATAAAAATCCAAACACAAGAATCATTTCTTTCAACTTGCATTTGTACCTTATATATTTCTTCAATTATTTGTACATATTCAATTTGGTTGTAATAGATTAATTAGGTTTATATTATTGCAATCCCCATTCATAAATTGTATACCCCCCTCCCACAAATGTTGTAATAGCGTAGTAACTTTATATTTTTGCAATTTATCGCTTTTTACACAATATGCTAGTAATTAGGGTTTGTATGGAAAGAATAAAATCAATCAAATAGAAAACCCTAATTCAAGACAAAAACAAGCATGAAAACAACACACTTGCACACAAGCACCCTTAGGATTATCCCACTTGGTTGCCTTATACAAAATGGCCATATTACGCATGTAAGGTATCTTAGCAAAAACAAACCAATACAAGATAATAGTCCCTCGATGACCCTATCTAAGTTGCCTTATAAATGATCTTAGTACCTCAAAAAGAATGCTAAGATACCTTGCGACATTGCTAATCCTGGTTATACGATGACCCACGTCCGTCCTGTTAACATCCAAAGATAGGGTTGCTTACCAAATAAATGGTAAGACAACAATGTCAAAAGAAAAGAAAATGAACAAGAAAGACATTTGAGTAGGTAGATTGATCCCAATTACTTGCTCCATTTCAAACAAAGCATCCTTTCTATTTTCAAAAACAAACACCTACACTTTCAAAACATCTTACAAACTTGAAAACATTTTCAAAATATCAACATCTTTGTATACATTCTTACGAACGAGAATCATTACAAAGATTGCCTAAACAATGACCTCTTTTACAAAATACTTTGAAAAACTACACAAAGCATAATTTCAAACAAAAGCAAGTGATCTAGCAATTAACTAAGAGCCCATGGAAAACCATGGATGAAAAGGGTGCTAATACCTTTCCTTTTCATAATCTACCCCCAAACTCAAGAAACAATCTCAAAGGTCTTTCCTGTGCTTTTTCACCTTTCCTTTTGGATAAAAGAAAATTCGATGGCGACTCTTGCTAACCGCAACATTTGCGATAAAACGCAAAACCTTCAAGTCAGTTCTCCCACCGTATCACAGAACTGGCGACTCTGCTGGGGAAAATTCTAAAAGTGGGGTTACCTTAGGGATTAGATCATATTTATTTGCTTACATTGTTTGACTTGTATGCTTTACATTATGATTCTTTGTTTGGATTTGAATCCTCTACCCGGATTTGGGATACATTATAGGTAAGTAGCAATACGTTATGGAAACTATGCGGGGTATACCGACATGGTCTAAGCAATAACTACGTTAGTGCAACATATTTGTGGATACCGGTAGCCTTTGAGTTAATCAAAGAGAATACGGGGCTGCTGAGTGATGTCATGAAGCACTAATGAACTTTTAGAACCTTTACTTGACCAACTTGGCCTTTAGGATATAGTGAGATGACCGGCTTTGGTGCAGTCCGAAGTTGGTAGATACTCGATACTACACTCATTGAGGTTTGGTTTCTTGGGATATTTCGGTCGCCATTAAAGAGGCTTGTGCTGAAACAATGACCAAGGAAACAAGCCGGTGATATTGAGCTCCTTAGAACCCGGTTACTATTACTAGGACAAGTTTGAGCCAACTAAACTTCAAGAGGGTACTTACCTATAAAACCCCATGCAAGCCTAAAACTAAGGATTTGTTTGCTTTGTTTGTATATGCATATTTGCACATAACATCATGAACATCATGAACATCATGTACATCCACTAACCATTTCAAGGATTTTAGGATTCATCTTTGTTCTTGTTTTGTAGGATATGGATTCACTTCGCAGGAAAACTATTCAAGTCAATCTTGTAAGGATCCCTCCACAACTTAAGGAGCTAGCTTCAAGGATTCCTGAAAACTCTCCATTCACCGAGAGACATGGTCGTCTACTCAACTTGGTCACCTCCAACACAGATGAGGACATGATGAAGGTGATCTTTCAGTTCTTTGATCCTTTACACCATTGCTTCACATTTCCCGACTATCAGCTTGTGCCTACTTTGGAAGAATTATTCCAACTCTTAAGGATTCCCATTCTCAATCAACTACCTTTCAATGGTATGGAAAGAGACCCGAAGCCAGAAGAGATTGCTCAAGCTCTACACTTTCAGTCACCTGATGTCACAACTCATTGGGAAACAAGGAATGGTATCAAAGGTTTCCTAGCAAAGTTCCTGTTTGAGAAAGCCCAAAGCTGTTGGAATTCCTTGGACTTGCAAGCCTTTGAGAAAATTGTGGCTCTCCTCATCTATGGGATGATTTTGTTTCCAAATCCTGACCAAGTCATAGATATCAACACCGTCAAAATCTTCATATCCCGCAACCCGATGCCTACATTGCTAGGAGATATCCTACACTCTTTTCCCACTCGCACAATGAGGAAAAGAGGTTTCCTCATGTGTTACACTCCTCTCTTGGAAAGATGGTTTATTTCTCATCTTCCCCAATCTGTATTAAAGAATGAGCAAGGTTCAAGGTGGTCATAAAGGTTGATGACGCTCAAACATTCAGATATTCATTGATGCTCCTGATCCAAAGAGAATGTTATCATTGTCGACTGTTGTGGGGAATTTCCTAATGTCCCTTTACTTGGCATTAGGGGAGGTATCACCTACAACCTCTGTTTATCTTTAAGACAGTTTGGTTATGCCCGAAGGGATGGCCTGCATGAGATGCTGATTTAAGGTTTAGTATTTGACTACGACAACGACGATCAAGGTCTTCGCCAGAGATTGATCCGAGCTTGGAGGATGTTAAACAAGGTGGATAGTAAGACTTTTGGGCACAAGAATTCCATCCCTCTTGAGCCTTACCTCAAATAGGTAAGAACTCATGCTCAGAGTCTTATGATGCCTTACCCCTCCATTCTCCCGGTAATCATTGAGCCTGTCATGGAAGGAGATGTTCCATACACTATCCTACATCCTGACATGCCCACATCTCTTGAAGACCTACAAAGGGATTGAATACAACTCAAGGGAGAGAGAGATACCTTCGAAGCCCAATTCTACGCAAGCGAGAAGAAGGTTTTGGAACTCACTAGACTACTTCATGAGGAGCAGACTCTAAATGCCTACATCGCACCAAAAAGGATGCGTACTACCTTTTTATCTTAAAGTTTTTGTATTATTTTTCCCAAGAGGAATTGATGTACTCAAGCTTTAACTTATTAATATAACGTGTGTTTCCTTTTTGTATAAAACAAATTTGAATTTTTGAAATCTTTGAAATCATTACATATGCATATACCATTCATCATAACATAAACAGGTCTTTTGCAACAAGTCTCATCATCTCTCTACTGTTTATTTCAGTTAGATGGATCTTGAGAAAATAGTGAAGGATCTCCAAGCTCAGAATACACGGTTCTAGCAGTTGCTCTTGACCCTAGCTAAGGGACAAGAAGAATTGAAGACTTTGCTGGCTGAAGAGAGGAAAAAAAAGACAAAGAAGGTAAACGGAGTCCTGAACATGGGAAGAAGATTTCATGAGCAGACAAGAAGGACCTTAAACTTTGCAACGACATCCGGTGAAAGAGACAACTAGGAGGGGAAAGGCAAGGAAACAGTTTTCCCGTCAGAATCGAAAGAGGAAGAGGAAGAAGAAGACTATTATGAAGAACAATACCCTCCAATTGATGACAAGTATAGACATCTCGAAGAGCGGTTAAGTGCGATGGAAATCCAAAAAGTGCCTGGCTTGGATTTTGAGGAATTGGGTTTAGTGTCGGGGATTGTGATTCCTCCGAAATTCAAAGCACCTGTGTTCGCCAATTATGAGCACACACTATTTATCAAAAGGAAGGGAGCTCATGTATTGCTGGTAAGTGTATATGTAGATGATGTGATGTACACCAATAATACTACTTCATTATTAGAAGAGTTTAAGTCATCAATGAATGCTGAGTTTGAAATAACAGACTTAGGAAAAATGAGGTATTTTCTGAGTGTGGAGGTATTTCAAAGTAAGGAGGGAATATTTATCAGTCAACAGAAGTATGCAAAGGAGATTCTGGAAATATTTCAGTTGTTGGACTGAAACTTTGTTCATAATCCGATGGTACCCGGTGTTAGGTTATCTGTAAAATGTGATGGTATCTCTGTTGATGCAACTCAATACAAGCAGCTGATTGGCAGTCTGTTGTATATCATAGCCACAAGGCATGATATAATGTATATAATTTGCTTACTAAGTAGATGTATGCAAGCCCCAACAAGACAACACATGTTAGCAGCAAAGAGAGTTCTTAGCTATCTGAAGTGGACACTCACTTATGGTATATTGTACAAGAAAAATGCAGGGAATGAGTGTCTATTGGGTTACACATATAGTGGCTATGCAATTGATGTGGATGATAGGAAAAGTAAAAGTAGGTATGTGTTCTTTCTAGCATAAGGAGCTATTTCATGGGCTTCTAAGAAGAAGCATGTCGTTACGCTCTCCACAACAGAGGCATAGTTTGTTGCAGCATCTCAATGTGCTACTCAGTGTGTGTGGTTGAAGAGAATTCTGGAGGTGATGGGATGAACATCAAGTGTGAAGGAAGGTACAAAGATTTTGGTGTGACAACATTTTCACAATTAAGCTTTCTAAGAATCTTGTTCTCTATGGAAGGAGTAAACATATTGATGTAAGGTTTCACTTTCTAAGAGACGTAGCTAGAGATGGCATAATAGAACTAGAGCACTGTGGAACACATGAACAAGTTGTTGATGTGATGAATAAGGCAGTCAAGTTGGATATTTTTCAGAGACTCAGAGGAAAGCTCGACATACATGACTTAGCAGAGTTCAATCACGAGGAAGTGAACTGAAGATCTTGGATGAAATGACTTCAGTTCAGGGGAGGATGTTAGAATATTTTCAGCTGCAAATTATTATGCATTAGTTTATTAATTAATTAATAGAGTCTATTATTTCCATTTAAATTAGAATTAGTCAAAGTCTGTTTGTTTGTGCTTGCAGCACGTTTAAGAGTGGGCTAATGGTCAGTTAGGATCATCTTAAAATTATGGGATGTTTGTGTAGCCTGTAACTATTTATTCTATTATTAAAATTCAATAAAAATTGTCAGTTTGCTTTAAGATATTACACACAATTAAAAGGTGGAAAGGTTATACTTTTAATCAAGTTATTGGGGTTAAGAAAGAGATTTTGGTGATCCTCAATGGAATACAAGGATGCATGCAAAGGAATGGATATGATGAAAATTTGTTGAATCTCGAAAAGAAGCTGCAAGTGGATCTGAATACCACTCTGAAGCAGGAAGAGCTTATATGGTATCAACAATCGAGACCGGAGTGGCTTATGGATGGTGACGAGAACATAATAAAATATCACATGAAATCTATTAACAGACGCATGAGTAATAAGATCGTTATGCTTAAAAACGATGTTGGGCAGTGGATTGAAGATAAGGACCAGCTAAAGGTTTTGGTTACAATTTTTTTTAAAAACTCTTTTCTCTTAACTATGAGTGGAATAGACCATATCATACCAAGATCTCTTTCGCCAGTTTGCAATAGTCAGACATGTTTTTGTTACAAGATCCTATTCATGATGATGAGGTGAAGAGAGCCTTGTTTGCTATGAATACCTAGAAAGCCCGTGATCCTGATGGATTCCCGACAGGATTTTACCAAAAGTCATGGAATGTTGTTGGGATAAGTGTTTGTGATTTTGTGAAAAAACTTTGGTGTAACCCATGTATTTACTGAGTTTAATCAAACAGACATTTGCTTGATACCTAAAGTGAATAATCCTTAAACTGTTGGCCAATTCTTTCCAATATTCTCGTGCAATAGCATTTATAAGGTTGCTAGTAAGGTTATAGCGGAAAGAATGAAAAACAATGTTGTTGGTTTAGTGTCTCCGGACCATATCAGGTTTTTGCCGGGTGGATCCATTAGCGAAAAACATCATTATAGCAAAAGAGGCTATGAATATCTCGAAGAAAAAAATATTTCTTTGTTGTCAAGATTGACCTATCTAAATCTTATGATAAGCTTAGTTGGGAATTTATTTGGAAAGTTTTGATTGAAATAAAACTCCCTAATTCCACGATCAATCTCATTATGCACTAAATGACAAGTGTGGAATCGGATGTCAATTGGAATGGGACTAAAGGTGAATCCATTTGTCCCAAACAACGCATTAGACAAGGGAACCCCATTTCGTCGTATCTCTTTGTTTTGTGTATGGATAAACTCTCTCATCTTATTGAGGAAGAAGTGATGGACCATAAGTGGCATGCGCTATAAATGGGGAAGCGTGGACCTAGAATTTCGCATCTAATATTCATGGATGACTTAATACTTTTTGGAGAAGCTTGGGATAAACATATGCGTTGTGTAATACAGACTCTTCAGAAGTTCTATAACATGTCTGGGCAGGTGTTCAACGTTGAAAAGTCTAGCATGATTTTTCCCAAGAATATTAATAGAGGTTTGAAGATGAAACTGCTTTAAATTTCTGGTTTCGAGGAAACGAAACAATTCGGGAAGTACCTTGGAGTGTCGCTTAGTGAAAAAGCTCTAAAGAAAATTGATTACCAATATTTTATGGAACAAGCCTCTGCAAGGCTTGCGAACTGGAAAACTAACATTTTATCTTTTGCAGATCGTATGACTCTGAGAAATCTCGACATATCCATTGATGAAAGATTTTCTGCCAAAAGCTTGTATAGATGAAATTCATAAAGGCAACATAACTTCATTTTGGGTGATTCCGTGGAAAAGAAGAAGCTGCATGCAATGAAGTGGAGAACATTAACTCAGTCCAAGAACTCAGGTGGACTAGGGTTGTAGAATCTTGAGGCGATAAACATGGCGTGTTTGATGAAGTCGAAATGGAAGATGTCCAACAATTCTAATAAACTGTGGTGTTTAGTTCTTCGCAGATTATATGAGGATCGTAGTGTGTATTGGGTATCAGAAGAACATAATATTATTACACAACTAAAATAAAGATGAGAAACTTAATGTATTCCTTCTGTATATTTCTCTCGATATAGATATCATAACGAATACACAATAGTTTCTATTTATATAGCTATTGTTACTATTCTTAATTGAAGGTACAAGAGAAAATTATTCTCATCCTTACAATTTCTACGGTAAAAGCTTTACCACCTTTTATTTAGTAAAAAATCTTTTGTGGTGTTCACCATTTCCATCACTTAAATGTGACTTTATATCTTCACATTCTCCCACTTAAAGTCAATTTTGTGAACTTTCCATCACGCCGTAGGAGGATCGGCACCAAGTAAATTTGTCAGCATTGATTGACTTTGTCATAACATCTGCTAGATTGTCTTTGGTGTGAATTTTCTTCATATCAACACTCCTTTCCTCTACTACTTCTCGAACAAAATGGTATTGAACACCTATGTTATCTGTTCTCGAATGAAAGGATGGATTCCTTGTAATGTGCAAAGCACTCTGACTGTCACAATACATAACAATTTGTTGTTTATTGTGCCCGAGTTCTTCAATTAGCCTTTGTATCCAAATAGCTTCCTTTCAAGCTTGTGTAGCTGCCATATATTCAGCTTCTGTAGTAGATAGAGCTACGACCGTTTGTAATTTTGATATCCAACTTACTGTTCCTCCTGCAAGTGTGAACACATAACCAATAATAGATCTTATTTTATCAAGATCACATGTAAAATATGAATCAACATAACCCTTGACAATAAATTCCAGTCCTTTGAAACATAAAGCAACATCTATGGTTCCTTTTATATATCTCAGGATTCTCTTAACAGCATCCCAAAGCTCTTTACCAGGATCCGCCATAAATCAACTGACCGCTCCCACTGCTTGTGCAATGTCTAGTCTTATACATATCATGGCATACATAAGACTTCCCACAGCTGATGCATAGGGTACTCGAGACATTTCCATCCTATCCGCTTCGTTGCTAGGATTCATACTTAAGGATAATTTATAATTGATAGGAAGTGGGATAGATATTGGCTTACAGTCTTGCATGTTGAAGCGCTACAAAAATTTCCGTAGATAATTTCTTTGCGAAAGCCAAATCTTCCTATCTTTTCTATCTCAGTGAATTTGCATCCCTAAAATCTTGTTTGCTGGCCCTAAGTGCTTCATATCGAACTCCCTAGCCAATTGTGCCTTCAATTTTTGGACTTAATCTTTGTTGGGACCCGCCACCAACATGTCATCCACATACAACAACAAAATGATAAAATCATTATTACCAAACCTATTGTAGTATGTACAATGATTTGAATTAAGTTTGTTGTATCCAAGGCTAACTATGAAAGAATTAAATCTCTTGTACTAACATCTGAGTGCCTGTTTTAGACCGTATTGAGATTTGGTTAACCTGCAAACCAAATTTTCCTTTCCTTGTTCTTCAAAACCTTCTAGTTGGAGCATATATATATATATATATATATATATATATATATATATATATATATATATATATATATATATATATATATATATATATATATATATATATATATATATATATATATATATATATATATATATATATATATATATATATATATATATATCTTCTTCAAGTTCTCCATGAAGAAAAACAATTTTGACATCTAATTGTTCTAGATGTAAATCAAATGCAACACACATAGCTAGAATTATTCTAATAGTAGTGAGTCTAATAATTGGGGAGAATATTTCATTGAAATCAATACCTTCTTTCTGAGCTTACCCTTTAATCACCAGTCTTGCACGATATAGTTCTACTTGATCATTACCATCTCGTTTGATCTTTTACACCCATTTGTTCCTGATGACTTTCCAACCCTCTGGAAGTTCAACAAGTTCCCATGTTTTGTTTCTATGTAAGGCTTCCATTTCTTCATGCATTATTGTTATCCACAAAGAAGTATTTGATTCTTTTTCAGCCTCATGAAAGGTTGTTGGCTCCCCTTCTTCTGTTAAAAGACAATATGCATCATGAGTTATCATTACATAGTCTGAATGTGAGGCTGGTGTTCTAATTTTACGTGATGAGTGTCGAACGTGTATATTTTTAGACTCATCTGGTGCTTGTTCCTCTGGTTCTACTTCAGAAGAATCATCTTCTTTAGACTTCATTTCTATCTCAAATGCAGTAGTTTCTTTGGGAGTGTTGTCATGTTTTTGCTCACTTTGCAGTTCATTTTCTGCAAAGACTACATCTATACTAACAACAAGCTTACGAGCAGTGGGATCCCACAAGCGATACCCTTTCACGTTGTTAGCATAACCCAAGAATATACATTTTCTAGAATTTGGGTCTAGCTTTGTTCTTTCTTGGGAGTTGTACATCGTGTACACGGTACATCCAAACACATGTAAGGAAGAATAATCAGGTGGCTTTCCGTTCCAAATCTCCATTGGTGTTTTCAAACCAATTTTAGTTGATGGAGATCGATTGATCACGTAACAGGAAGTTTTCACGACTTCTTCCCATAAAGACTTGGCCACTCCTACAATTCTCAGCATGGCTCTTGTTCTATCTAGGAGAGTTCTATTCATTCACTCTGCTACACCATTCTGTTGAGGCGTATGTGGAATAGTGAATTATCTTGTAATACCCTCATGTTTGCAGAATTTCAGAAAGTCACCATCTACAAATTCTCCTCTGTGATGCGGTGGGAGAACTGACTTGAGGTTTTGCGTTTGTGTTCGCAAATGTTGCGGTTAGCAAGAGTCGCCACCGACTTTTCTTTTATCCAAAAGGAAAGATAAAAAAGCACAGAAAAGACCTTTGAGATGTTTTCTTGAGTTCAGAGGGTAGATTATAAAAAGGGAAGGTGCTAGCACCCTTTTCATCCATGGTTTTCCATGGGCTCTTAGTTACTTGTTTAGATCACTTGCTTTGCTTTTGAAATTGTTTGAAATGGTGCTTTGTGTGGTTTTGAAAGTATTTTGAAAAGAGGCCATCGTTTAGGCAATCTTTGTAATGATTCTCGTTCGTAAGAATGTATACAAAGATGTTTGTCTTTTGAAAAATGTTCCAATGTTTTGAAAGTTGTTTAGAAATGTTTTAAAATGTGTGTGTGATTGTTTTTGAAAATAGCAAGGATTGTTTGGAAGAGAGCAAGTAACTAGGAACTATCTACCTTACTCAAATGTCTCTCCTATGCATTTTTATTCCTTTGACATTGTTGATTTACCATTGCTTTGGTAAACAACCCTATCTTTGGATGTTAAACGGGACAGGCGTGGGTCATCGTATGACCATGATAGCAATGTTGCCAAGTATCTTTAGAATTTTGAGGGACCAAGATCATTTGTTTAGGCAACCTTTTGATAGCGTCATCGAGGGACTATGATCTTTTGTTTTGTTTTGTTTTGCCAAGATACTTTGCATGCATACCAGGACCATTTTAAATTAGGCAACCAAGTGGGTGAAACCCTAGGGGTGCTTGTGTGCAATGTGTGTTATTTTCATGCATTTTGATTGTCTTGTATTAGGTCATGTCTACTTGTTTGTTCTTGGTCTTATCATGTGAAACCCTAGTTTACTACACAAATATATAAAGCGATAAATTGCGTAAAGTAAAACTAAACTATTACAACAATTATTATGGGAAGGGGATACAAGTTTTTGAATGGGGATATTGCACAAAAATAAACCCTAAAATACTATTACAACCCAATTGAATTATTGTGCAAAATAAAAATACAAATAATAAAAATGCAATAAAATGTAATTATGCAAAAATATTTTGTATTTGTTTTATGTATGGGAAAATAAAATTATTTAAGTCCTAAAAAATAAGAAAAAATAATATTATTATTTTTGAAAGGGAAAACCCTAATTTTTTTGATTAAAAGGGAAAATATGTTTCCTAATATTTATTTTTGTTCACTTTTGTACAAAAAATAATAAATAATATTATGTACAAATATTAAAATATATATATATATATATATATATATATATATATATATATATATATATATATATATATATATATATATATATATATATATGAAAATAAATATTTTATGTATAAAATAATAAAATAAAAATGTGTAGTATTTTTAAATGTATTTATAAGTTTTATTTAATAAAATAAAGTATAATATCCTAATAAACTATTTTCTTATACAAAAAAATAATAAAAAATAAAATAAAATGCAAAAAATAAAGAAAATATTTTTCATCATTTTTTATGGTTCAGAAAAAATAAATAAAACAATAAATATAAAAATGAAAAGAAAATATGAAAAATAAACAAAATAAAGCCAGGGGGTGTGGATATCAAGTCAGGGGGGTGTGGAAAGTCAAAATAGCAAGCCCAAGGCCCAGGCCAACCATCGTCCCTGTCCTTCGTCCACTTTGCGCGCGTGTTTGCAGTTCAACCTGCAACTCTCTATTGCTTGCACAAAAACAAAAACTTGCAACATAAAAAATGTAGCTTGGAATCTCACGATTCCAATGATATAAAATTCATAATCTAACTCTCAAAGATCATGGAGAATTTCAGTAGCCCTAATTTCTGACCTAGTTTTTCAGCATGTTCAACATTCAAATTCTCTTAGCTCAGTTAAAATAAATGACAACTATGCATATGTACAGCTTCACCATGCTAGAGACTACATTTTTGTTTCACAACTCGTGGCTTGAGGATGCCTAAATAGAGAGATAAAGTTTTGAAAAATACCTCCTTCAGCTGGATTTGGATATGGCAATGTGGGGACTTTGAGTGAGGTCTGAGGATCGTGTGAGCTTCCTTGAAGTTCCCTCAAGCTATTCCAATGCTTAGCTGGCCTTGTGGATGGCTGAAACTCCCTGTAGAAGTCAAGCTGCAACCTTCAAGTTTGAAAATGGTGATGTCTGAAACAGAGCTCACAGTTGCAAGATGAATGCTTGGATAGCTTTGGTAGGATGTATGGAAGGTGTTTGAAGTGTTGAAACAAGAAACGCACGAGAAAAATATGACTTGGCTTTGATTTTGCAGAAACTGCAATGTTGGGTAGAAAAATGTGTTTTTTCAGTTTGGGGGAGTTTCAGATCATAAGAATCCGTGTCCTTGCTTGAGATATGTTTTTCAATATGTATAGAGTGATACAAAGTCCACCATTTTCCTGTTGTACAAGTTCTAACTTCTTTGGACAATTTTCTTGCATTTGAAGAAAAGTGATAAGACTTATGCATCATGCTTGTACTAGCTATCTCAAGGGCTGATAATAGTTGGTATGCTTTGCTTAATTCCTATGGAAATTGTCTGCACCATGAGAACAACTCCAAGGCTCAAGGCTGATAAAGTTGGAAAAACTTTGCTTTATGAAAATGGCAATGTGCCCTTTATGCCATTTATGGATTTATTCCTTGTACAATGCTTCAAAACCCAAAATAAAGCCAATATCCATTGAGTTAGAATTTAATTATGGAGTGGAGAAGGAGTTTAGGACCTGTAATGCAAGGTACAAGCATGCTTGATCAGATTTGCAACTTGACATTTTGTAGAAATGGCTTGATCAAAAGTGACAAAATGCTATTTTCTATTCTTCGATTCTCCCTAAACACAAATGATCTTGGAGAGTTCTTTGACATTTTAGAAAGCTTGTAATGTGCTATACAATCCATCTTTGAAATTCATTTTGAGATACCTCTTGGAACTAGGTGAAAAATGCCCATGAAGTTGGGTCAAAAACCTGCCTAAATTAGGGCAAATCTTCACTAAGTTAAAAAGTTCATGGACCCTTATTCACAAATTAATAACTTGATATCCAAGCATCTTTTGGGAAAACTTTGTGAATAAAAGTTGTATATTTCATGGAGGAATATAACTTTCATGTTGAAAGTTTTCTTTGAATCCAATTGCATCATGGTGAAAAAGTTGTGGAAAGTTGGGGAAAAAAATAAGAATTTTCCATACTTAGAAAAATTCTAAGTTATGAAAAATTTCAAATTAAAACCCTAATTTGCAATTTTAGGTTTCTTGGTCAACAAGTTTCACAATTTTACATATCTTGATGAATTATGACCTTTGGCACTTGATTTTGACCAAAAAGTCAAAGTTTGACTTTTCACTGCACAATTGACTTTTGATCAGTTGACTGCAAAATTTATCTGTCAATCCTATGTACTTGATATCTTTTGAACCATGTGATTAGGTCAAGATGATTCCATTGAGTCCTTGAAATCATGTTTGAACCCAATTGGTCATTGGTTAGGTCAAAAATCAGAAATTGCCCTTTCTCAGTCAAAACCCTAATTTTGACCATTTTGCCCTTTTGATGATTTGATCAAATTTCTTGAGGAGTTGTGATCCAAACTTGATAAAATGGTTCATATGAGTCTAAAATGTTGTTGTGGATCAAAAATATGAAGTTTGACTGTAAATTGGCCATGGTTGAATTTTTCCCCAATACAGCTGATTTTTAGGTCAACTGTCTAATTGACTGGGCAAAAATGTGATTCAAGGCTTGTAACTTAACATGACAAATATTAGGGGTCCAAGATGGTGTATGAAAGTCACATGAAGCATTTATGATACAAAAATCCTTGTGCAAACTCAAACCCTAATTTCAGGTCATCAGTGCAAGATGAGGTCTTAAGCTGAGCAAACCCTAATCTTGTCTTGAGTCCAAGAGGTCTTGTGAGGAAAATCTTGATAAATGAGAGGGAAAATTTTGGGGTACAACAGCTGCCCCTGTTCAATCTTCTTGAACCTGGAGAGTTAGATTGGCGAGTTTTCCGTTCGTGACTCGAAGGTAAAAGATGATTGGACACTAGAGTGCCCGTAAATTTGCACTCGTCAAAGTGTAGCTGAGGGAATGGGCTTAAAGATGCCATTTGGAGAGGTGAGAGAATATTATCGGAGATGGGCTTATAGATGCCATCCAAGAATGTTTGTTGAAAGTCAAAAGAATGAGCATCAGAATGGTGTCTGTATCTAGAACGTATTCGAGTTGTATCTGAACTTTGTATCTGAATAAGAGACAGAATGGCAATCGCGTCTGAAGCGTATCTGTACTGTGAGAATCTGAATAAGTGGTCTGAATGCGTGACAGAATGGCTTCCATGTCTGGAGCGTATCTAAGCTGGGGAAAATCAGAATAAGTGATAGAACATCCGTGTCTGGAGCGTATCTGGACTGTATCTGAACTAGGATCTGAATGAGTAACATAATGACTTCCGTGTCTGGAATGTATCTGAACTGTATCTGATAGTTGAAATCTAAATAAGTATCAGGATGGCATCCGTATCTGGAGCGTATCTGAACTTGAAATCTGAATGAGTAATAGAATAACATCCGTGTTTGGATCGTATATAAATTGTATCTGATTGTTAAGATCTAAATGAATATCAGAATGACTTTCGTGTCTGGAGCGTATCTGAACTATATCTGATATCTGAATCTGAATGAGCAACAAAATGACTTCCGTGTCTGGAGTGTATTTGTACTGTATCGGAGGTCTGAATAAGGGCCAGAATAACATCTGTGTCTAGAGCGTATCTGAACTAGAATCTGAATAAGTATCAGGATGGCATCCGTATCTGGAGGGTATCTGAACAGTATCCGAAGTCTGAATCTGAATGAGCAATAGAATGACTTCCGTGTCTGAAGTGTATCTGTACTGTATCATGATTGTATACCGTTAACGGTAGCTTGTTAATCTTATCCTGAAAAGGGTAAAACGTTAGCTGAAACACAAGGTTATGTTGTATGAAATGTATGATGTAATATATGTGTTTTATCAATGTTTATGATATATGGATGTAATGTATGCGCATGTAAGCTGATTTGCTGAGGAAAATAAATCCTTGATAGTTGCCGGGGAAAATAAATCCTTGACTGCTGAGGATAAGAAATCCTGGGAGACTGTTGAGGATTAAAGATCCTTAACAACTTCTGTGGGGATACAAGGATCCTTCATGTCTTGAAGTTGGAGTATTGACAAGAATTATGTTGCGAGCAATGCCATATACTGCTTGAGTAATCTGCTTGGGAAATCCAGAGAATTTTGATGACTTCCACTGGGGATTACACAATGGGAATCCTTATTCTGTTGGGGAATAGGGGAAACTCTGATGACTTCTGCGGGGAATTAAGAATGAGAATCTTCATTCTATTTAGGAGTAATGAAAACTTTGGCGACTTCACTGGGGAATTAAGAATGAGAATATTCATTCTGTTGAAAAATAAAAAACTCTGTGGGGGAGAAGGCTTACTGCTGGGGAGTAGGTTCAGGAGTCTGGGTTGTCTGCCATTCTACTGGGGATTTATCCTAGGTTTGGGAGAGACAAAGTTAACTGTTATCTGGTTGATTTCCAGGCTTCAAGACAACCTGCTGTGGAATTTGGAGAAACTGGATGGTTTCCTCTAGGGATTGATAGTTAGAAATTCTGGCTCTGCTGGGGATTGGGAGTTTGAAGCTTTAACTCTGATGGGGATTAAGGGTTTGAAATTTTAGCTCCACTAGGGATCTAGAGTTCAAAGTTTGGGCTCTGCAGGGGATTTTAATGACATACTGTAGGGATCTCTCCTGGAATAGCCTAAAGACGTTTTCCTATCCTTTCAGTCTGTCAGTAACTGTTCTCTTCCATCTTGTTTATTTGTAAACAGTAATTATGTTCAAATGCATATGTTCATTAATGAATTATTGGACATTTTTGAAAATAAAAACACAAGCGTAAAGGAAAAGGCAAATAGTTTTCTGTAATTTGAAAGAAGTATCTTTGTATTTACTTTGAATAAGTATTTTGTACAAAGGAGACAGACATCCTAGTAAGAGGATGGTGTCATAAAAGTAAGAAAAATTTATACAAAGAAAGATAGCTATGTGTAAAAATCCCATGGGGTTCCCATTCCGCTATAGCCTTCGTGTCTCCGAATATCCCGTCCATTTGCTGCTTCGTCCGAAGATGATTGGATTGATCAGAAGCTCAGAGTTTGTTAGTGAAGAGATTATCCTTAAAGTGATCCGATGAGACATAGTCATACGATTTAATTCCCTAACTTTTGCCTGGACTGCCCTTTCGGGTTTTCAGTCCACCGGGAAACCCTTTTTTTCCCAAGTCGCCCTTTCGAGTTTTCAACTTGCCGGGTGTACAAATTTTTTATTTATCCCTAATTTTTTCCTGAACCTCCCTTTCGGGTTTTCGATTCACCGGGATGCCCTTTTTTTTCCTAGGTGTGTCAACCTAGCGGGTCTCTTATGCGTAATATCTTTTGACTATGTCTGCGTTCGCAGGGTGCGGCAATTCATCGTCGTCCATGGTGGTTAAGATCATTGCCCCACCAGAAAAGATGTTCTTGATTACAAATGGTCCTTCATAGGTAGGAGTCCATTTGCCCCTGGGATCACTTTGTGGCAAGATGATGCGCTTGATCACTAAGTCCCCAACTTGATATACACGGCGTCTGACTTTCTTGTTGAAAGCCTTGATCATCCGCTTTTGATACGTCTGACCATGACAAAAAACAGTAAGTCTCTTCTCGTCAATTAAGTTCAGTTGATCAAGTTGGGTCTGGACCCAATCGTCTTCACTTAAACCAGCATCTTTCATGATTCTCAAGGAGGGGATCTGAACCTCAATAGGTAAAACAACCTTCATCCCATAAACCAAAGAATAGGGTGTTTCCCCAGTTGATATGCGAGCCGTGGTACGGTACTCGTGGAGGGAAAACAATAGCATCTCATGCCAGTCCTTGTAGGTGACAGTCATCTTTTGTATGATCTTCTTGATATTTTTGTTAGCAGCTTCGACTGCACCATTCATCTTGGGCCGATAAGGAGATGAATTATGATGTTGAATCTTGAACTGCTCGCACAAAGCGGTGATCATAGTATTGTTAAGGTTTGTACCGTTATCAGTGATGATCCTTTCGGGGATACCGTACCGGCAAATAAGATTCTGCTTGATGAAGCGGGCAACAACATTCTTAGTCACGGATGCGAAGGAAGCTGCTTCGACCCACTTGGTGAAGTAGTCAATGGCTACCAGAATGAAGCGGTGTCCATTGGATGTTGTAGGCTTAATCTCTCCAATCATGTCGATTCCCCACATAGCTAAGAGCCAAGGAGCTGTTAAGACATTTAGAGGAACCGGAGGCACGTGCACCTTGTCTGCATAGATTTGACATTTGTGACAAGTCTAGGAGTATTGATAGCAGTCAGCTTCCATGGTAGACCAGTAATAGCCTGCCCGTAGAATCTTCTTAGCCATCGTATGCCCACTAGAGTGAGTGCCAAAGGTACCCTCATGCAATTCAGCCATGATCTTTTCAGCTTCAATCTTGTCCACACAATGAAGCAGAATAGAATCATGATTGCGCTTGTACAGGATGCCATTACTTAGGAAGAACTTAGCTGAGAATCTCCTTAAGAACTTTTTGTCATTGACTGAAGCTCCTTTTGGATATTCCTGATCCTCGAGATACCTTTTGACTTCATGAAACCATGGCTGGTCCACTACTTCTTTGGTATTAATCTCGTGACAATATGCTGGTTCGTTCATCCGTTCAATGGAGATCTGGGGAGCCTCATTGTCCCAATCAAGTTTAAACATAGATGACATTGTAGCTAAAGCATCTGCCAACTGATTTTCTTCTCGCGGGAAGTGCTCGAAGTTAATCTGCTCGAAATGTGGTAACAATGTCAAAACATGTTCTTTGTAACGGATGAGGTTTGGATGTTTAGTATCCCACTCTCATTTGATCTGACTGATGACCAAAGCTGAGTCCCCAAACACATCTAAGGATTTGATTCCCAAGTATATGGCAGCCTTGAGTCCAAAGATGCATGCCTTGTACTCTGCCATGTTGTTCGTACAGTTAAAGCAAGGTCTGGAAGTGAAAGGAGTATGGCATCCTTCTGGATATATGAGCACAGCGCTGATACTGTTACCAAGCGCATTGGATGCCCCATCAAAGTACAAGGTCCATCAGGATCCTTGTTCAGGTCCGTCATATGGTCTGATATCTTCGACATTGTCCAATGTCATGATGTCTTCGTTAGGGAAGTCAAACTTCGTGGATTGATAATCTTCTACAGCTTGATGGGCCAGATGGTCAGCTAGCACACTCCCCTTTAAAGCTTTTTGGGTCGTGTACTGTATGTCATATTCCGTTAGGATCATCTGCCATCTAGCTATTCTTCCAAACAAAGTAGGCTTCTCAAAGATGTACTTGATCAGATCCATCTTAGATATCAGCAAAGTGGTATGAGTCAACATGTATTGCCTTAGCCGGCGAGCAGCCCATACCAAAGTGCAACAAGTTTTCTCGAGCAGTGAATATTTGGTTTCACAGTCGGTAAACTTTTTGCTAAGGTAATAAATGGCGTGCTCTTTTCGGCCAGAATCGTCATGCTGGCCCAGTACGCACCCCATTGAATTCTATAGGACGGTCAGATACATGATTCGCGGTCTTCCCTCGACGGGTGGCATCAAGATAGGAGGTTCTAGCAAGTACTCCTTGATTTTATCGAAAGCAATCTGACAGTCATCATTCCATCGAACTACCTGATCTTTCTTTAACAGCTTGAAGATTGGTTCACAAGTAGATGTTAGGTGAGAAATGAACCTAGCAATGTAGTTTAGGCGTCCCAAGAAACCTCTGACCTCTTTCTTAGTGCGAGGAGTAGGCATTTCTTGTATAGCTTTGACTTTGGTAGGATCAACCTCGATGTCTTTGTTGCTGACAATGAATCCTAAGAGTTTACTGGACCGGACTCCGAATGTACACTTGTTTGGGTTCAGTCTGAGCTTGTACTCCTTCAACCTGACAAACAACTTTTGCAAGTGATCAAGGTGTTCTTCTTCGGTTTGTGATCGGGATATCATGTCATCTACGTAGACCTCTATCTCATGATGTATCATATCATGAAACAAAGCTACCATGGCTCGTTGATAGGTTGCCCCAGAATTCTTCAGTCCGAATGGCATCACTTTGTAGTAGAACGTAGCCCACTGTGTGACAAAAGTAGTTTTGTCCATGTCCTCGGGTGCCATTTTGATCTGGTTATAGCTTGAGAATCCGTCCATGAAAGAAAATACTTTGTGTTGAGCTGTATTGTCAACCAGGATGTCGATGTTCGGAAGTGGAAAATCATCTTTAGGGCTGGCCCTGTTTAAATCTCTATAATCCATGCACATTCTTACTTTGCCGTCCTTCTTAGGCACGGGCACAATGTTGGCCACCTGTGATACGGTGGGAGAACTGACTTGAGGTTTTGCGTTTGTGTTCGTAAATGTTTCGGTTTAGCAAGAGTCGCCACCGACTTTTTATTTATCCAAAGGAAAGGTCAAAAAGCACAGGAAATACCTTTGAGATATTTTCTTGAGTTCGGGGGGTAGATTATGAAAAGGGAAGGTGCTAGCACCCTTTTCATCCATGGTTTTCCATGGGCTCTTAGTTACTTGTTTTAGATCACTTGCTTTTGCTTTTCAATTGTTTGAAATGGTTCTTTTGTGTGTGGTTTTGAAAATATTTTGAAAAGAGGCCTTTTGTCTAGGCAACCTTTGTAATGATTCTTGTTTGAATATATACGAAGGTGTTTGTCTTTTGAAAAATGTTTCAATGTTTGAAAGTTTGTTTTGGGAATGTTTTGAAATTGTGTTGTGATGTGTGTTTGAAAATAGCAAGGATGTTTGCAAGTTTGATCAAGTAACTAGGAGTTGTCTACCCTACTCAAAGATCTTTCCTACACATTTTTAACCCTTTGACAGTGTTGTTTTACCATTGCATTTGGTAAACAACCTTGTGTTTGGATGTTAAACGGGACAGGCGCGGGTCATCGTATGGCCATGATAACAATAGTGTTAAGTATCTTTAGCAAGTTTTTGTTTGAGGGACTAGATCATTTTTTATTGGCAACCAAGATAGCGTCATCGAGGGACTATGATCTTTTGTTTTGTTTTTGTTTTGCCAAGATACCTAGCATGCATACCATGGCCATTTTAAAGGCAACAAGTGGATGAAACCCTAGGGGTGCTTGTGTGCATTGTGTTGTCATTTTCATGCATTTTTGTCTTGTGTTTAGTCAAGCTATTTGTTTTATTTTGGATTTTTGCATACAAACTCTAATATTTCTATCATGGCATATTTGAAAGCTTTAAAGTGCGTAAAATAAATCTACGACTATTACAATATTGTTTATGGGAGAGGGGTACAAGTTTGAATAGGGGATTATTTGCAAGAAAATATAAAAACCTAAATCAACTATTACAACCAAATTGAATTCTTTGTTCAAATAATAAATAAGCAAATATTTAAATGGACAATTAAATAAATATGCAATATATTATAAATATGCAAAAAAATGTTTTTGTATTATTTTTATGTATGTAAAAATAAATTATTTAATGTATCAAAAATAATAAAATAAAAAGATTATTTTTGAAAAGGGTAAAAACCCTAATTTTTGATTTAAGAAAATAAATATATTATAATTATTTATTTATGTACAAGAAAATAAAATAAAATATATACAAATGTTTAGAAAATAAAAATATATGAGAAAATATTATTTAAGTGTGTAAATAATAAAAATAAAAATATATGATACTTTTATAATATTTACAAGTTTTTATTTTAAGAAAATAAAAGTATATTATTTAATAATTATTTCTATGTCCAAAAATAATAATAAAAATAATAAAATAAAATATGAAAATTAAAGAAAATATTTTTTGGTAATTTTTAATGTTTAGAAAAATAAAATAAAGTCAGAAACTAAAAAAGAAATGAAAAAAATATGGAAAATAAGCAAATGGGCCAGGGAGTGCAAATAGTAACCTCAGGGGTGTCAAAAGCAAGGAGAAACCAAGCCCAACCCACATTGCTTCATCTTCAACCTCTGATCAAACAAAAACGCACGTTTCTTGTTCAAACCTGGAAATCCTGCATACGTGCTCAAAAGCAAAAACTTGCAACATGAAAGTTATAGAGCATGATCATACGATTCTAATTATATAAAAAACTTAATCTAACTCTCAAAGACCAGAGAGAATTTCTCTGGCCCTAATTTCTAACCTAGTTTTTTCAGAAAGTTCATCATTCAAATTCTCCCAACTCAGTTAACTTAAATGAAATCTATGCATATGTACAACTCAAGGGCCATGAGTACATCATTTTATATTCACAAACCTAAGCCTAATGATTCCTAAATAGAGAGATAGAATGTTGGAAAATACCTGCTTCAGTCAAGCTCGAGTATGGCAATGTAGGGGTTTTCAGTGTGGCCTGAGATGCTTGTGAGCTTGCTTGAAGTTCCTTGGAGCTTTCCCAATGCTTAGTTAGCTTTGAATTTTCCCGAATAAGCTTGTAGAAGTCAACCTGCACAGTCAGAATTCAAAAATGGTGAAGCTTGAAAACGGTTACAATTGCTGGCCAATGGTTGGGATAGCTTAGGTAGGTTGTATGGAGTGTATTGGAACTGATTGCAAGCAAAACGCACGAGTAGTTTTTGTTTTGGAAATAAAAATGCAGCAGCTGCCCTGTTTTGCAAGATTTTGGTGTTTTGGTGTACAAGGATGTTTGAGGATTGGCTAGCTCGTGTTTTTGACTTTAGGCAATATGCAAAACTTGGTTCAAATGTTTACAAAGCTTGGTTTTATCAGATTGCAAAGATGTTGACCTTTTGCAAGGTTTCTTGGTTTTGAAGCAAAAGTGTGAATTGACAAAGGCCAGGCCTGTACAGGCTAGCTCCAAGCATGCACAAAGTTGTTGTACCTTTTCCTAAGTTTATGGAGTTGGTTTGCTGCAAAGGGATGGGTTCAAGGCTCAAGGGAAACAAAAATGCATAAAGTGAACTTTATCAAAATGGCATTGTTAACTTTTTGCCATTTTTAGATTAATCCTTTGTGTAATGCTTCATTGATCAGAACCATGCCTTAATCCATTGAGTTTGCATTCAATTTTTGAGTGTGGAAGGGTTTAAGGACCTGTAAACAAGTACAATCATGGCTGGACAGAAATTGCAACTTGTGTCAACATGAAAAAGGCCATGGATCAAAGTGACATTTTGCCAAATTCAAACATTCGATTCTCCCTAACCATAAATGATCTTGGAGATTTCTTTGACATTTTGGAAAGCTTTTAACATGCTATACAATCCATCTTTGAAATGTATTTTGATATTCCAATTGGAACTAGGTGAAAAATTGCCATGAAGATAGGTCAAAATCCTGCCTAAACTAGGGCAAAATTTCACTAAGTTAAAAGTTTCATGGATCCTTGTTCACAAAATCATTACTTGAGATCCAAGCATCTTTTGGGAAATTTTTTTGAATCAAAGTTGTATATTTTATGGAGGACTACAACTTTCATGTTGAAAGTTTTGTTTGAATCCAATTGTATCATGGTGAAAAAGTTGGGCAAAGTTGGGAAAAAATAAGAAAATTTTATAACTTAGAAAAATTCTAAGTTATGAAAATTTTCAATCTTAAACCCTAATTTGCAAAATTAGGTTTCTTGATGAACAAGTTTCATATTTTGAAACATCTTGATTAAAAATGACCCTTGGCACTTGATTTTGACCAAAAAGTCAAAGTTTGACTTTTCAGTGTACAGTTGATTTTTGATCAGTTGACTGGAAAATTCATCTGTCAATCCAATGCACTTGAGATCTTTTGAACCTTGTGATAAGGTAAAGATGATGCCATTGAGTCCTTGAATCCATTATTGATCCCAATTTGCCACTGTCTAGGTGAAAAATCAGAAATTGCCCTTCTGCAGTCAAAACCCTAAAAATGACCATTTTGCCCTTTTGATGATCTGATCAAATTCCTTGAGGAGTTGTAGTCCAAACTTGATCAAATGGTTCATATGAGACTATAATGTTGATATGGATCAAAAATTATGAGGTTTGACTGTAAATTGGCCACAGTTGACTTTTTCCCCAATACATCTGATTTCTAGGTCAACTGTCCAATTGACTGGGCAAAAATTTGATTCAAGGCTTGAAACTTGGTATGAGCAATATTATAAGTCCAACATGAAGTATGAAAGTCATTTTGAGCATTGTAAGTCCAAAAATCCTTGTGCAAACTCAAACCCTAATTTCAGGTCATTAGTGCAAGGAGATGTCTTGAGCAGAGCAAACCTTAATCCTGTCTGAAATCCAAAGAGTCTTGTGAGGGGAAATCTTGATAAAATGAGAGGGAAAATTTTGAGGTACAACAGCTGCCCCTGTTCAATCTTCTTGAACCTGAAGAGTTAGATTGGCAAGTTTTCCGTTTGTGACTCGAAGGTAAAAGATGATTGGACACTAGAGTGCCCGTAAATTTACACTCGTCAAAATGTAGTTGAGGAAATGGGCTTAAAGATGCCATTTGGAGAGGTGACAGAATCTTGTCGAATATGGGCTTAAAGATACCATCCAAGAAGTGTCGATCGCGTAAGAGATTCCTTTGCGAGAGTCTGTATACCTGTTGTTGAGGAGGACTACACCGGGGAATGATGGTCTCTGTTATGGTAGAAATAGAATTTTAGGAGCTTCAGTCGTCCGTTATTCTACTGGGAAATCATCTCTTGGTTGAAGAGGTGAAAATGTACTGCTATCTGGTCGTGCTCTAGTCTTTACAGTGACTTACTGGGGGGATGAGATTAAACTTGCTATCTGGTCGTTTTCCAGGCTTCACCATTTCTCAAATCTTATCTGGTCGTACTCCAGGCTTTAGAAGGAATTAAATTGTTATACGGTCGCCTCTAGGCTTCAACTTGAATTTAAGGCACACTAATATCTGGTCGATTCCGAGCTTCTTAGTAATTAGCCAAGTAAACTGTTATTTGGTCAAAATCCAAGCTTCGCAGTGTCTTAAACTGTTATCTGGTCGTGCTCCAGTCTTCAGAAGGAAATAAGTTGTTATCCGGTCGCCTCCGGTCTTCAACTTGAATTTAAGGCACACTAATATCCGGTTGATTCTGAGCTTCATAGTACCTAGCCAAGTAAACTGCTATTTGGTCAAAATCCAAGCTTCGTAGTGTCTTGAACTGTTATCTGGTCGTGCTCCAGTCTTCAGTGTCTTTGGAGATATCAAGATACTATTCGGTCGAATCCGGGCTTCATAACTTGAATCTAAGGTGTATCACTATCTGGTCGAATCCAGGCTTCATGGTGCTTTATACTGCTATCTGGTCGATTCCAGGCTTCACAGTGATTTGCTAGGGATCCAACCATTTTCCGATTGATCTTCGGGATTCATAGTATGATGGAGGAAAATCAAGATATTATCTGGTCGAATCCGGGCTTCATAACTTGAACTGGGACAGGAATCTGAGCATTGATTTGACTGAACCAAAGAGTTTGTGAGAATTTGATTGTTTCTTTCCCTGAAAGGTAGAGAGTTAGTCTTATGTAATGCCATGATGTATGCCATATATTTTATCAATGTTCAATATATGAATGTAATGTATGCGTATGTAAGCTGATTAGCTGTCTTGCTGAGGAAAATAAATCCTTGATAGCTGGAGATAATGAAATCTTCGACTACTGTCGGGGAAAATATATCCATGACCGTTGTTGGAGATTCAAAACTCTTTGATTGTTGAGGATGAGAAATCCTTAGACCACGGCTGGGGATAGAAAATCCTTGGCGACTTGTGGGGATTAACAAGACCTTGACAACTTCTGTGGATGTGAAAATCCTTCAAGTCTGCTTGAGAAACCTGCTTGGGGAATCCAGATAACTATGGCTGGAGATTACACAAAGGGGAGTCTTTACTCGGCTGGGGAATAGGGAAACTCTAATGAATCTCTACTGGGGATTAGATGACAGCAAAACCTTGATCTGCTGGAGAATAAAGAAGACTTTGATAGCTTCTGCGGGGAACCAAGAATTAGAAACTTCGATCTCCTGGGGAAATGAACCCTTGGGGGCTTCATTGGAGAATCTTCGATCTGAAGGAGTTTAAAGATTCTGACAAATTCATGCTGGGAGTAATGAAGGCTCTGAGAATCTCCAATCTGCTAGGGGATGAAAAACTCTACGGGGACTTCAAACTGGGGAGTTAAGAATGGGAATCTTCATTTTGTTGGGGATTAAGAACTCTGTGGGGAATAGCTATACTGCTGGAGAGTAGCTACTCTTCTGGGGAGATCAGGACTCTGGGGGAAGAGGTTTATTCCTGTTTGGAAATAGTTCAGGAGTCTGGGTTGTATTCCAATCTACTGAGGAATTATCCTTAGTTGGGGATAAAAAGTTAACTGTTATCTGGTTGATTCTCAGACCTTAAGGAAACTTGTTGGGGAATCTGGGGAAAACTGAATGGTTTCCGCTGTGGATTGGTAGTTAGAAATTTGAATTCGCTGGGGAAGAAGGTTTAATCTTTGCTGGAGATTTATGACCCAAAGTTTTTGCTCCACCGTGGATCGGGGATTTGAAGTTTTAACTCTGGTGGGGATTTGAGAGTTGTTGATGGCTTAACTCTGATGGGAATTAAGGATTTGAAATTGCAACTCCGCTGGGGATTAGGAGTTTGTAGATTTGACTCTGACGGGGATTTTGAAATTTAATTCCACTGGGGATATGTGTTTCAAGGTTTTAGCTCCACTGGGGATCTAGATGATGTACTACAGGGGGTTTCTCTTGGAATAGCCCAAAGACGTTTTCCTATCTTTTCAACCCGTCAGTAATTATTCTTTCACATTTCGTTTATTTGTAAACAGGTGATTATATTCAAATGCATATGCTCATTTAATAAATCATTGGACGTTTTCAAATAAAACACAAGTGTAAAAAAGAAGAAAAGGCAAATAGTTTTCTGCACTTTGAAGTATCTTTGTATTAACTTTGTGTAAGTATTTTGTACAAAGGAGACATACATCCTAGTAAGAGAATATTGTCATAAAAAATGAGAAAAATTTATACAAAGAAAGATGGCTATGTGTGAAAATTCCATGGGGTTCCCATTCTGCTATAGCCTTCGTAACTTTGGATATCTTGTCCATTCGTTACTTTGTCCGAAGATAACTGAGTTGATCAGAAACCTGGAGTTTGTCTGGTGAAGAGATTGTCTTTAAAGTGATCCGACGAGACATAGTCATACGCTTTAATTCCCTAACTTTTTCCTGGACCGCCCTTTCGGGTTTTCAGTCCACCGGGAACCCCTTTTTTGCCCAAGTCGCCTTTTCGGGTTTTCAACTTGGCGGGTGTACAAATTTTTTTTCATTTATCCCTAATTTTTGCCTGAACCGCCCTTTCGGGTTTTCGATTCACCGGGATGCCCATTTTTGCCCAAGTCGCCCTTTCGGGTTTTCAACTTGTCGGGTCATTTATGCGTAGTATCTTTTGACTATGTCTGCGTTCGTAGGGTGCAGCAGGTCGTCGTCGTCCATGGTGGTCAGGATCATTGCCCCACCAGAAAAGATGTTTTTGATCACAAATGGTCCTTCGTAGGTAGGAGTTGATTTGCCCCTGGGATCACTTTGCGGCAAGATGATCCGCTTGATTACAAGATCCCTGACTTGATATACCTGGCGCCTGACTTTCTTGTTGAATGCCTTGATCATTCGTTTCTGATATGCCTGACCATGGCAAACAGCAGTAAATCGCTTTTCGTCAATCAAGTTAAGTTGATCAAGCCGGGTCTGAATCCAATCGTCTTCACTCAAACCAGCATCTTTCATGATTCTCAAGGAGGGAATCTGAACCTCGATAGGTAAAACAGCTTCCATTCCGTATACCAAAGAATAGGGTGTTGCCCCAGTTGATGTACGTGTCGTGGTACGGTACCCGTGCAGAGAAAACGGTAACATTTCATGCCAGTACTTGTAGGTGACTGTCATCTTTTGTATGATCTTCTTGATATTTTTGTTAGCAGCCTTGACAACACCGTTCATATTTGGCCGATAGGGAGATGAATTGTGATGTTGAATCTGGAACTGCTCATACAAAGCGGTGATCATAGTGTTGTTTAGGTTTGTACCGTTGTCAGTGATAATCCTGTCGGGGATACCGTACCGGCAAATGAGGTTCTGCTTGATGAAGTGGGCAACCACATTCTTTGTAACGGAGGCGAAAGAAGCTGCTTCGACCCACTTGGTGAAGTAATCAATGGCCACCAGGATGAAGCGGTGTCAATTGGATGTTGTAGGCTTGATCTCTCCAATCATGTCGATTCCCCACATAGCGAATGGCCAAGGAGCTGTTAAGACATTGAGAGGAACTGGAGGTATGTGTACCTTGTCGGCATAGATTTGACATTTATGGCATGTTCGAGAATGTTGATGGCAATCAGCTTCCATGGTAGACCAGTAGTAGCCTGCCCGCAGAATCTTCTTAGCCATCGTATGTCCGCTAGAGTGAGTGCCAAAGGTGCCATTATGTATTTCAACCATGATTTTTTCAGCTTCAACCTTGTCCACACAATGGAGCAGAATGCAATCGTGGTTGCGCTTGTATAGGATACCATTTCTCAGGAAGAACTTGGCAGAGAATCTCCTCAGAAACTTTTTGTCGTTGACTGAAGCTCCTTCAGGGTATTCTTGTGCTTCGAGATACCTTTTGACATCATGAAACCACGGTCGGTCCATTACTTCTTCGGTATTAATCTCGTGACAATGTGCAGGTTCGTCCATTCGCTCAATGGTGATTTTGGGAGCCTCATTATCCTAGTTAAGTTTAAACATGGAGGAAATTGTAGCTAGAGCATCTGCTAATTGATTTTCTTCTCGCGGGAAGTGCTCGAAGGTAATCTGCTCGAAATGAGGTAGCAATGTCAGGACATGTTCTTTGTAAGGGATGAGGTTTGGATGTTTAGTATCCCACTCTCCTTTGATTTGACTGATAACCAAAGTTGAGTCCCCAAACATAATCAAGGATTTGATTCCCAAGTCTATAGGAGCCTTGAGACCAAAGATACAAGCTTCATACTCGGCCATGTTGTTGGTGCAGCTGAAGCAGAGTCTAGCTGTGAAAGGTGTATGGCAACCTTCTGGAGAGATAAGTACCGCACCGATACCGTTCCCAAGTGCATTGGAGGCACCATCAAAGTACAGGGTCCATCGGGATCCTTGTTCAGGTCCGTCATACGGTCTGTTTTCTTCAATGTTGCTCAAAGTCATAATGTCCTCGTCGGGGAAGTCGAACCTCATAGATTGGTAATCTTTGACAGCTTGATGGGCTAGATGATCGGCTAGCACACTCCCGTTTATAGCTTTTTGGGTCGTGTACTGTATATCATACTCTGTGAGGATCATCTGCCACCTTGCTATTCTTCCGGACAAAGCAGGCTTTTCAAATATGTACTTGATCGAATCCATCTTAGAGATCAGCAAAGTGGTATGTGTCAACATATACTTCCTTAGCCGGTGAGCATCCCATACTAAAGCGCATCAAGTTTTCTCGAGCAGTGAGTAGTGAGTCTCACAGTCGGTAAACTTTTTGCTAAGGTAATAAATGGCATGCTCTTTTCGGCCAAACTCGTCATGTTGGCCCAATACGCACCCCATTGAATTCTCCAGGACAATCAGATACATGATAAGTGGTCTTCCTTCGACGGGAGGCATCAAGATAAGAGGTTCCAGCAAATACTCCTTGATTCTATCGAAAGCAACTTGACAGTCATCATTCCATTTAACCACCTGATCTTTCTTCAACAGCTTGAAGATTGGTTCACAGGTAGATGTTAGGTGAGAAATGAACTTTGGAATGTAGTTTAGGCGTCCCAAGAAACCTCTAACCTCCTTCTCAGTGCGAGGGGCAGGAATTTCTTATATAGCTTTGACTTTGGCAGGATCAACCTCGATGCCTTTGTTGCTGACTACGAAACCCAAGAGTTTACCGGACCTGACTCCGAAAGTGCACTTGTTAGGGTTCAGTCTGAGCTTGTACTCCTTCAACCTGACAAACAGCTTTTGCAGATGGTCGAGGTGTTCTTCTTCTGTTTGTGAACGGGCTATCATGTCGTCTACGTAGACCTCTATCTCATGATGTATCATGTCATGAAATAAAGCCACCATGGCGCGTTGATAGGTTGCCCCGACATTCTTCAGTCCGAATGTCATCACTTTATAGCAGAACGTACCCCACTGTGTAACAAAAGTAGTTTTCTCCATGTCTTCAGGGGCCATTTTAATCTGGTTGTACCCTGAAAATCCATCCATGAAAGAAAATACATTGTGCTGAGCTGTATTGTCAACCAAGGTGTCAATGTGCGGCAGTGGAAAGTCATCCTTAGGGCTGGACCTGTTTAAGTCTCTGTAATCCACGCACATTCTGACTTTGCCATCCTTCTTAGGTACGGGCACAATGTTAGCAACCCATTGTGGATATGATGTAACAGCAAGAAAGCCAGCATTGAACTGCTTCATCACTTCAGCTTTGATCTTTTCAGACATGTCAGGCCTCATGCGGCGAACTTTGTTTAATTGGTGGACAGTCCTCTCTTGTAGGGAGACGATGAACCACAATATATGTATTAAGACCCGACATGTCTTCGTAGGACCAGGCGAAGATCTCAACATATTCATTCAACAGCTGAACTAAGCGCTCCTTGACACTTGGCTCTAGGTTGGCACCCACTCTAACTTCTTTTTTGTCTTCCTCAGTTCCCAAGTTGATGGTCTCTAACAACTCCTCATGTGGTAGAATAGCCCTTTCTTCCTATTGTAGCAGTCTAGCCAATTCTCCAGGCACTTCACAGTCTTCATCACCTTCGTAATCGGCATGGTAGACCAGATCTTCAGAGTCACTGAAGGCCATAACAGAGTTGTTACCCATGGAATCCAGAGTGGATGGGTACCTGCATTGGTGAGTGTGGGTGTGTGTAAGGGATAGCCACCTTTAAAAAAATAAAATGCAAGAAGAAAGAAAATGAACACAAAAGTTTATATGTGAAAACGTCCATGATTCATTAAAATGGCATATGAAGATGAAAAATCAAACCCTTACAAATGGACCTATGTACCTCGGGTAAGGCAGAAGGCTAAAAGTGTACGAATTGTTCAGGAATTATTACAAACCAACAGAAATGTTTGAAAGATAAATTACTGATTGATGAAAGTAATGGGAACAAAGTCTTTTGCCTCACAATTGCATAGTCCTCCTTCAACGGTAGGGAAAATCCAGTCTTCTAGGTTGCTCTCCTCTTCACTATCCTCTAAAGCACTGACTCCATGATGAGTGATCTTCACTGGTGGCCCTCCAGCCCGGGAGCGATGCATAGCCTTTTGAGCAAAAGCAGTGAAACCCAAGCCGAATTTATTAGATTTGAAAGGAAAATCAGGAAGCTGCCCCCAGATTGTGCTTCCTCTTTCAATCACAGCCTTTGCATCTTTGAGTGACGACATCTGAGGCGGAGGTCGGGTAATCATGGGTACAGAAGACACTGTCTTGGTTGCTGCAATCTCTTCAGAAACTTGCTCGAAGTGCTGAAAGGGGGTCTCGATGAACTCACCATCCAATTCCACATAGCGGAAAGAATTAAGATGGTTTATCATGTATTACTCTTCACCGTGAACAGTTACAATTTTCCCCTGGACAGGGTACTTAAGCTTTTGATGTAGAGTTGAGGTAACACCTCCAGCATTATGAACCCAGGGTCTTCCCAACAAGCAAGAATAGGAGGGACGGATGTCCATGACATAGAATGTGGAGTTGAAGGTTTCAGTTCCTACTTTAATCGGGATGTCCACCTCCCCGTGGACCATCCTTTTAGAACCGTCAAAGGCTCTAACAATGATGTTGCTGGGCTTCAAAGTTAGACCTTCACAATCTAGCCTATCCAATACCTTCTTTGGTAAGACGTTCAGCAAAGAACCAGTGTCTACCAGAACGTGTGCCAAAGTAGTCCCTCTTCATTCTACCGAGACATGCAAAGCGTCATTATGTTTCCTCCCTTTTGATGTTAGATCAGTGTCGGAGAACCCTAGAACGTTGTCTGCTGTTAGGCTAGCTACACATTCCTGGAACTGGTCCGCAGAGCTTTCCTGGGGCACATGGGCCATCTTCAAAATTTTGATCAAAGCTTTGGCATGAACCTCTGAACAAAGAAGCAAAGCCAACATAGAGATTTTTTAGGGGGTTTGCCCCAGTTGCTCCACAACATTATAATCGCTTTTCTTGATTATTTTCAAAATCTCTTCCATTTCTTTTTGAGAGGTTTCAGGGATGATCAACGGCTGAGCCCTCGTCCTGACGGGCTCTTCTTGGATCCCTTTCCCTCTATCATCAGCAACAGCAGAGGGGACAACCACATGAGTCACAACTTCTTCAATAACTGGAGTTCTCGCAGATATGTTGACCGGTGCAGGAGTAACCTTAGGAGCGGCTAAGGGTCCAAAGATTGCCTTTGGAGGCGCAATCTCCGGAGAGAAAATTCTTCCACTGCGGGTGATTTTACTCGTTCCAGCAATGTTTCCAATGTCGGAAGTCTCTTCATCATAACTCTCTTCAGTTAATTCAATTTGTTTAACACTGTGGTAAAAGATCTCCCCCCCATAGTTCCACGGTATTGATTTGTTGGACTTGTACGGGATAGGCCCCGGCATAGTTATCTTCAAAGGTGCAATCTTCGGATCAGATGTAATCTTAACAGGTCTTTTGGAGACCTTGGAAAGATTGGCGGATATGGTAATTATTGAAACATCATTGATAGGAGTCGGAGTAATAGGAGTCTTTTCAAAAAGGATTTCTTGATTATCCATTAGGAGTTGGATGCCTAACTTCAATAACGGACAGTCGGTTGGTAAGGATGAACAAAGGTAGCAATATTCTTCACAGCCTGGGAAAATCCCAGCCTTTAGCAAATTCAACTTGATTATCGGTAGCGGAGTCGTCAAATCATCAACAGTAGCAATAAATAGATCCTCTTCAACAGCCTGGGCATTGTGACCATGCTTTGGCATTGGAGAAGAGATCACATTAGGCTTTTCAGGGGCGTCGAATTCAATTTCTTTAGCATCTATCAAATCCTGAATCTTGTTCTTGAGGGCCCAACAACTGTTGGTGTCATGCCCTATACTATCTGAATGATAAGCACACTTGGCATTTGCATGGTAGAAAGGAGAAGTTGTATTTGGATTCTGCGGGGCCTCTCTCAAACTGGTAAGGTTTAACTTCAAGAGGTGGGGTAAGACCTGAGCGGGAGTCATGTTTATCCGGGTGAATTTCCGTGCAGGCCTTTCCACCCTTGCTTGGTTGGTTTTGGGTTGATTGTTTCTATGATGATCAGCTACAGACTTCTGAATCATTACAGCCTCCACCGCTGGTCGGCGCTCAACTCTTCCTTGACTTCTTTGGGAGCGGACATCAGAGACTTCTTTCTTTGCTGGAAAAGTCTTTTTGATGGCAGCGGAAGCAGATGCATCCTTTTGAATTTTCCCGCTCTTGATTCCGGCTTCAACTCTCTCACCAGTTAGAATTAACTCGGTGAACCCCGCAGACGAACTTCCAATCAGGTGATTGAAAAAAGGGCCTGACAATATACCTAAGAACATATCCACAAGCTCCCTCTCAGATAGAGGTGGCTGCACTCGTCCCGCCAAGTCTCTCCATTTCTGGGCATACTCTTTGAAACCTTCATTTGAGACCATGCCCATACTCTGTAATTGAGTACGGGTTGGTGCTAAGTCCGCATTATATTGATATTGTCTGTAGAAGGCAGCCGCCAAATCCTCCCAATTATGCATATCAGACCTCTCTAGCTGGTAAAACCAATCCAACTGTGTCCCCGAAAGACTGTCTTGGAAGAAATAGACCCATAGATCCTTATCAGAAGAATGCGGTTGGATTTTTCTGACGTAAGACCGCAGATGCATATTTGGACAAGACAAACCATCGTACTTAGCAAATATAGGCACCTTAAACTTGGGAGGAATCACAATCCCAGAGACCAACCCTAGATCTTCAAAGTCCAGCCCAAGCACTCTCTGTACCTCCATAGCTGCCAAACGCTATTCCAGATTCTTATATTTGTCATCTGCAGGAGGGTACTGCTGTTCGAAATAGTCTTCATCCTCCTCTTCTTCTTCTTCCTCAGAATCAGGTTGCACCGCAACTCCCTTTCCTTTTCCTACCCCTTCATCAGATGTTGAGGGGAAATCCAGGACCCTTCTAGCTTGACCTTCAAATCTTCTACCCAAAGTAGCCACACCAACTCTTTTATTTTTCTTTTTCTCTTTTTCCTTCTCCAGTAAGGTTTTGAGATCCTCCTAACCCTTAGCCAAGGTCATGAGTAGTTGCTGGAACTGTGAATTCTGCGCTTGTAAGTCTTTAACCGTCTGCTCAATATCCATCTGGCTGAAATAAACAGCAGAGAGATAAGGAAACCTAGTGCGAAGACCAGCTTATGCATATGATGAATGATATGTATTCATGTAATGCATCAAGGATTCAGAAATTCAAATTTGTTGTAAACAAAAAAAAAGAACACACGTCATATTAATAAGAAGAATTTGTTAGTACATAAATGCCCCATGGGAAAAATAATACAAAATTCTAATGTAAAAATACGTTGCGCATCCTCTTTGGTGCAATGTAGGTGTTGAGAGTCTGCTCTTTGTGAAGTTGACGAGTAAGTTCTAAAACCTTCTTCTCACTGGCGTAGAATTGGGCTTCAAAAGTATCGCGTTCTCCCTTGAGCTGTATCTAACTCCTTTGCAAATCTTTAAGTGATGTTGGCATGTAAGGATGTAGGAGGGTGTATGGAACCTCTCCTTCCATAACAGGCTCTTTGATCACAAGCAGAATGTAGGGGTAAGGCATCATAAGATTTTGGGCGCGGGTTCGTACCTACTTGAGGTAAGGCTCAAGAGGGATGTAATTCTTGTGTCCCAAGGTCTTACTGTCCACTTTGTTGGGCATCCTCCAAGCTCGGATGAACCTTTGTCGAAGTCCTTGATCGTCGTTGTCGAAGTCAAAAACCAAGTCTAGAATCAGCATGTCATGTGGGCCATCCCTTCGGGCATACCCAAACTGTCTCAGAGCCAAGCAAGGATTGTAGGTAATGCCTCCCCTAATGCCAAGTAGAGGGACATTAGGGAATTCCCCACAATGGTCAATGATGATAACATTTTCTCGGGATCGAGAACACCAATGAACATCTGAATGTGTAAGAGTCATCAATCGTTGTGACCACCTCAAACCTTGCTCATTCTTCAAAACTGATTGGGGAAGATGAGAAATAAACCATCTTGCCAGAAGAGGAGTACAACACATGAGAACACCTCTTTTTCTCATTGTTCGTGTGTGAAATGAGTGGAGGATATCTCCAAGCAATGTAGGCACCGGGTTGCGAGCCATAAATTTTTTGATAGCACTGACATCTATAAGCTGGTCAGGGTTTGGGAACAAGAGCAACCCATAGATGAGAAGAGCTACAATCTCCTCAAAATCTTGTAAGTCTAAGGAATCCCAGCAGCTTTGAGACTTCTCAAACAGAAACTTTGACAAGAAACTCTTGACACCACTTCTGGTTTCCCAATGACCTTTGACATCAGATGGTTGCAAGTGTAGGGCTTGAGCAACATCTTCAGGCTTTGGATCTCTTTCTGTACCGTTGTAGGGTAGTTGATAGAGAATAGGAATCCTCAGGAGTTGAGAAAATTCCTCCAAAGTAGGCACAAGCTGGTAATTAGGAAATGTGAAGCAGTGGTGTAGGGGGTCAAAGAACTGGAAGAGAACTTTCACCAAGTATTCCTCAGTGTTGGCGTTGACTAAGTTGAGAAGACGACCATGTCTCTCGGTGAATGGAGAATTCTCAGGAATCTTGGAAGCAAGCTCCTTGAGTTGAGGAGGAATTCTTACAAGGTTGACTTGGATTGTTTTCCTGTGAAGTAAATCCATTACCTACAAAACAGGAACAAAGATGAAGATCCAAATCCTTGAAATGGTTAGTGGATGCACATGATGCTTCATGATGTTATGATGTTATGCACAAGTATATGTACAAGTAAGTCATACAAGATCCTAGTTTCAGGCTTGCATGGGGTTTCATAGGTAAGTACCCTCTTGAAGTTTAGTTGGCTCAACCTGTCCTATAAATAGTAACTGGGTTCTAAGGAGCTCAATATCACTGGATTATTTTCTGTGTTCATTATTTTAGTTTAGCCACTTAACTGGCGACTGAAATATTCCAAGAAAACAACCCTCAATGAGTGTAGTATCGAGTATCTACCAACTTCGGACTGCACCAAAGCCGGTCACCTCACTGTCCCTAAAAAAGGCCAAAATGGTCAAGTAAAGGTTCTAAAAGTCCATTAGTGCTTCATGACATCACTCAGCGGCCCCGTATTCTCTTTGATTAACTCAAAGGCTACCGGTACCCATAAATATGTCGCACTAATATAGCTATTGTTTCAACCATGTCGGTATATCCCGCACAGTTTCCACAACGTATTGTTATTTACCTATGAATGTTTCCCAAATCCGGGTAGAGGATTTAAACCCAAACAATAAAACTAAATGTAAAGCATACAAGTCAATCAAGATAAGCATGCAAAGGTGATCTAGAACCCTAAGGTAACCCCACTTTTAGATGATCTCTAGTAGAGTCGCCAGTTCGGTGATGCGGTGGGAGAACTGACTTGAGGTTTTGCGTTTGTGTTCGCAAATGTTTCGGTTTAGTAAGAGTCGCCACCGACTTTTTATTTATCCAAAGGAAAGATCAAAAAGCACAGGAAAGACCTTTGAGATATTTTCTTGAGTTCGGGGGGTAGATTATGAAAAGGGAAGGTTCTAGCACCCTTTTCATCCATGGTTTTCCATGGGCTCTTAGTTACTTGTTTTAGATCACTTGCTTTTGCTTTTCAATTGTTTGAAATGGTGCTTTTGTGTGTGGTTTTGAAAATATTTTGAAAAGAGGCCTTTTGTCTAGGCAACCTTTGTAATGATTCTTGTTTGAATATATACAAAGGTGTTTGTCTTTTGAAAAATGTTTCAATGTTTGAAAGTTTGTTTTGGGAAATGTTTTGAAATTGTGTTGTGATGTGTGTTTGAAAATAGCAAGGATGTTTGCAAGTTTGATCAAGTAACTAGGAGTTGTCTACCCTACTCAAAGATCTTTCCTACACATTTTTAACCCTTTGACAGTGTTGTTTTACCATGATAACAATAGTGCAACCAAGTTTGATCAAGTTTGCTAAGTATCTTTAGCAAGTTTTTGTTTAAGGGACTAGATCATTTTGTATAGGCAACCAAGATAGCGTCATTGATGGACTATGATCTTTTGTTTTGTTTTTGTTTTGCCAAGATACCTAGCATGCATACCATGGCCATTTTAAAGGCAACAAGTGGATGAACCCTAGGGGTGCTTGTGTGCATTGTGTTGTCATTTTCATGCATTTTTGTCTTGTGTTTAGTCAAGCTATTTGTTTGATTTTGGATTTTTGCATACAAACCCTAATCTTTCTATCATGGCATATTTGAAAGCTTTCAAGTGCGTAAAATAAATCTACGACTATTACAATATTGATTATGGGAGAGGGGTACAAGTTTGAATAGGGGATTATTTGCAAGAAAAATATAAAACCCTAAATCAAATATTACAACCAAATTGAATTCTTTCTTCAAATAATAAATAAGCAAATATTTAAATGGACAATTAAATAAATATGCAATATATTATAAATATACAAAAAAATGTTTTTGTATTATTTTTATGTATGTAAAAATAAATTATTTAATGTATCAAAAATAAGAAAATAAAAAGATTATTTTTGAAAAGGGTAAAAACCATACTTTTTGGTTTAAGAAAATAAATGTATTATAATCATTTATTTATGTACAAGAAAATAAAATAAAATATATACAAATGTTTAGAAAATAAAAATATATGAGAAAATATTATTTAAGTGTGCAAAAATAAAAATAAAAATAAATGATATTTTTATAATATTTACAATTTTTTATTTTAAGAAAATAAAATTATATTATTTAATAATTATTTCTATGTCCAAAAAACTAATAAAAAAAAATAAAATATGAAAATTAAAGAAAATATTTTTTGGTAATTTTTAATGTTTAGAAAAATAAAATAAAGTCAAAAACTAAAAAAAAAATGAAAAAAATATGGAAAATAAGCAAATGAGCCAAGGGGTGCAAATAGTAAGCTCAGGGGTGTCAAAAGCAAGGAGAAACCAAGCCCAACCCACATTACTTCATCTTCAACCTCTGATCAAACAAAAACGCACGTTTCTTGTTCAAACCTGGAAATCCTGCATACATGCTCAAAAGCAAAAACTTGCAACATGAAAGTTATAGAGCATGATCATACGATTCTAACCATATAAAAAACTTAATCTAACTCTCAAAGACCAGAGAGAATTTCTCTGGCCCAAATTTCTAACCTAGTTTTTTCAAAAAGTTCATCATTCAAATTCTCCCAACTCAGTTAACTTAAATGAAATCTATGCATCTGTACAGCTCAAGGGCCATGAGTACTACATTTTTTATTCACAAACCCAAGCCTAATGATTCCTAAATAGAGAGATAGAAAGTTGGAAAATACTTGCTTCAGTCAAGCTCGAGTATGGCAATGTAGGGGTTTTTAGTGAGGCCTGAGATGCTTGTGAGCTTGCTTGATGTTCCTTGGAGCTTTCCCAATGCTTAGCTAGCTTTAAACTTGCCTGAATAAGCTTGTAGAAGTCAACCTGTACAGTCAGAATTCAAAAATGGTGAAGCTTGAAAATAAGGTTACAGTTGCTGGCCAATGGTTGGGATAACTTAGGTAGGTTGTGTGGAGTGTATTGGAACTGATTGCAAGCAAAACGCACAAGTAGTTTTTGTTTTGGAAATCAAAATGCAGAAGCTGCCCTGTTTTGCAAGATTTTGGTGTTTTGGTGTACAAGAATGTTTGAGGACTGGCTAGCTCGTGTTTTTGACCTTAGGCAATATGCAAAACTTAGTTCAAATGTTTACAAAGCTTGGTTTTATCAGATTGCAAAGATGTTGACCTTTTGCAAGGTTTCTTGGTTTTGAAGCAAAAGTGTGAATTGACAAAGGCCAGGCCTGTACAGGCTAGCTCCAAGCATGCACAAATTTGTTGCACCTTTGCCTAAGTTTATGGAGTTGGTTTTCTACAAAAGGATGGGTTCAAGGCTCAAGGGAAACAAAAATGCATAAAGTGAACTTTATCAAAATGGCATTGTTAACTTTTTGCCATTTTTAGATTAATCCTTTGTGTAATGCTTCATTGATCAGAACCATGCCTTAATACATTGAGTTTGCATTCAATTTTTTAGTGTGGAGGGGTTTAAGGACCTGTAAACAAGTACAAGCATGGCTGGACAGAAATTGCAACTTGTGTCAACATGAAAAATGCCATGGATCAAAGTGACATTTTGCCAAATTCAAACCTTCGATTCTCCTTAAACACAAATGATCTTGGAGAGTTCTTGGACATTTTGGAAAGCTTGTAACATTCTCTACAATCCATATTTGAAATTCATTTTGATTTTCCAATTGGAACTAGGTGAAAAATTTCCATGAAGATAGGTCAAAATCCTGCCTAAACTAGGGCAAAATTTCACTAAGTTAAAAGTTTCATGGACCCTTGTTCACAAAATCATAACTTGAGATCTAAGCATATTTTGGGATAATTTTGTGAATAAAAGTTGTAGATTTTGTGGAGGACTACAACTTTCATGTTGAAAGTTTTGTTTGAATCCAATTGCATCATGGTGAAAAAGTTGGGCAAAGTTGGGAAAAAATAAGAAACTTTTATAACTTAGAAAAATTCTAAGTTATGAAATTTTTCAATCTTAAACCCTAATTTGCAAAATTAGGTTTCTTGATGAACAAGTTTCATGTTTTGAAACATCTTGATGAAAAATGACCCTTGGCACTTGATTTTGACCAAAAAGTCAAAGTTTGACTTTTCAGTGTACAGTTGATTTTTGATCAGTTGACTGGAAAATTCATCTGTCAATCCAATGCACTTGAGATCTTTTGAACCTTGTGATTAGGTCAAGATGATTCCATTGAGTCCTTTAATCCATGCTTGATCCCAATTTGCCATTGGCTAGGTGAAAAATCAGAAATTGCCCTTCTGCAGTCAAAACCCTAAAAATGACTATTTTGCCCTTTTGATGATCTGATCAAATTCCTTAAGGAGTTGTGGTCCAAACTTGTTAAATTGGTTCATATGAGCCTATAATGTTGATATGGATAAAAAATTATGAGGTTTGACTGTAAATTGGCGACAATTGACTTTTTCCCCAATACAATTGATTTCTAGGTCAACTGTCCAATTGACTGGGCAAAAATTTGATTCAAGGCTTGAAACTTGGTATGAGCAATATTATAAGTCAAACATGAAGTATGAAAGTAATTTTGAGCATTGGAAGTCCAAAAATCCTTGTGCAAACTCAAACCCTAATTTCAGGTCATCAGTGCAAGGAGATGTCTTGAGCAGAGCAAACCCTAATCCTGTCTGGAATCCAAAGAGTCTTATGAGGGGAAATCTTGATAAAATGAGAGGGAAAATTTTGGGGTATAACACCACCCATTGAGGATAGGAAGTAACAGCCAGAAATCCAACATTGAACTGCTTCATAACCTTCGCTTTGATATTCTCTGACATGTCAGGTCTCATGCGGCGGACTTTTTGTTTCACTGGTGGACAGTCTTCTCTCGTGGGCAGACGGTGTACCATAATGTCTGTATAGGGTCCCGGTATGTCTTTGTATGACCAGGCGAAGATCTCAACATAATCATTCAACAACTGAATTAGGCGCTCCTTGACACTCGACTCTAGATTAGCACCTATCTTGATTTCCCTTTTATCTTCCTCAATACCCAAGTTGATTGTATCCAACTGCTCCTCATGAGGCTGAATTGCTCTTTCCTCTTGCTGTAGTAATCTGGCTAATTCCCCTGGCACCTCACAATCTTCCTCACCTTCGTATTCGGCTTGGTAGATCAGATCTTCAGAGTCACTGAAGGCTATAGCAGTAACGTTACCCATGGGATCCGGAATGGAAGGGTACATGCATTTGTGAGTGTGGGTGTATGTAAGGGTATAGCCATCTTAAAACAATAAAATTCAAAATAAAGACAATGAGCAAAAAGTGTATATGTGAAAAAGCGTCCATGATTCATTGAATGACATATGTAGATGAAATAAAAACCCTTACAAATGGACCATTGTGTCTCGGGTAAGACACAAGGTTTTTAAAGTGAGAATTTGTTTGTGAATTATTACAGTCCAATAGAAATGGAAAAGATAAATTACTGAGATATGAAAGTAATCGGAATAAAGTCTTTTGCTTCCCAGTTGCACAGTCCTCCGCTGACAGTAGGAAATATCCATTCTTCCAAGCTGCCCTCTTCTTCATTGTCCTCTAGTGCATTAATCCCTTGGTTGGTGATCTTCACAGGTGGCCCTACGGAACAGGCACGGCTCACAGCCTTCTGACCAGTCGAAGTAAACCCCAAGCCGAATTTGTCTGATTTGTAAGGAATGTCTGGAGCTTACCCCAGATTATGCTTCCCCCTTCTTCCACTACTGCCCTTGCATCCTTGAGAGATGGCATACGAGGTGGAGGTTTAGTGATTTTAGGAATCGAGGATACCGCCTTGGTCACCGCCACCTCTGGGAAGACTTCTTCAAAATGTTGAAAAAGGGTCTCTATGAACTTGCCATCTAACTCCACATAACGGAAGGAATTCAGATGATTAATCATATACTCCTCCTCCCCATGGACAGTTATGATCTTCCCTTGGACGGGATACTTGAGCATTTGATGCAAGGTGGAGGTTACAACACCGACATTGTGGATCTAGGGACATCCCAACAAACAGGAATAAGAAGGACGTATGTCCATCACATAGAATGTTGAATTGAAAACCTGAGTTCCCATCTTGATTGGGATGTCCACTTCTCCATGGACCATCCTCTTCGATCCATCAAAAGCTCTGACCACTATATTACTGGGTTTTAGAGTCAGCCCCTTGCAATCCAATCTATCAAGGGCTTTCTTCGGCAAGACGTTCAGAGATAATCCGGTATCGATCAAGACATGAGCTAGGGTTGTTCCTCTGCACTCCACCGAGACATGTAATGCATCATTGTGTTTTCTCCCTCGGGGTGTCAAGTCAGCATCGGAGAAGCCCAGGCCATTATCAGTTGTCAAGCTGGCCACACAGTCCTGAAACTGGTCAGCAGACGTCTCTTGTGGCACATGAGCTGTCTTTAGAAATTTGACCAAAGCTTTGGCATGTGCTTCAGAACACAACAGCAGGGCTAGCATAGAGATCTTGGACGGGGTCAGCCCCAATTGTTCAACCACATCATAATCACTCTTCTTAATGATCCTCGGGATTTCTTCCATCTCCTTCTTGGATGTTTCAGGAATAGCTAGTGATTGAGCATTCGTCAGGACAGGCTCCTCTTGAACATTCTTTCCTTTATTCTCGGCAACGGAAATAGGGATAGGAATTGTATTTTATTTGCTGGAAGGCACACTTGCGGGTACAATCACTGGTACAGATGTAATCTTCGGAATGGCCACGGGTCCAAAGACTGCTGTTGGAGGAGAAATCTCTGGAGAAAAGATTCTTCCACTATAGGTAACTTTGCTTGTTCCGAAAATGTTATTGATGTCGGAATTGTCCTCTTCAGAGCTTTCTTCTTCAACAGTCTGTTCAATCTGTTTAATACCATGGTAGTAGATTTCTCCACCAGAGTTCCATGGTACTGATTTATCTGATTTGTATGGGGCAGGCCCGAATATTGTTATCTTAAGCGGAGCAGTCTTCGGAGCAGGTGTAATCCTAACAGGTTTTTTAGGAACCCTGGAAGGATTGACGTATATGGTTATTATTGAAACTTCTGGAACTAGAATGGGTGAAATATGAGCTTTCTCAAACAAGATTTCTTGGTTATCAATCAATTGTTGGATTTCTTTCTTCAACAGAGGGCAGTCAAATGATGAGGATCGGCAAACATGGCAATCTTTGTCACAACCTGGGAACACCCCAGCCTTTAACAAATTCAACTTGATGGTCAGGAGCGGAGTTAACAGTTCATCCACAGTAGCAACAAACAGATCTTCTTCAATAGCGTTGGCATTGTGGCCATGCCTCAACATTGGGGCTGAAATAACATTCAGTTTTTCAGGTGCTTCAAACTCAACTTCTTTTACGTCTATCAGATCTTGAATCTTGTTCTTCAGAGCCCAACAGTTGTTGGTGTCGTGCCCTGGACTTTCAGAATGGTACGCGCATCTGGCGTTGGGATGGTAATGTGGAGAACTAGTGTTGGGATTTTTTGGGGCCTCTTTCAAAGTGGCCAGATTCAACTTCAGGAGATGTGGTAGGAATTGGGCTGGAGTCATGTTAATCTTGGTAAATTGCCGAACTGGCATTTCTACCCTTTGCTGATCAGCTGAGGCAGACGCGTCCTTCTGAATCTTCCCATTTCTTATACCAGCCTCCACTCTTTCGGCAGTTAGAATCAATTCAGTAAACTCTGCAGAGGAACTTCCAATCAGGTGATTGAAGAAAGGACCCGATAGAGTTCCCAAGAACATGTCCACTAACTCCCTCTCAGATAGAGGAGGTTGCACCCTTCCGGCTAGGTCCCTCCACTTTTGGGTGTAGTCTTTGAAGCCCTAATTGGAAGCCATGTCCATACTCTGTAGCTGAGTACGGGTTGGCGCCAAGTCGGAGTTGTATTGATACTGTTTATAGAAGGCTGCTGCCAAGTCTTCCCAATTGTGAACATCTGCTCTCTCCAACTGGTAGAACCAATGAAGTTGTGTCCCTGATAAACTGTCTTGGAAAAAATGGACCCACAGGTCTTTGTCGGCAGAATGTGGTTGAATCTTCCTGACATAGGATCTGAGGTGCATTTTAGGGCAAGACACCCCATCATACTTAGAAAACAGCGGCACTTTAAACTTTGGAGGGATTACAATTCCTGACACCAACCCTAACTCCTTAAAATCTAGCCCCGGTACTCTCTGGATTTCCATAGCGCTTAGTCTCTCTTCAAGGTGTTTGTACTTGTCATCAGCCGAAGGGTATTGTTGTTCAGAGTAGTCTTCCTCTTCCTCTTCTTCTTCTTCTTCTTCTTCAGAATCTGATGGTACTGCCGTTTCTTTTCCTTTTCTTCCCCCTTCATCAGATGTTGTTGGGAATTCCAAGGTCCTTCTGGCTTGTCCCGAAAATCTTCTGCCCATGAGAACCACACCAGTTGGCTTCTTCTTCTTTTTCTCTTTTTCTTTTTCTAGCAAAGTCTTCAGCTCTTCCTTCCCCTTGGCTAAGGTTATGAGCAACTGTTGAAATTGTGAATTCTGAGCTTGCAAATCTTTGACCGTTTGTTTGATATCCATCTTGCTGAAATAAACAACAGAGAGATGAGGAAATCTGGTGTGAAGACCTGTTTATGCTTATGATGAATGATATGTATTCATGCGATGCTTTCAAGAATTCAGAAATTCAAATTTGTTTTAAACAAAAAAGAAACACACATCATATTAATAAGATAGAATTTGTTAGTACATCAATTCCCCTTGGGAAAAATAATACAAAACTCTAAGGTAAAAAGACATTGCGCATCCTTTTTGGTGCAATGTAGGTGTTGAGAGTCTGCTCTTCGTGAAGTAGCCGAGTGAGTTCTAAAACCTTCTTCTCGCTTGCGTAGAACTGGGCTTCAAAAGTATCGCGCTCTCCCTTGAGTTGTATCTAACTCCTTTGTAAGTCTTCGAGTGATGTTGGTATGTCAGGATGTAGGATGGTGTATGGAACCTCTCCTTCCTTAACAGGCTCTATAATCACTAGGAGAATGGAGGGATAAGGCATCATAAGACTTTGGGCGCAGGTTCTTACCCACTTGAATTAAGGCTTAAGAGGGATGGAATTCTTGTGTCCCAGAGTCTTGCTATCCACCTTGTTGGGCATTCTCCAAGCTCAGATGAATCTCTGACGGAGTCCTTGGTCGTCGTTGTCGTAGTCGAAAACCAATCCTTGAATCAGCATGTCATGTGGGCCATCCCTTCGGGCATAACCAAACTGCCTCAGAGCCAAACAAGGGTTATAGGTGATGCCTCCCCTAATGCCAAGTAGAGGGACATTAGGGAATTCCCCACAACGGTTAATAATGATGACATTCTCTCTGGATCGAGAGCACCAATGAATATCTGAATGGTTAAGTGTCATTAACCGTTGTGACCACCTCAAACCTTGCTCATTCTTCAAGACTGATTGGGGAAGATGAGAAATAAACCATCTTTCCAGGAGAGGAGTGGAACACATAAGAGCACCTCTTTTCCTCATTGTACGAGTGTGAAAAGAGTGGAGGATATCCCCAAGCAATGTAGGCACCGGGTTACGAGTCATGAAAATTTTGATAGCACTCACATCTATGAGTTGGTCAGGATTAGGGAACAAGACCATACCATAGATGAGAAGAGCTACAATCTCCTCAAAATCTTGTAAGTCCAAGGAATTCCAGCAACTTTGGGCCTTCTCAACCAAGAACTTTGCCAAGAAGCCTTTAACACCACTTCTGGTTTCCCAATGTGTTGTGACATCAGATGAGTGCAAGTTTAGGGCTTGAGCAATCTCTTCTGGCTTTGGATCTCTTTCCGTACCGTTGAAGGGTAGTTGATTGAGAATAGGAATCCTGAAGAGTTGAGAAAATTCCTCCAAAGTGGGCACAAGTTGGTAGTTAGGAAATGTAAAGCAATGATGCAAAGGGTCAAAGAACTGGAAGAGAACTTTCATCATATCCTCCTCAGTGTTGGTGGTGACCAAGTTGAGTAGACGACCATGTCTCTCGGTGAATGGAGAGTTCTCAGGAATCCTTGAAGCTAGCTCCTTGAGTTGTGGAGGAATTCTTACAAGGTTGACTTGGATAGTTTTCCTACGAAGTGAATCCATAACCTACAAAACAAGAACAAAGATGAATCTCCAAAATCCTTGAAATGGTCAGTGGATGCATATGATGCTTCATGATGTCCATGATGTTATGCACAAGTATATATGTACAAGAAAATCACACAAGTTCCTAGTTTAGGCTTGCATGGGGTTTCATAGGTAAGTACCCTCTTGAAGTTTAGTTGGCTCAACCTGTCCTAAAAATAGTAACCGGGTTCTAAGGAGCTCAATATCACTGAGTTGTTTCCTTGTTCATTATTTAAATTCAGCCTCTCTACTGGCGACCGAAATATTCTAAGGAACCAACCCTCAATGAGTGCAGTATCGAGTATCTACCAACTTCGGACTGCACCAAAGCCGGTCATCTCACTACATCCTAAATGGCCAAGTTAGTCAAGTAAAGGTTCTAGAAGTCTATTAGTGCTTCATGACATCACTCAGCGGCCCATTATTCTCTTTGATTGACTCAAAGGCTACCAGTACCCATAAATATGTCACACTAATATAGCTATTGCTTAGACCATGTCGGTATACCCCGCACAGTTTCCACAATGTATTGCTATTTACCTATAATGTTTCCCAAATCCGGGTAGAGGATTCAAACCCAAACAATAGAACCAAAAGGTAAAGCAAACAAGTCAAACAATTGTAAGCAAATAAAGGTGATCTAAACCCTAAGGTAACCCCACTTTTATCCATATTCCTCAGCAGAGTCGCCAGTTCTGTGATGTGGTGGGAGAACTGACTTGAGGTTTTGCGTTTGTATTCGCAAATGTTGCGGTTAGCAAGAGTCGCCACCAACTTTTCTTTTATCCAAAAGGAAAGGTAAAAAAGTACATGAAAGACCTTTGAGATGTTTTCTTGAGTTTGGGGGGTAGATTATGAAAAGGGAAGGTGCTAGCACCCTTTTCATCCATGGTTTTCCATGGGCTCTTAGTTACTTGTTTAGATCACTTTCTTTACTTTTGAAATTGTTTGAAATGGTGCTTTGTGTGGTGTTGAAAGTATTTTGAAAAGAGGCCATCGTTTAGGCAATCTTTGTAATGATTCTCGTTCATAAGAATGTATACAAAGATGTTTGTCTTTTGAAAAATGTTCCAATGTTTTGAAATTTGTTTGGAAATGTTTTGAAATGTGTGTGTGATTGTTTTTGAAAATAGCAAGGATTGTTTGGAAGAGAGCAAGTAACTAGGAACTATCTACCTTACTCAAATGTCTTTCCTATGCATTTTTATTCCCTTCACATTGATGATTTACCATTGCTTTGGTAAAAAACCCTATCTTTGGATGTTAAATGGGACGGCGTGGGTCATCGTATGACCATGATAGCAATGTTGCCAAGTATCTTTTGCATTTTGAGGGACCAAGATCATTTGTTTAGGCAACTTTTTGATAGCGTCATCGAGGGACTATGATCTTTTGTTTTTTTTTTGTTTTGCCAAGATACTTTGCATGCATACCATGGCCATTTTAAATTAGGCAACCAAGTGGGTGAAACCCTAGGGGTGCTTGTGTGCAATGTGTGTTATTTTCATGCATTTTGATTGTCTTGTATTAGGTCATGTCTACTTGTTTGTTCTTGGTCTTATCATGTGAAACCCTAGTTTACTACATAAATATATAAAGCGATAAATTGCGTAAAATAAAACTAAACTATTACAACAATTATTATGGGAGGGGGGATACAAGTTTTTGAATGGGGATATTGCACAAAAATAAACCCTAAAATACTATTACAACCCAATTGAATTATTGTGCAAAATAAAAATACAAATAATAAAAATGCAATAAAATGTAATTATGCAAAAATATTTTGTATTTGTTTTATGTATGGGAAAATAAAATTATTTAAGTCCTAAAAAATAAGAAAAAATAACATTATTATTTTTGAGAGGGATAACCCTAACTTTTTTGATTAAAAGGGAAAATATGTTTCCTAATATTTATTTTTGTTCACTTTTGTACAAAAAATAATAAATAATATTATGTACAAATATTAAAAATTAAAAAATATATATGAAAATAAATATTTTATGTATAAAATAAGAAAATAAAAATGTGTAGTATTTTTAAATGTATTTATAAGTTTTATTTAAGAAAATAAAGTATAATATCCTAATAAACTATTTTCTTATGCAAAAAATAAAATAAAATAAAAAATAAAATGAAAAAAATAAAGAAAATGTTTTTCATGATTTTTTATGATTCAGAAAAAATATATAAAACAATAAATATAAAAATGAAAAGAAATTATGAAAAATAAACAAAATAAAGTCAGGGGGTGTGGATATCAAGTCAGGGGGGTGTGGAAATTCAAAACAGCAAGCCCAAGGCCCATGCCAGCCATCGTCCCTGTCCTTCGTCCACTTTGGGCGCGTGTTTGTAGTTCAACCTGCAACCCTCTATTGCTTGCACAAAAACAAAAACTTGCAACATAAAAAATGTAGCTTGGAATCTCACGATTCCAATGATATAAAATTCATAATCTAACTCTCAAAGATCAGGGAGAATTTCAGTAGCCCTAATTTCTGACCTAGTTTTTTCAGCATGTTCAACATTCAAATTCTCTTAGCTCAGTTAAAATAAATGACAACTATGCATATGTACAACTTCACCATGCTAGAGACTACATTTTTATTTCATAACTCGTGGCTTGAGGATGCCTAAATAGAGAGATAAAGTTTTGAAAAATACCTCCTTCAGCTGGATTTAGATATGGCAATGTGGGGACTTTGAGTGAGGCCTTAGGATCGTGTGAGCTTCCTTGAAGTTCCCTCAAGCTATTCCAATGCTTAGCTGGCCTTGTGGATGGCTGAAACTCCCTGTAGAAGTCAAGCCGCAACCTTCAAGTTTGAAAATGGTGATGTCTGAAACAGAGCTCACAGTTGCAAGATGAATGCTTGGATAGCTTTGGTAGGATTTATGGAAGGTGTTTGAAGTGTTGAAACAAGAAACGAACGAGCAAAATATGACACGGCTTTGATTTTGCAGAAACTGCAATGTTGGGCAGAAAAATGTGTTTTTTCAGTTTGGGGGAGTTTCAGATCATAAGCATTCGTGTCCTTGCTTGAGATATGTTTGTCAATATGTATAGAGTGATACAAAGTCCACCCTTTTCCTGTTGTACAAGTTCTGACTTCTTTGGCCAACTTTCTTGCATTTGAAGAAAGTGACAAGACTTATGCACCATGTTTGTACTAGCTATCTCAAGGGCTGATAATAGTTGGTATGCTTTGCTTAATTCCTGTGGAAATTGTCTGCACCACGAGAACAAGTCCAAGGCTCAAGGCTGATAAAGTTGGAAAAGCTTTGCTTTATGAAAATGGCAATGTGCCCTTTATGCCATTTATGGATTTATTCCTTGTACAATCCTTCAAAAGCCAAAATAAAGCCAATATCCATTGAGTTAGCATTTAATTATGGAGTGTAGAAGGAGTTTAGGACCTTTAATACAAGGTACAAGCATGCTTGATCAGATTTGCAACTTGACATTTTGTAGAAATGGCTTGATCAAAAGTGACAAAATGCCATTTTCTCTTCTTCGATTCTCCCTAACCACAAATGATCTTGGAGAGTTCTTGGACATTTTGGAAAGCTTGTAATGTGCTCTACAACCCATCTTTGAAATGCATTTTGAGATACCTCTTGCAACTAGGTGAAAAATGCCCATGAAGTTGGGTCAAAAACCAGCCTAAATTAGGGCAAATTTTCACTAAGTTAAAAAGTTCATGGACCCTTATTCACAAATTCATAACATGATATCCAAGCATCTTTTGGGAAAACTTTGTGAAGAAAGGTTGTAGATTTCATGGAGGACTATAACTTTCATGTTGGAAGTTTTCTTTGAATCCAAATTAAAACCCTAATTTTCAATTTTAGGTTTCTTGGTCAACAAGTTTCACAATTTGACATATCTTGATGAATTATGACCTTTGGAACTTGATTTTGACCAAAAAGTTAAAGTTTGACTTTTCACTGCACAGTTGACTTTTGATCAGTTGATTGCAAAATTCATCTGTCAATCCTATGTACTTGAGATCTTTTGAACCATGTGATTAGGTCAAGATGATGCCATTGAGTCCTTGAAATCATGTTTGAACCCAATTGGTCATTGGCTAGGTCAAAAATCAGAAATTGCTCTTTCTCAGTCAAAACCTTAATTTAGACCATTTTGCCCTTTTGATGATTTGATCAAATTTCTTGAGGAGTTGTGATCCAAACTTGATCAAATGGTTCATATGAGTCTAAAATGTTGTTGTGGGTCAAAAATTATGAAGTTTGACTGTAAATTGGCCATGGTTAACTTTTCCCCCAATACAGCTGATTTTTATGTCAACTGTCCAATTGACTGGGCAAAAATGTGATTCAAGGCTTGTAACTTAACATGAGAAATCTTAGGGGTCCAAGATGGTGTATGAAAGTCACATGAAGCATTGATGGTCCAAAAATCCTTGTGCAAACCCAAACCCTAATTTCAGGTCATCAGTGCAAGATGAGGTCTTGAGTTGAGCAAACCCTAATCTTGTCTTGAGTCCAAGAGGTCTTGTGAGGAAAATCTTGATAAATGAGAGGGCAAATTTTGGGGTACAACATCCTCCATTGAATGTTCTTAAGCACTTTATTCTTTTACTAGTTTCAAGTTCCACTTGTGCTTTGAATTCATTGAATACTGTAAACACATTTGACTTCTTCTTGATTGGGTACACCCATAATCTCCTGGAGTGGTCATCAATAAATGACAAAAAATATTTTTCTCCTCCCATGGATATTTGTGGTGAATCCAACACATCATAATGTATCAAGTGAAGTATGTATTTGCTTCTAGTAGTTACTCTGAAAAACTTCAATCTATGTTGCTTACTTGTCACACAATGCTCACAGAAAGACAAATTCACTCTCTTGAGCCTGGTTAAGAGATTTTATTCCGCAAGAAATTTCAAATCACATTCCGACATATGGCCTAGTTTATGATGCCACACCATTGTTGTTTCTTCTTGGCTCGCAACCGCAACCAATGCGTTAGCATCTTACAACGTATCCCCCACAAGCATGTATAGATTATTTGTGAGTTTTTCTGCTTTCATCATTACAAAGTTTCGGTTTACTACTTTTAACTTTCCACCTTCAGTGTGGATCTTGCACCCGAGGTCATCGAATTTCCCAATAGACAATAAATTCTTCTTCAAGTACTTTACATGATGTACCCCTTGTATTTTGCGAAGAGTACCATCATGTGTCTTTATTCTGACATTATCAATCCCAATAACTTCTAAAGTGTGATCATTACCCATGAATACAAATTCTACTAAGATAGGTTCATAGGTGCAAAATCAATCCTTGCATGGAGTCATATGCCATGTGGCGCCCGAGTCCATTATCCAAACATCATTGAGGACATTTCCACCTTTAGAACTGATTGTTGCTCTGCTATACAAGATTTCTCCATCATCTGAGGTACTCGCAACACAACCTTGAGAGGTTGATGCTTTTGATGTCTTCTCTCCATTCCTCTTGTTGTTCCAACACTCTCTCTCTTCAAATTCCCTATCATACCACAGTTGTAGCATTTGAGATTCTTCCTTCTTTGATATTTTGATCTACCACCATCTTGACTCCCACTAGATCCTCACTCTGTTGATCTTCTTCTCATCATAACTAAAGCCCCTGCTTGCTTTTCTAACCCTTTTTCCTTATTCTTGCGTCTAGATTCTTCTTTAATAATTACACCAGCAACATCATCAAAATGAAGAGAGTCATCAATATTATTGTTTTTAATGTTGATGATGATATGATAATATAAATCTGATAAACTCTTAAGTATGAGTTCTGCACATTCATTTTTTGCCTATTTTGAATCTGACGCTGTGAGCTGAGCAAATAGTGTATTCATGGTGTTTATGTGATTAGTTATTGATATGGATTCATTCATTCGAAGAGTGTATAACCTCCTTTTTAAGAATTTTTTTGTGTGAAGTGACTTGACCTCGTACAATTTAATAAGAGCGTCCCAGATCTCCCTTGCAGTCTTTTTCTCTACAATACTTGACAATACCGAGTTTGCCATTGCTAAGTGCAAATTGGCAACAACTTTTTCATCCATCTCTTTCCACTTCTGATCAGTGATATATGCAAGTCTACCATCAATTGCGTCTAAGCAATTGTCTTTTGTTATAACCGCTCTTATCTTTAATTTCCACAGTGAGAAATTACTCTGATTAAACTTCTCAATCTTAAATTTTGTTGCCATGGTTTTGAACCGGATTATACTATTTCACCGTGAATAGTACAATATACATAAGCAATATTATATCTTTTATCGAGTACTTGAACACATCTAGTACTCATTAACAATTATTACAAAAGTATACAACCACACATGAGAATAATAACTGTGAACAGTAATCACAGCGGATTAGTGATAACAATCTAAATCCCCTGATACCATTACAGAACTAAAATAAAGATGAGAAACTTAATATACTCCTTTTATATATTTCTCTCAATGTAGATATCATAATGAATGCACAATAAATTCTATTTATATAATTATTGTTATTATTCTTATTTGAAGGTCCAAGAGATCCTTACAATTTTTTGATAAAATTTTTACCACCTTTTATTTACTAAAAAGACTTTTATGTTGTTGACCGTTTCCATCACTTAAATGCGACTTTATATGTTCACAATGTGCACGGTGCAAGTCCGTATAGAAATTCCAATTACAGTTTTTGGAAGGCTCTAATAAGGTTAAAGTTTAGTTGACGGATGCAGAAGTTTGGTGCACCGGAGATGGCAGTAGTATCAATGCTTGAAGTGATAGTTGGATGGAGCCAGGGATGTGTATTCTTGATTATGGCATTCAAGTTCCAGATAATTTGCAAGGTGCGAAGGTGAAGGATTTCTTGGATAGCAATGGCAGTTGGAATTGGAATGAGTTGCATAGTTGATTGCCACAACCTTTGTTGGACAAAAATTGAGCTATCCTCCCGCCTAGTGAAGAGCCCGATGTTGACAAGTGTGTTCTTATTGGTATTGGAGAGGGTTAATTCACGATAAAGGAGATGTATAATGCATTGTCCAGCCATGTTGATAAAATAAAAGATAAGGTATGGATGAATATTTAGAGCATCAGTGTTCCGTAGAGGGTTAGAAGATTTCTTTGGCTTTTGAATCATGATAGGTTGTTGACCAACTTTAGCAAGAGTGGGAAAGGTTTATGTTATGCGATTTGTAAGATGTACAGTCACGTAAGTGAAACAATGATGCATGTTATGAGAGTTTTCCGTTTAGCAATGGTGTTGTGACTCTCTTTATATTATTATGTTGAGGTTGAATGGAATCCAACCGCAAGATTGGAAACGATTTTGGTTTTCCCATACAATGTCTCCTTGTAAAGGTTGTTGATCTCTTCTATCAAATGGAAAGGACATTGATTTAGACGTTTGATTGTGCACATGCTTAGAAAATATGCCATTGATATTTTTATAGAATCGTGATGAATGTTGTTGCGAGAATCCAAATTGGTATCATTTTCTCATATATATTCAAAGCTCGTGTTTAAACATCAGCATTGTTTCTTCACTTGCTCAACTCTTTTTCTATCTATTTCGTCATCCATGTTGCAATATCAATATCTTCCTATGTATTCATTACATTTCATTCCTTCTTTAAACACATATAATAAAAACTCTTTAAATTAATAATGTCAGGATATGAGAAATTTATTAATTTAGAGAATTATTAATTTATCGATAAATTAATAATTATTAATTTAAAGAGTTTTTAAGTAATTATACTGTACATATCAAACAAAAATGCAAATATGTTCATATGCATTAGAAATCAATAATGATTTTTGAAGTACAGTAAATGTAAACAAGAGGAACAAATATGTTCAATGTATTCTTAAGTAAGTCTGACATATATAAATTACATGAATGTGTTAGAGTATTCAAATCATATCTCACAAGATGGCTTCTCATCTAAAAGGTGTTGCAAAATCAACTATGTCAGATCAAATACGTAAGGAGTTGTGTGAGTACAAGAGAGATAATCCTGCAAGCACACAAAAGACTTGCAGAGATGACTTGAGGGAAATTTCCAGTTAAAAGTTAGTCAAGGAACAATATCAAACACACTTAAGCGGTCAGATGACTATCTCTCTGCTGAAATAGAAAAGAGAAGAGCAGAGATCAAAAGACATAAACCAGCAAAATATCCTGACATGGAGAAGGTTGTTTATGAGTGGTTTCTCCAGCATCAAGAACGTGTGAATATCAAAGGAGAATTAATTTTGTAGAAGGCAAGAGATACAATGAAACTCGTGTATCCTCATGATGATTCAGATTTTAACTTCTCTATAGGATGACTTGGGAAATTCAAGCACCGACATGGCATAAAGTCATTTCGTCGTTTTGGCGAGAGTGGCTCTGTTGATGGACATGGAGCAGAAATTGGTATTGATTCGGGAGAAAATTGATCAGTTCCCTATGAAAGATGTTTTCAATATGGATGAAACTGAGTTGTTTTATAGGCTACAAGCTGATCATTCACTGGCAACAAAACAACTTGAAGGAAGAAAACAAGATAAAGAAAGGCTGATGGTAGTTATTTGTTGCAATGAAGATGGCTCTGAAAAAATCCCTCTATAGATTATTGGGAAATATGCAAAGTCTCGTTGCTTCAAGAATGTCAACATGAATAGCTTGGATTGTCAGTATCGAGCTAACAAAAAAGTATGGATGACTAGTGTGCCTTTTGATGAATATGTTTGTTCTTTTGACTAAATGATGCATGGTAGAAGAGTTCTACTTGTGGTGGATAATTGTCCAACACATCTAAGAAATATTGAAGGGCTAAGAAACGTTGAGTTGTTCTTCTTGCCACCCAACATGACATCAAAGATTCAACCTTGAGATGTTGGGATAATAAGAGCTTTCAAGATGCATTACCGTAGAAGGTTTTACTGCAAAATATTGAAAGGTTATGAGGTGGGACAATCTGATCCAGGGAAGATAAATGTCCTTGATGCTATCAATTTGGCAATCCTAGCTTGGACTATAGATGTTCAAAAAGAAATAATAGTGAATTACTTCTGACACTGTAAAATTCGATCAACTAGTGACGTTGCAAGAAATTTGGATGAATCCACTTTTGATGAAGTAACGCAAGACCTCGAGACTATGATCAATCAATGTTCCTATCATAATAAGATGGATATCGACAATCTAATGAACTACCCAGGTGAAAATGAAGCATGTTGGGAGGTTCAGAGTTTAGAAGATATTGTGGATACTTGTCATACCCCAAATTTGCCCTATCTCTTTTATTCTTGACTGGCTTCAAACTTTGTATTCCATTTGCATCATTTTATCATTCAGTCATTTGCATATCCCACATCTCATGGGATCAGGCACTTTGGTTTGAAGTATTAGGGCTACGCCCTCTTTTTGTCTAATCTTGTTTTGAGGTTTTCTTATCAGGTAAAAAGGAAGCGCATCTGGTTCTCGATTAGTGGATCGTGGAACGAATTTTGTCATCACGTTACAAGGTTGGTTCTCGCTCAATTTTGTCAGAGCCTGGATTAGGGTTTATTTCCATGTGTGTGCTGGTCAAGATGCTAGGGTTTCGAGTTTTTGGTTTCTGTGAAGATTTTTCTGTCGCCTGCCTCGAGGGTGGCTCAAAGCTCAGTGTATTAGGCTTTTCTCACAAGGATTCTCAGGGTTTAAGTTTGCACAAGTGCATTGGGATCTTCCAGTACCAAAATTAAAAGGAAACTGTCAAAAGAAAGGAAAAAGATAAAAATATTATTTTGACAAATTTGGAGGAAAACATGTCTCCTTCGATTCAGCACCCTTCGATTGACTCTTAGCCTCCTTCGATTCAGCACCCTTCGATTGACTCTTGGCCTCCTTCGAATGCAACTTCGATTCAGCACCCTTCGATTGACTCTTGGCCTCCTTCGAATTCAACTTGGATTACATCCTTCGATTGACTCTTAGCCTCCTTCGAATGCAACTTGGGCATGTCCTTCATTTTGAACTTAAAGCCTCCTTCGAATGCAAGTTTAGGTACATCCTTCGTTTGGATTTGAAACCTCCTTCGATTCAGCCTTTCGATTGGACAAGTGTGTTGCCTACATGCTTGCAATCACAGGCCATGACATGTTGGCCACACATGCCCCCTGCAAGGAAACCTTTTCGATTCACCAAGTGTGCTGCCTGCAAGCCTACTTTGACTTGGACAAGTTTACTTCCTACAAGCCTGCTTCAACTGGACAAGTTTACTGCCTATAAACCTGCTTCGACTGGACAAGTTTGCTGCCTACAAGCCTACTTCGATTTGGACAAGTTTACTGCCTACAAACCTGCTTCGACTGGACGAGTTTGCTGCCTGCATGCTTGCTTCGTTTGGACAAGTTTCGATGGGACAAAGTAACCATCTCTATGCATCCTTCGAATCCACTTGCACCAAGGGCCTCTTGCATACTTTGCTTCATACAAGTTTCGTTTGAGCCAAGGGGTATCTTCATACAAGATTTGACTAAGTTCTTGCTTCCCTTGAAAAAAGCGCCCTTCAATTTAGAAGCCAGGAACTTCCCTCATGCTAAAAAGACACAAGGAAATGACTCCCTTTATGTTTGTTTCGATCCACATGCTTCGATTGGGCAATATGCTTCCTTCGAGCACGAGCTTTCGATTTGGCAATATGTTTTCTTCGATACAAGATTCGACTGGGCATTAGCTTGTTTCGACCACAAGGCTTCGACAAAACATTGACTACATTTGTACTAGCTTCGACTGGACAACATTTCTCTTTAGTGTGCTGCATTTCCATCCTTGACAAACTTCAGCACATGGTTGATGGCCCCTTCAAATGATGCACAAAGGTGATTTGTTCGAAGGACACTTGTTGGAGGAAAGTCGAACAATATGTTTGGAAGAAGAATCTGGTCGAAGGAGGGTCAAAATGAAAGGATGAGATATTCAAAGATGCTTGCTGCCAAGTTCAGGCATGATACACTGGCCAAAACTGCTGCACAGCAGTCCTGAAACACTGCCCCATTCTTGCACCGAAATAGCATACAAGCACTGTTCCTCAAAGGCTACAAAGAGCAGTTTACTCAAATTGTTTAAATTATTTTGTTTTCCCTCCAAAAACTTCAGCCAACTTTGCCTATAAATAAGAGGCTCCAACACATGTTTAAGAGAGGATCTTTGGACCAGAGGAACGAATCCCCCAAATTTTCTCAAACACAACAAAACTCTCAAGTTCCTCAACACTTGAGAAATCAAAAAAACCCAGAATCCCAAACACTCACCTCTTTCGATTCTGAAGAACACCCCACACATAAAAGTTTGCTCAAACTCAAAGACAACCTTCTGTGACAACTCTTCGAACCAAAAGCGAACCCCCTGTGACTACTCTTCGAATTCCAGAAACGTCCAGGTAGCAGTTCAAGTTCGAAACCCACATCCATTCAAGGCCTGAAGCAAGGTAAGTTATTCTTACCTTTGAACTTTTCGTTCCATGGCATAGTAATTTTCCCTTTCGTTTGAAACATGTACATACCATTGTTCCTTTCGTTTCCACCCTTTTTAACATATTTTTTAGAGCTAAGCCTTTCGTTTTGCTTTCTGTTTACCTGAACTTGCTTTTACTATTAAACTGTTTACAAGACAAATACTAGCATGGCCTCAGGCCATGTTGCCATTTAATGCTTGAAATGAAAGAAACATGAAACAGGAAATAGGAAACGAAGCTTCTGGCTTCTACCCTCTTTATCCAGGTCAAACGAAAGAGACAACCAAGAGGAAAACCATGTTGACTTCTAGGCCCAAACGAAAAGTATGCCTTCACTGACTTCCAGGCTCAGTCGAAAGGCATTCCCTCACTGCTTTCAACCTCCAGTCGAAGAATACAACAAGGCAACAAAGGCAGAACCAGAAGGCTTCGCCATACACTAACTTCCAGGCCAATCGAAGGGACAGAACCTCACTGGTGCCAGCCCCTAATCAAAAGCCATGACCTCACTGGTGCTAGCCCTAATCGAAGGAGGCCAACAGAATGCAAGTCGAAGGGTGCTACTACCTGGGTCGAAAGACACTCATTTTTCTTACTTTTATCTTATTTTTTCCTTCATATTTTTTATGCCTTTTGATATGGTGATACGGTGGGAGAACTGACTATGGGTTTTGCGTTTGTTTTCGCAAATGTTTCGGTTGAGCAAGAGTCGCCACCGACTTTTTATTTTATCCTAAGGAAAGGTTTAAAAAGCACAGCAAAAACCTTTGAGATGTTTTCTTGGGTTCGGGGAGTAGATTATAGAAAGGGAAGGTATTAGCACCCTTTCTATCCATGGTTATCCATGGGCTCTTAGTTACTTGCTTAGATCACTTGCCTTTTATTTTCAATTGTTTGAAATGGTGCTCGTGTGTGTGGATTTGAAAATGTTTTGAAAAGAAGCCAATGTGGTGGCAACCTTTGTAATGATCCATATGGGGATGTATACAAAGATGTATGTCTTTTGAAAAGGTTTTCATTTGTTTTTGAAAGTTGTTTTGAAAGTGTTGTGAGGTGTGGTTTTAGAAAATAGGCAAGTGTTTTGTTTTTGCAAGTTTTGATTCAAGTAACTAAGAGGTTATCTACTCCTAAATTTTTCAAAGTTTATTGCTATGTTTTAACCCTTTTAATAAGTTTGTTCCACCATTGTATTTGGTGGACAATCTCATGTTAGGAGGTGAAAGGGACGGGCGCGGGTCCATCGTTTTAGACCATAATTGCAATGGTGCTAAGTATCTTTGGGCAATTTTCTTTAAGGGATTTGATCATTTGTTTAGGCAACATTTGAAAGCGTCATCGAGGGACTATGATCATTTTGATTTGTTTGTTTTGCCCAAAGAGACTAACATGCAATATGGCCCATTTATTTGAAGGCAACAAAGTGGAATACCCTAGGGGGTGCAAGTGTGATATGTGTTGTCCATTTTTCATGCTTTGATTATCTTGAAATTAGGTCAAGCTATCTTGTTCTTTTTATTTGCATACAAACCCTAATTCTAGCATGGTATATTTAGGAAACGTTTAAAGTGCGAAAAGTAAAATTCCTACACTATTACAACACAATATGGGAAAGGGGGTACAAATGTTCAAATGGGGGGATATTTAGACAAAGAAATTAAACCTAGCTATTACATCATTTTTGGAATATTTACAAATAATTGATTGCATAAATTAAATAGAAAATACAATAAAGATGCAAAAAATGCAAAAAGGTTTTTATGTATATGAAAAAAAGGTATTATTTATGTCAAATAAATAAAAATAAAAAAAGATTTTTTTTTGGAATATTTTCATATTTAGGGTAAAACCCTAATTTTCATTAAGTAACATATATATTATTTAATTTAATACAAGTATTTGTTTATTATGTACAAAAATAAAATAAAATGAAATATATTTACAAAAAGGATTTTTATATTAAATATTAATAAAAAAAATAAAAAGTGTATGTATTTTGCATTTTTAACCCCTAAATATATATATATTATATATATATATATATATATATATATATATATATATATATATATATATATAATATATATATATATATATATATATATATATATATATATATATATATATATAGTATATATATATTATATATATAGTATATATATATATATATATATATATATATATATATATATATATATATATATATATAATATATATATATATATATATATATATATATATATATTATATATATATATATATATATATATATATATATATATATATATATATATATATATATATATATATATTATATATATATATATATATATATTATATATATATATATATATATATATATATTATATATATATATTATTTACTATATATGTATTATATGTACAAATTAATAATATTTAATATTTAATAAAAAAAGTATTTTTTTTATATAAAATATTTTCAGAAAGTAAAACAAAAATAAAAATGTATAAAAGTGTATTTGCACTATTTTAATATTCTAAATAAAAGTATATGTATTTATTTATTTATATACAAACTAAAAGAAAACCAAATAAATACCTAATAAATTCAAAAATGGTGAGGAAAATATTTTTTATATTTTTAATATCATGAGAAAAAATAAATAAGTCAATCCAAAAAAAGAAAAAGTCAGAAAGTCAAAGAAATAAGCAAAATGGCTTGGGGGGTGTGAAATCAGAAATGTGGTATGAAAGAAATAACACAAAAGCCCAGCCCATGAAACTTCTTCTTCAACCTTCAGCCAAAAACGTTCACAAAAACGCGCGCCTGTGACCAAGTTCAAACATCCTGATTCCTTGATCTTTTGCATAAACTTCCAACATAAGAAATGTTAAGCATTGAATCACGACTCTAAATATATAAAAAACTCATCCTAACTCTCAGAAATGAGAGAGAATTTTGACATTCCTAAATCCGACCTAAGTTTTCTGCCATGTTCAGACTCAAAATTCTTGCAGCACACATAATATAAATGAAATCTAATTATATGGGCATGTTCAGGGCTATGAATGTGACATATTCTCTTCACAAAACCTAAAGCTAACAATGCCTTAATAAGAGAGATACGAATCCATGAACTTACCTGTTCAGTTGAAGTTCTATCTGGCAATGGAGAAGCTTTCAGTGCAAGATGATGATTGGTATAGTTTCCCTTGATGTCTAGGGATGCTATTCCAAGCTTTACTTTGTCTTGAAACCTTTTGAATCGTGCTGGAGCACTTCACCTGCAAATCAGAAAAATGAAAATGGCCAAAAGGGTTAGAGGAGTTACAGGTCGTGTTTTAGGTATGGTTAGCTTGCATTGATGCTAGGGAATGTGTTTGAGGAGCTTTGGGCAAGAAATCATGCAAGGGATGAGAGATGGTGTTCAATCTGCATGCCTTGCCCTGTTGTTGCAGTTTGAGGGTGATTCTGGGATTGTGAGTGTTTGGGACCTTGTTTTCCCGTGTTCTAGCTTGGTTAGGATGATTAGAAGGTGTCTACAATGTTTGCTTAAGGTCACTAATGCTGAGATGAAAGTTCTGTTTTGATATGGGATGTTTCTTAACACTTAAGCAAGAAAAGAGCCAAGTTGTGTTCTAGGCATGTAGAGGGCCCCTAATCATGCTGCAAAACCTTGCCTTGATCAGTGCAATATGTCTCATAACTTGTGCCTCTGAAATTCTTTGTACTTCAAAGATATGAGAACTTGACATAAAGCAATCTTTTCAAAAATGGCTAAAGTGCTTTTTCCATTTATGGCCTAATCTTGCATACAATGCTTGGATACACAAAATAAGGCTTTGGCACAATGAGTATGCATTAAATTATTGAGTGTTGGATGGTTTAAGGACCTGTAATCAAGTGGCATGCTGGTTTGAGAAATTTGCACAAGTTATGAACATGGAAATTGGCCTATTCAAAAGTGAGTTTTTGCCATATTGCAAAATTCGATTCTCTCAAGTTATGAGGTTGTTTGATGAGTTCTTGGACATTTTGGAAAGCTTGGAATGTGTAATACAATCCATCTTTGAAGTGCAAATTGAAATTCCAAGTGGAAGTGTATGGAAAATGGTCTTGAAGTTGGGTAGAAAATCTTGCCAAAATAGGTTAAAATTTCACTAAGTTAAGAATGGTTTAATACCCTTATTCCAAAAATTGTAACATGAGATACAAGCCTCTTTTGGGAAAAACTTTGTGAATAAAAGTTGTAGATTATGCAACAAGCTACAACTTTCATGTTTTGACTTTTGTTTGAATCCAAATGAATCTTGGTGAGAAAGTAGGCAAAGTTGGGAAAAATTAGGGTTTTCCATAACTTAGAAAAATTATAAGTTATGAAAATTTTCCATTTCAAATCCTAATTTGCATGTTTTGATTTCTTGGTGAACAAGTTTCATGATTTGGCATGTTTTGATGAAAAATGAATCTTGACTCTTGATTTTGACCAAAAAGTCAAAGTTTGACTTTTCAGTATACAGTCAAAATTGATCAATTGACTGGGAAATTCAATTGTCAATCTTGTGTATTTGGGATCTTTTGAACTTGTTGAGCATGTCAAGATAATTTCATGGGGTCCTTGAGTCCCATATGTGAGCTTGGTTTGCCATTGGCTAGGTCAAACAGTCAAAAATTGCCTTTGTGCAGTCAAAACCCTAAAAATGACCATTTTGCTCTTTTGATGATCTGATCAAATTTCTTGTGGAATTGTGATCCAAACTTGATCAAATGGTCCATGTGAGTTCATAATGTTGATGTGGGTCAATTTTCATGAGATTTGACTGTCAATTGGCCACAGTTGACTTTTCCCCAATATAGTTGATTTCTAGGTCAACTGTCCAATTGACTAGGGGAATCAAGACTTGAAACTTTGTATGGATAAACTTGGGAGTCCAACATGAAGCATGAAAGTCATCTTAGGCTTTTTAGGTCAAAACATCTTTGTGCAAACACAAACCCTAATTTGGGTCAACAGTGCAAGGAGAAGTCTTGAGCAGAGGAAACCCTAACTGGATCTTGAGCTCCAAGGGTTTTGTGATGAGAAAATGTTGAGGAAATGGGAGGGCAAATTTTGGGGTACAACAGTTGCCCCGTTCAATCTTCTTGAACCTGAAGAGTTAGATTGGCAAGTTTGCCTTTCGTGACTCGAGGGTAAAAGGAGATTGGACACTAGAGTGCCCGGAAATTTGCACTCGCATGTTGGAGTATCAACAATGTGATGTCGGGAATGGGCTTATAGATTCCATTTGGATAGGTGGTGGATAGGGAGATGGGCTTATAGATGCCATCTGGAGATGTGACATAACCTTGTCGGGAATGGGCTTATAGATGCCATTTGGAAGTGTTGATCGCACAAGAGATTCCTTAGCGAGAACTTTGTGTATTTGAGAAAGACAGATGTTTTCCTGGCTTGTTACAGGTGTTTGATCTTCAATCTCCTTATGCAGATATGCCCTGGCTGGATGCAGGTATCGAATCTACAATCGGTTGCTCACAGATATGCCCTGGCTGGATACAGGAGTCGAATCTGGGAATAGTCGTCAATAGATATGCCCTGGCTGGATATAGGAATCGAATCTTCGAACTCTTCAGACGTGCCCTGGCTAGATACAGGAATCGAGTCTGGAAATGTGGTCAACAGATATGCCCTGGCTGGATACAGGAATCGAATCCGGAAATAGTCGTCAACAGATATGTCCTGGCTGGATACAGGATCGAATCTGGAAATCTTCAGACGTGCCCTGGCTAGATACAGGAATCGAGTCTGGAAACGTGGTCAACAGATATGCCCTGGCTAGATACAGGAGTCGAATCTGGAATTGTTGTAGTTGATGGATGTGCCCTGGCTGGATACAGGAATCGAATCTTTGAACTCTTCAGACGTGCCCTGGCTAGATACAGGAATCGAGTCTGGAAACTGATCACTCTCAGATATGCCCTGGCTAGATACAGGTATCGAATCTGGAATTGTGACAGTTAGAAGGTAGTTGTCTTTGGGATTGTCTTTTTCCCTGAAAAGGAAAAACATAAGTTGTATGCAATATCATGATGTATGATATGCATGATGTTTTAACATGAGATAGTGTTGTATGCACTTTATCATGTATGTAAGCAGGATGTATGAAAACGTGAAAGGTTTATGAATGTATTTTTGTCTTAGGAAAATAAATCCTTGACGATCGGCCGGGGAATTGCTCTGTGGAAGAGATACTTTGCTTAAGTTTTTGATGAGAGGCCTACTGAGGACTTTAATGATGGATTCCGCCGGGGATAATGATGATAAACTCCGCTGGGGATACTGGTGATAAACTCTGCTGGGGATAGGAAGAACTTTGCCGAGGGCGATCCTCCGCGGCAATTAGCTGAGGATAACCCAGTTATAAGCCCTGGTGAGGAATAACTTTGAATAAAGCTCGAGAGAGACGTCCGTATCCTGCAGAGAACAAGCTTCCAGAATCTACTGGGGATAAGCTTTAAGGCCTGCCGGGGAATAAGAATTCCACTTCCTGGGGAAACTTTTGAATTGTACTGATAAATGGTTCTACTGGAGTGTCTGTATTCCGTCGGGGAACAATCTTAGATCAAGACTGCCGGGGATGCTTGCTGATGAATGCCTATACTCCACTGGGGAATGTTGTGCCTTTTCAGGATTGACGGGGAACCAATTCTGCTTGGGGAAAGTATTGCTGAATCTTGTTTTATTCTGCAGGGAGTTGAGATGATTTGGTCACATTCCTCAGTTAGAATCTACCTTGGTACCTTGGCGGACAAAGCAACCAGACTGCATTAAACAACTCTATATTGCCCCTGTTTCTAATGTCACCTGTAATTAGTCTTTTGTTTCATATGCAAATATTTATGAATTGGTAATTTTAATGTCAAATGCATATATCAAAAATGAACATTGGACGTTCTTCGCAAGACAAAACAGAAAAAAGAAAAACAATGGTAATTTGTATGGAAAAGTGAATTTGTATTGACTTTGAATTTTGCCTGTGAATAGGCGTTTTTGTACAAGAGGCTGACATCCTAGTAAGAGAATGCGCCGAATAACATAGAATTTACAATTTTGAAAAGGAAACAAAACAGTTATGTGAACAATCCCACTGGGTTCCAACTCTGCTATCGCCTTTATGTCTTCAAGCGTCTCATCATTTTGCGGCTTTGTTGAAGATGGAGCTGATTGATCGATGCCGAGATCTGAGCCAGATAGTTGATGCCGAATTCCGGATGCGAAGTGATCCAATGAGACATAGTGTTACGCTTTATCCCTAACTTTTGCCTGGACCTCCCTTTCGGGTTTCAATCCACCGGGATACCCATTTTTGCCCAAGCCGCCTTTTCAGGTTTTCGACTTGCCGGGTGTACAGATTTTTTTATTTCATCCCTTATTTTTGCCCGAACCCTTTTGGTTCGTCGGGAAGCCCTTATTTTTGCCTAGGTATGTCAACCTAGCGGGTCTTTTATTCATGCGTAGTATCTTTTCACTATGTCTGCATTGGCGAGGTGAGGAAGGTCGTCACCATCCATGGTGGTTAGGATCATGGCTCCTCCTGAGAACACATGTTTAACCACAAATGGCCCTTCGTACGTAGGGGTCCATTTGCCCGGGGATCACTTTGAGGAAGGATGATGCGTTTGATTACCAGGTCCCCAACTTGATACTCTTGCGGTTTGACTTTCTTGTTAAATGCCCTGATCATCCGTTTTTGATACGTCTGACCATGACAGATAGCGGTGAGCCTCTTTTCGTCAATCAGGTTTAATTGATCAAGTCGAGTCTGGATCCAGTCATCTTCATTCAAGTCTGCATCCTTCTTTATTCGGAGAGAGGGTATCTGGACTTCAATTGGCAAGACTGCCTCCATGCCATAGACCAAGGAGAAAGGAGTTGCCCCGGTTGACGTCCTTGCTGAGGTACGGTACCCATGAAGGGCGAACGGTAACTCTCGTGCCAATCTTTATAGGTTACTGTCATCTTCTGCACAATTTTCTTGATATTCTTATTGGCTGCCTCTACAGCCCCATTCATCTTCGGCCGGTAGGGAGAAGAATTATGGTGATGTATCTTGAATTGTTCGTAGAGCTCAGTGATCATCTTGTTGTTGAGATTGGTACCATTATCCGTAATGATTCTTTCCGGGACGTCGTACCGACAGATCAGATTATGTCGGATGAAACGTGCCACGACGCTCTTGGTTTACCGTTGCGTAGGAAGCTGCCTCAACCCACTTCGTGAAGTAATCGATCGCCACCAAGATGAAGCGATGCCCATTGGATGCCGTCGGTCGGGTCTCACCGATCATATCAATGCCCCAAATTGCAAAAGGCCAGGTGCCGTCAGGACGTTCAGAGGAACTGGAGGAATATGCACCTTGTCAGCATAGATCTGGCATTTGTGACAAATTCGAGAGTGTTGGTAACAATCGGCTTCCATTGTGGACCAGAAATACCCGCCTGAAGGATTTTCTTTGCCATGGTGTGTCCACTGGAATGTGTTCCGAATGTACCTTCATGCAGTTCTATCATGATTTTCTCTGCTTCAGCCTATCCACACAACGCGAGTAGAGTTGAATCATGATTCCGTTTGTAGAGAATGTCGTTGCTGAGGAAGAATTTTGCCGCAAACCTCCTCATGAACTTTCTTGTCAATGACAGATGCGCCTTCAGGGTATTCCTGAGCTTCCAAGTACCTCTTCACCTCATGATACCAGGGTTTTTCAGTCACCTTTTCGGCCTCAAGATCGCAGCAGTATGCTGGTTCGTCCAACTTCCAGATAATGATCCGGGGAGCCTCATTGTCCATTTAACTTTGAACATTGAAGACATCGTAGCTAGTGCGTCCGCTAGCTGATTCTCCTCTCTTGGAAGTGCTCAAAGGTTATCTCTTCAAAGTGAGGAAGCAAGGTCAACACATACTCCTTGTAAGGAATAAGATTTGGGTGTATCGTATCCCACTCGCCTTTGATCTGATTAATCACGAGAGCGGAATCTCCGAAGACACTCAGAAATTTGATCCTTAAGTCGATTGCAGCTTGCAGACCCATGATACATGCCTCATATTCTGCCATGTTGTTGGTGCAGTTAAAACATAATCGGGCGGTGAGTGGAGTATGAGTTCCTTTGGGAGATATAATTACAGCGCCGACGCTGTTACCCAAAGCATTGGAGGCTCCGTCAAAATGCATAGACCATCGGATCCTTCCTCAGGTCCTTCATCTGGTCCAGGTATTTCACAGTCAGTTACCACCATGATGTCTTCGTCCGGAAAATCAAAGTTCAATGATTGGTAATCGTCCACAGGTTGGTGTGCCAAATGATCTGCCAGTACACTTCCTTTGATTGCTTTCTGAGTTGTATACTGGATATCATATTCTGTTAAGATCATTTGCCATCTCGCAATTCTTCCAGACAGAGCGGGCTTTTCAAATATGTACTTGATGGGATCCATCTTTGAAATTAACAGAGTAGTGTGAGTCAGCATATACTGTCTCAGCGGCGAGCAGCCCATACTAGAGCGCAACAAGTTTTCTCAAGCAGTGAGTAACGAGACTCACAGTCGGTAAACTTTTTGCTCAAGTAATAAATAGCGTGCTCTTTTCGGCCAGACTCGTCATGCTGTCCCAGCACACACCCCATTGAATTGTCAAGTACTGTCAAATATAGTATCAGAGGTCTTCCTTCCACTGGAGGCATAAGAATGGGTGGCTCTTGGAGATATTCCTTTATCTTTTCAAAGGCAGCCTGACATTCATCGTTCCAGCGTACTACTTGATCTTTCTTCAGTAATTTGAAGATTGGCTCACAAGTAGCAGTTAGATATGAGATGAATCGGGCAATGTAATTCAGTCGTCCCAGGAAGCCTCTGACTTCTTTCTCTGTCTTTGGAGTTGGCATCTCTTGTATGGCTTTTACCTTGGCAGGGTCCACCTGGATACCTTTATCACTTACAATGAAACCTAGCAATTTTCCAGACCTCACCCCAAAGGTGCATTTGTTGGGATTCAACCTCAGCTTGTATAACTTGAGTCGGTCAAACAGCTTCCTCAGATGGTCAAGGTGCTCCTCCTCAGTTTGGGACCTTGAATCATGTCATCAACGTATACCTCAATCTCATGATGGATCATATCATGAAATAAAGCAACCATGGCACGTTGATAGGTTGCCCCAGCATTTTTCAACCCGAATGGCATGACCTTATAACAGAAGGTGCCCCACTGAGTCACAAAGGTAGTCTTTTCCATATCTTCCGAAGCCATCTTGATCTGATTATACCCTGAAAAACCATCCATGAAGGAGAACACCTTATGTTGAGAAGTATTGTCGACAAGAACGTCGATGTGAGTAGCGGGAAATCATCCTTGGGGCTTGCCCTGTTCAGATCCCTGTAGTCGACACACATCCTGACTTTTCCGTCCTTCTTTGGCACTGGCACCATGTTGGCGACCCATTGAGGATAAGAAGTTACCGCTAGAAACCCGGCATCGAATTGCTTCATAACCTCAGCCTTGATCTTTTCGGACATCTTTGGGCGCATGCGGCGAACCTTTTGCTTTACCGGAGGGCAGTCTTCCTTAGTTGGCAGGTGATGAACTACAATGTCGGCATCCAAACCAGGCATATCTTCGTATGACCAAGCAAAGATCTCCATGTAATCATGTAGCATCTGGATCAATCGTTGCTTCACGCTGAGCTCTAGATTAGCCCCAATCTTGACCTCTTTCCTATCTGTCTCCATACCCAGGTTAATTGTTTCCACCGGCTCTTCATGTGGTTGAATAGCCCTCTCTTCCTGGAGTAGCAGTCTTGTGAGTTCACCAGGCACTTCGCAATCATCTTCACCTTCGTCTTCGGCCAAGTTGATCGGATTCTCGAAGTCATAACTGGCGGTAGCAGAGCTGTTACCAGTGAGATCCAGAGTGGATTGAAACCTGTATAAGTGAGTGTGTGTAAATATAGCTGTTTTGCAATATATAACACAGAGAGAAAAAGAGCACAAGATTTGAAATGCAACAAACGTCCAATGTTTTGATTGATGATATATGGAAATGACATACAAAAAGCCCTCACAAATGGAGCTACGATGCCCCGGGTAAGACACCAAGCCAATAAAGTTTTAACATATTGTTTGTTACAAATTGGAAATCAAAAGAAATAATTACTGCGTGACAAATGTGATAGGTGTAAAATCCTTTGCCGTCCAGTTGCTTGGCCCGTTGCTGGTAGTTGGATAGATCCAACTGTCAAACTCTGCTTCCTCTACATCCTCCTCAATAGCATTCACCCTTGGACTGGTGATAAACACTGGAGCCTTTCTGATTTTTTCCTTGCGCACAGCCCTCTGAGCCTCTGCAGTAAAGCCCATCCCAAACTTGTCGTTCTTTTGAGTGAAGTCAGGAAGCTGACCCCAGTTTGTACAATTGCCTTTCTCGATTACAGCCCGGGCATCCTTCAAGGATGCCATCTTCAACGGAAAGTCTTCTCAACCACTGCTTCAGCTGATGCCAAAATTGGAGGTACTTCCTCAAATGCTGAAAGGGGGTTTCAATAAACTCCCCGTCCATCTTGATATACCGGAATGAATTTAAGTGACTAACCATGTATTCTCCTCACCCTGTACAATAACAATCTTCCCTTTGACAGGGTATTTGAGCTTTTGGTGTAGAGTGGAGGTTACTGCCCCAACTTTGTGAATCCAGGGTCGACCCAACAAGCAGGAGTAAGATGGACGAATATCCATTACATAGAACGTTGAGTCGAAAACCTGGGAACCCACACGAATAGGGATGTCTACCTCACCGTGCACCATCCTTTTAGAACCGTCGAAGGCTCTAACAATGATGTTACTAGGTTTCAGCTCCAGACCCTCACAATCCAAGCGGTCCAATGCCTTCTTGGGCAAGACATTCAGGGAGGAACCGGTATCCACCAACACGTGTGCGAGAGTAGTGCCCCTGCACTCTATAGAGACGTGGAGGGCATCATTGTGATTTTTCCCTTTGGCGGTAAGGTCAGTGTGATACGGTGGAGAACTGACTTGAGGTTTTGCGTTTGTTTTCGCAAATGTTTCGGTTGAGCAAGAGTCGCCACCGACTTTTTATTTTATCCTAAGGAAAGGTTAAAAAGCACAGCAAAAAACCTTTTGAGATGTTTTCTTGGGTTCGGGGAGTAGATTATAGAAAGGGAAGGTATTAGCACCCTTTCTATCCATGGTTATCCATGGGCTCTTAGTTACTTGCTTAGATCACTGCCTTTTGTTTTCAATTGTTTTAAATGGTGCTTGAGTGTGTGGGTTTGAAAATGTTTTGAAAAGAGGCCAATGTGGTGGCAACCTTTGTAATGATCCATGTGGGGATGTATACAAAGATGTATGTCTTTTGAAAAGGTTTTCATTTGTTTTTGAAAGTTGTTTTGAAAGTGTAGTGATGTGTGTTTTTGAAATAGGCAAGTGTTTTGTTTTGCAAGTTTGATTCAAGTAATTAAGAGGTTATCTACTCCTAAATTTCTCAAAAGATTATTGCTACGTTTTAACCCTTTTAACAAGCTTGTTCCACCATTGTATTTGGTGGACAACCTTGTGTTAGGATGTGAAAGGGACAGGCGCGGGTCATCGTTTAGACCATAATTGCAATGGTGCCAAGTATCTTTGGCATTTTCTTTAAGGGACTTGATCATTTGTTTTGGAAGTATTTTGAAAATGTTATCGAGGGACTATGATCATTCAATTTGTTGTTTTGCCCAAAGAGACTTAACATGCAATATGGCCCAATTTTGAAAGGCAACAAGTGGAGTACCCTAGGGGTGCAAGTGCGATTGTGTATCCATTTTCATGCTCATTTGTCTTGAGATTAGGTCATAACTATTTTTTGTCGTTTTTTCGCATACAAACCCTAATTCTAACATGTTATCATTAGAAAGCAATAAAGTGCGAAAATAAATTTACTAAGCTATTACAAACAAAATATGGGAAGGGGGGTACAAATGTTCGAATGGGGATTTTGACAAGTAATTTAAACCTAAAACTATTACATCAATTTGAATATTTGCAATGTAAATAAATTGCATAATTAAATGGAAATTAAATAAATATGCAAAATGCAAAAAGAAAGTTTTTATATGTATGAGAAAAGTATGGTTTATGTAAAATAAAATAAGAAAATAAAAAGGTATTATTTGAGTATTTTCAACTTTTAGGGCAAAAACCCTAATTTTAATCAAGATGTATATTAATTAATTAATTCACATAATATTCATTATACAAAAATAAAATAAAACATGGTATATTTGTAAAAGGCATTTTTTAGTATTAAATGTTAAAAAATGAAATATGTACATTTTTTGGTATTTTTAATCTAAGTATATATATATATATATATATATATATATATATATATATATATATATATATATATATATATATATATATATATATATATATATATATATATATATATATATATATATATATATATATATATATATATATATATATATATATATATATATATATATATATATATATATATATATATATATATATATATATATATATATATATATATATATATATATATATATATATATATATATATATATATATATATATATATATATATATATATATATATATATATATATATATATATATATATATATATATATATATATATATATATATATATATATATATATATATATATATATATATATATATATATATATATGTATATTTATATTATCCTAAATATGTATTATATATATAAATAATAATAATAATTAATTTTTGGAAAATAGTATTTTTTTATATGAAATATTTTCAGAGGGTAATATAAAATAAAAATAAAAATGAAAATATATTCACACTATTTTTTCTATTTATTCTAAATAATAATATGTATTTATTTATGTATAAACAAAAAAAATAACTAAATAAATATGCAATAAATTCAAAAAATGATGGAAAAAATATTTTTAAAATTTTAATGTGCTGAGAAAAAATAAATGAGTCAAATGAAAAAAGAAAATATCAAAAATCAATAAAAATAAAGCAAATGGGCTTAGGGGGTGTAAACCAAAAAAAGGGGTGTGAATAAAAAAACACAAAGCAAGCCCAGCCCAATGCCACTGTCTTCAACCTCCAGCACAATGTTTGAAAATGCGCGCGCCCTGTTCTTCAATGTCCAACTCTCGATTCCTGGCTTTTTAACAAAAACTCATAACACAACAAATGTTCAGCATGAAGAGACGATTCTAACCATGTATGGAACTTGATCTAACTCTCTAAGCTGAGGGAGAATTTCTCCTCCCCCAAATCCTGACCTAGTTTTTCTGCCATTTTCAAACTCCAAATTCTCTCTACTCAGGCAAAAGAAATGAAATGTAAAGATATGTACATGTTCAGGGCTATGAGTAGAACCTTGTTTCTTCACAAACTTAAGACTAAAGATACATGATAAGAGAGATACGAGTTCAAAGTTTTACCTGTGCAGTTGAACTTCTATCTGGAGAATGAGGAACTTCCAGTGCAAGGTGATGATTGGAAAAGCTTCCTTGAGGTCCAGGGATGCTGTTTCAATGCTTACTTTGTCTTGAGAGCTTCTGAATCAAGCTATAGAACTTCACCTGCAAGTCAAAAATGTGAAAATGGTGGAAGCTGTTAGAGGGATTACAGGTCAGGTTTTAGGTCATGGTTAGCTTGCATATATGCTAGGGAATGTGTATGAACTGATTTTAGCAAGAATGCTCGAGAGAAAATGAAGTTGGCACTCAAACTGCAGAGGCAACCCTGTTTTTGCAGTTTGAGGATGATTCTGAGATGGAGGGTGTTTTGGAGGTGCAAGGGTCGTGTCTTAGCTTGGTTATGTTCTCTTGAAGGTGTTTGATCAGTTTGTTCTTGTGTGTCTATGCTGAGATGAGAGTTGTTACAAGTTATGGACTTTTCTTCACACTTAAGCAACAAAATGCAACTTGGCTTTCTAGGTCAGTAGAGGACCCCCTAATGTGCTGCATAAGCTTCTCTTGATCAGTGTGTTATGCACATAATCTTGTGCCAAGCAGATTTGCTATGTACCTTCTTGATTTGCAATTGGACATAAAGCTAATCTTTTCAAAAATGGAAAGTTCACTTTATCTAGTTTAGGGTTAGTTCATCATGTAATATCCAAATGCTTAGAATAACAACTTGGCACATTGGTTTTGCATTTAATTCTTGAGTGTAACTTGGTTTAAGGACCTGTAATCTAGCCTAAAGCAAGCTGAGTTCAAATTGCAAGATTATGAGCATGTTTTGGTTAAGAACAAAAAGTGAATTTTTGCCAATTTGTGAAATTCGAATCTCTCAAGTTATGAGGTTGTTTGATGAGTTCTTGGACATTTTGGAAAGCTTGGAATGTGTACTACAATCCATCTTTGAAATGCAAATTGAAATTCCAAGTGGAAGGGTATGAAAAATGGCTTTGAAGTGGGGTAGAAAACCTTGTCAAAATAGGTTAAAATTCCACTAAGTTAAAAATGGTTTAGTGCCCTTATTCAAAAAATGTAACTTGGGATACAAGCTTCAAATGAGAAAACTTTGTGAATCAAAGTTGTAGATTATGTAACAAGCTACAACTTTCATGTTTTGACCTTTGTTTGAATCCAAATGGATCTTGGTGAAAAGATGGGGCAAAGTTGGAAAAAAATTAGGGTTTTTTATAACTTAGAAAAATTCTAAGTTATGAAAAATTCCATTTTCTAACCCTAATTTGCATTTTGTGATTTCTTGGTGAAAAAGTTTCATGATTTGGCATGTTTTGATGAAAAATGAATCTTGACTCTTGATTTTGACCAAAAAGTCAAAGTTTGACTTTTCAGTATACAGTCAAAATTGATCAATTGACTGGGAAATTCAACTGTCAACCTTGTGTACTTGGGATCTTTTGAGCTTGATGAATGTGTCAAGACCATTTCATTGAGTCCTTGAGACCATATGTGAGCTTGGTTTGTCATTGGCTAGGTCAAACAGTCAAAAATTGCCTTTGTGCAGTCAAAACCCTAAAAATGACCATTTTGCCCTTTTGGTGATCTGATCAATTTTCTTGTGGAATTGTGATCCAAACTTGATCAAATGGTCCATATGAGTTCAATATGTTGATGTGGGTCAAATTTCATGAGGTTTGACTGTCAATTGGCCACAGTTGACTTTTCCCCAATACAGCTGATTTCTAGGTCAACTGTCCAATTGACTGGGCAAAACTTGGAATCAAGACTTGAAACTTGGTGAGGATAAACTTAGGAGTCCAACATGAAACATGAAAGTCATATTAGGCATTTTAGGTCAAAACATCCTTGGGCAAACACAAACCCTAATTTGAGTCCACAGTGCAAGGAGAAGTCTTGAGCAGAGGAAACCAAACTGGATCTTGATCTTCAAAGGTCTTGTGATGAGAAAATGTTGGGGAAATGGGAGGGCAAATTTTGGGGTACAACAGTTGCCCCTGTTCAATCTTCTTGGACCTGAAGAGTTAGATTGGCAGGCTTGCCTTTCGTGACTCGAGGGTAAAAGGAGATTGGACACTAGAGTGCCCAGAAATTTGCACTCGCATGTTGGAGTATCGGCAATGTGATGACGGGAATGGGCTTATAGATGCCATTTGGAGAGATGGTGGATAGGGAGATGGGCTTATAGATGCCATCTGGAGATGTGACAGAACCTTGTCGGGAATGGGCTTATAGATGCCATTTGGAAGTGTCGATCGCATAAGAGATTCCTTAGCGAGAATTTGTGTATTTGGGAGAGGCTGATGTTTTCCTGGCTTGTTACAGGTGTTTGATCTTCAATCTCCTTATGCAGATATGCCCTGGCTAGATACAGGTATCGAATCTACAATCGGTCGCTCACAGATGTGCCCTGGCTGGATACGGGAGTCGAATCTGGAAATAGTCGTTAATAGATATGCCCTGGCTGGATACAGGAATCGAATCTTGGAAATAGTCGTCAATAGATATGCCCTGGATGGATACAGGAATCGAATCTTCGAACTCTTCAGACGTGCCCTGGCTAGATACAGGAATCGAATCTGGAAATGTTGTAGTTGATAGATGTTCCCTGGCTGGATACAGGAATCGAATCTTCAAACTCTTCAGACGTGCCCTGGCTAGATACAGGAATCGAATCTGGAAATGTTGTAGTTGATAGATGTGCCCTGGCTGGATACAGGAATCGAATCTTCGAACTCTTCAGACGTGCCCTGGCTAGATACAGGAATCGAATCTGGAAATGTTGTAGTTGATAGATGTGCCCTGGCTGGATACAGGAATCGAATCTTAGAACTCTTCAGACGTGCCCTGGCTAGATACAGGAATCGAATATGGAATTGTGACAGTTGAAGGTAGTTGTCTTCAGGATTGTCTTTTTCCTGAAAAGGCAAAAACATAAGTTGTATGCAATGTCATGATGTATGATATGCATGGTGTTATGATGTTCAACATGAGATAGTGTTGTATGCGCTTTATCATGTAGGTAAGCAAGATGTATTGGAAATGTGAAATGTTTATGAATGTAACTTTGTCTTAGGAAAATAAATCCTTGACGAACGGCCGGGGAGTTGTTATGTGGAAGAGATACTTGGCCGAAGTTTTGCTGAGAGGCCTGTTGAGGACTTTAATGATGGATTCCGCTGGGGATAATGATGATAAACTCCGCTGGGGATTGAAGGAACTTGCCGAGGGCGATCTTCCGTTATTATCATTATTATTTTAACTGAGGATAACCCAGTTATAAGTCCTTGTGAGGAAATAACTCTAAATAACACTCGGGAGAGACGTCCGTGCACTATAGGGAACAAGCTTCCAGAATCTACTGGGGATGAGCTTTAAGACCTGCCGGGGAATGTTGTGCCTTTTCAGGATTGTCGGGGAGTCAACTCCGCTTGGGGAGAGTATTGCTGAATCTTGTTTTACTCTGCGGGGAGTTGAGATGATTTGGCCACATTCTTCAGTTGAACCTACCTTGGTACCTTGGCGGACAAAACAACCAGACTGCATTAGACAACTTCACATTGCCCCTGTCTCTGATGTCACCTGTAATCAATCTCTTGTTTCATATGTAAACATTTACGAATCAGCAATTTAATGTCAAATGCATATATCAAAAATGAACATTAGACGTTCTTCGCAAGACAAAACAGAAAAAGGAAAACAGTGGTAATTTGTATGGACAAGTGAATTTGTATTGATTTAAACTTTGCCTGTGAACAAGCGTTTTTGTACAAGAGGCTGACATCCTAGTAAGAGAACGCCGCCAAATAACATAGAGTTTACAATTTGAAAAAGGAAACAAAACAGCTATGTGAACAATCCCACTGGGTTCCAACTCTGCTATCGCCTTTATGTCTTCAAACGTCTCATCGCTTTGCTGCCTAATTTGAAGATGAAGCTGATTGGTCAATGCCGAAATCCGGAGCCAGATAGTTGATGCCGAATTCCGGATGCAAAGTGATCCAATGAGACATAGTGTTACGCCTTTATCCCTAACTTTTGCCTGGACCGCCCTTTCGGGTTTTCAGTCCACCGGGATACCCATTTTTGCCCAAGTCGCCTTTTCAGGTTTTCGACTTGCCGGGTGTACAGATTTTTATTCATTTCATCCCTTATTTTTGCCCGAACCCTTTTGGTTCGCCGGGAAGCCCTTATTTTTGTCCAGGTATGTCAACCTAGCGGGTCTTTTATTTATGCGTAGTATTTTTTCACTATGTCTGCATTGGCGGGGTGAGGAAGGTCGTCACCATCCATGGTGGTTAGGATCATGGCTCCTCCTGAGAACACATGTTTAACCACAAATGGCCCTTCGTATGTAGGGGTCCATTTGCCCCGGGGATCACTTTGAGGAAGGATGATGCGCTTGATTACCAGGTCCCCAACTTGATACTCTTGTGGTTTGACTTTCTTGTTAAATGCCCTGATCATCCATTTTTGATACGTCTGACCATGACAAATAGCAGTGAGTCTCTTTTCGTCAATCAGATTTAGTTAATCAAGTCGAGTCTGGATCCAGTCATCTTCATTCAAACCTGCATCCTTCATTATTCGGAGAGAGGGTATCTGGACTTCAATTGACAAGACTGCCTCCATGCCATAGACCAAGGAGAAAGGAGTTGCCCCGGTCGACGTCCTTGCTGAGGTACGGTACCCATGAAGAGCGAACGGTAACATCTCGTGCCAATCTTTATAGGTCACTGTCATCTTCTGCACAATTTTATTGATATTTTTATTAGCTGCCTCTACAGCCCCATTCATCTTTGGCCGGTAGGGAGAAGAATTGTGGTGCTGTATCTTGAATTGTTCACAGAGTTCAGTGATCATCGAATTATTGAGATTGGTACCATTGTCCGTAATGATTCTTTCCGGGACACCGTACCGACAGATCAGATTATGCCGGATGAAACGTGCCGCGACGCTCTTGGTTACCGTGGCATAGGAAGCTGCCTCAACCCACTTCGTGAAGTAATCGATCGCCACCAAGATGAAGCGATGCCCATTGGATGCCGTCGGTCGGATCTCACCGATCATATCGATGCCCCACGTTGCAAAAGGCCAAGGTGCCGTCAGGACATTCAAAGGAACCGGAGGGATATGCACCTTGTCAGCATAGATCTGGCATTTATGACAAGTTCGGGAGTGTCGGTAACAATCGGCTTCCATTGTGGACCAGAAATATCCTGCCCAAAGGATTTTCTTAGCCATGGTGTGTCCACTGGAATGTGTTCCAAATGTGCCTTCATGCAGTTCTATCATGATTTTCTCTGCTTCTGCCTTATCCACACAACGTAGCAGAGTTGAATCATGATTCCGTTTGTAGAGAATGTCGTTGCTGAGGAAGAATTTTGCAGCAAACCTCCTCATGAACTTCTTATCATTGACAGATGCACCTTCAGGGTATTCCTGAGCTTCCAAGTACCTCTTCACCTCATGATACCAGGGTTTTTCAGTCACCTTCTCAGCCTCCAGCTCACAGCAGTACGCCGGTTCATCCAACTTCCAGATAATGATTCGGGGAGCCTCATTGTCCCATTTAACTTTGAACATTGAAGACATCGTAGCTAGTGCGTCCGCTAGCTGATTCTCCTCTCTTGGGAAGTGCTCAAAAGTTATTTCTTCAAAGTGGGGAAGCAAGGTTGACACATACTCCTTGTAAGGAATAAGATTTGGGTGTTTCGTATCCCACTCGCCTTTGATCTGATTGATCACGAGAGCGGAATCTCCGAAGACACTCAGAAATTTGATCCTTAAGTCGATTGCAGCTTGCAGACCCATGATACATGCCTCATATTCTGCCATGTTGTTGGTGCAGCTGAAACATAATCGGGCGGTGAGGGGAGTATGAGTTCCTTTGGGAGATATGATTACAGCACCGACGCCGTTACCCAAAGCATTGGAGGCTCCATCAAAATGCATAGACCATCGGGATCCTTCATCCGGTCCAGGTACTTCACAGTCAGTTACCACCATGATGTCTTCGTCCGGAAAATCAAAGTTCAATGATTGGTAATCGTCCACAGGTTGGTGTGCCAAATGATCCGCCAGTACACTTCCCTTAATTGCTTTCTGAGTTGTATACTGGATGTCATATTCTGTCAAGATCATTTGCCATCTCGCTATTCTTCCAGACAGAGCGGGCTTTTCAAATATGTACTTGATGGGATCCATCTTTGAAATTAATAAAGTAGTGTGAGTCAGCATATACTGTCTCAGCCGGCGAGCAGCCCATACAAGAGCGCAGCAAGTTTTCTCAAGCAGTGAGTAACGAGACTCACAGTCGGTAAACTTTTTGCTCAAGTAATAAATAGCGTGCTCTTTTCGGCCAGACTCGTCATGCTGCCCCAACACACACCCCATTGAATTGTTAAGTACTGTCAAGTATAGTATTAGAGGCCTTCCTTCCACCGGTGGCATAAGAATGGGTGGCTCTTGGAGATATTCCTTTATCTTCTCAAAGGCGGCCTGACATTCATCATTCCAGCGTACTACTTGATCTTTCTTCAGCAATTTGAAAATTGGCTCACAAGTAGCAGTCAGATGTGAGATGAATCGGGCAATGTAATTCAGTCGTCCCAGAAAGCCTCTGACTTCTTTCTCTGTTTTTGGAGTCGGCATCTCTTGTATGGCTTTTACCTTGGCAGGGTCCACCTGGATACCCTTATCACTCACGATGAAACCTAACAATTTTCCGGATCTTACCCCAAAGGTGCATTTGTTGGGATTCAACCTCAGCTTGTACAACTTGAGTCGGTCGAACAACTTCTTCAGATGGTCAAGGTGCTCCTCCTCAGTTTGAGACCTTGCAATCATGTCATCAACGTATACCTCAATCTCATGATGGATCATATCATGAAATAAAGCGACCATGGCACGTTGATAGGTTGCCCCAGCATTTTTCAACCCAAATGGCATGACCTTGTAACAGAAGGTCCCCCACTGTGTCACAAAGGTAGTCTTCTCCATATCTTCCGGGGCCATTTTGATCTGATTATACCCTGAAAAACCATCCATGAAGGAGAACACCTTGTGTTGAGCAGTATTGTCGACAAGAACGTCGATGTGAGGTAAGGGGAAGTCGTCCTTGGGGCTTGCCCTGTTCAAATCCCTGTAGTCGACACACATCCTGACTTTTCCATCCTTCTTTGGTACTGGCACTACGTTAGCAACCCACTGAGGGTAAGAAGTTACTGCTAGGAACCCGGCGTCGAACTGCTTCATAACCTCAGCCTTGATCTTTTCAGACATCTCTGGACGCATCCGTCGGACTTTTTGCTTTACCGGAGGGCAATCTTCCTTGGTTGGTAGGTGGTGAACTACAATGTCGGCATCCAAACCAGGCATATCTTCATAGGACCAAGCAAAAATCTCCATGTAATCCTGTAGCATCTGGATCAGTCGTTGCTTCACGCTGAGCCCTAGATTGGCACCAATCTTGACCTCTTTCCTATCTGTCTCGGTACCCAGGTTAATTGTCTCCACCGGCTCTTCATGCGGCTGAATAGCTCTCTCTTCCTGGAGTAGCAGTCTTGCGAGTTCACCAGGCACTTCGCAATCATCTTCACCTTCGTCTTCGGCCAAGTTGATCGGATTTTCGAAGTCATAACTGGAGGTAGCAGAGCTGTTACCAGTGAGACCCAAAGTGGATTGAAACCTGTATAAGTGAGTGTGTGTAAATATAGCTGTTTTGCAATATATATAACACAGAAAGGAAAAGAGCACAAGATTTGAAATGCAACAAACGTCCAATGTTTTGATTGATGATATATGAAAATGTCATACAAAAAAGCCCTCACAAATGGAGCTACGATGCCCCGGGTAGGACACCGAGCCAACAAAGTTTTAACATATTGTTTGTTACAAATTGGAAATCAAAAGAAATTAATTACTGCGTGACAAATGTGATAGGAGTAAAATCCTTTGCTGTCCAGTTGCTCGGTCCGTTGCTGGTAGTCGGGTAGATCCAACTGTCAAATTCTGCTTCCTCTACATCCTCCTCAATAGCATTCACCCTTGAGTTGGAGATAAACACCGGAGCCTTTCTGACCTTCTCCTTGCGCACAGCCCTCTGAGCCTCTGCAGTAAAGCCCAACCCAAACTTGTCGTTCTTCTGAGTGAAGTCAGGAAGCTGACCCCAGTTTGCACAATTGCCTTTCTGAACCACAACTCGGGCATCCCTTAGGGAAGCCATCTTCAAGGAAACATTCTCTTCGACTGTTGTTTCTGCTGCTGCTGAAATTGGATGTACCTCCTCGAAATGCTGAAAGGGGGTTTCAATAAACTCCCCGTCCATCTCAATGTATCTGAAGGAATTCAAATGGCTTACCATATACTCCTCTTCTCCTTGCACAGTGACGATCTTCCCCCTGACAGGGTACTTCAGCTTCTGGTGCAAGGTAGAGGTCACTGCCCCAGCTTTATGGATCCAAGGTCGACCCAGTAGACAAGAGTACGAGGGACGTATATCCATCACATAAAAAGTAGAGTCAAATACTTGAGAGCCCACACGAATAGGGATGTCAACCTCTCCATGAACCATCCTTTTTGAACCGTCAAAGGCCCTGACGATGATATTGTTGGGCTTCAGTTCTAGGCCTTCATAATCCAAACGGTCTAAAGCCTTTTTCGGTAGAACATTCAAGGAAGAACCAGTATCCACCAATACATGCGCCAGAGTAGTGCCCCTGCATTCGATAGAGACATGCAGGGCATCATTGTGGTCTCTTCCCTTCGCAGTCAGGTCAGCATCTGAAAAACCCAAGCCATTGTCTGCTGTCAGATTTGCTACGCAATCAGTGAACTGGACTGCAGATGTCTCTTGTGGCACATGGGCCGTCTTGAGAAATGAAATCAAGGCTTTAGCATGGGCCTCGGAGCATAGCAATAAGGAGAGCATGGAGATCTTGGAGGGCGTATGCCCCAGCTGCTCGACAACATTGAAATCACTCTTCTTTATTATTTTCAGGATCTCCTCCATTTCTTGTTGGGAGGCCTCAGCATTTATAGGTATTGGTGCCTCCATCCGGGCAGGCTCTTCTTCAATCCCTTTGCCCCGAGCATTAGATGACTCGGTAGCAGGGGAAACAACTTGATCAGCAGCAGGAACAAGTAAACTGGTAGGTGTTATAAGGAGGGGTCTTCGAGTAGCGGGCGGTGCAATGTCAGGCGAGAAGAGCCTGCCACTGCGGGTGACCTTGGCTGGACCAGTGATATCGCAGATGCTGGCGCCATTGTCGAATTCTTGTTTGATTCCATTTACATATACATCTGCCCCATAATGCCAGGGGACAGCTTTATCAGATACGTAGGGGAGAGGCCCCGGAACAGTAATAACCACAGGTGCAACAGTCGTGATTTGAACAGGCTTCTTCGGGAGAGCCTTGATTGGATTTTTGAAGATGGTAACCACATAAACTTCTTTTACCGGAACCAACTGAACAGCAGACTTCTTAAACAGAATCTCCTTGCTGTCCATTAGGCTTTGGACGCCTAACTTCAGCAAGGGACAACCAGATAGGGAAACAGCACAGAACAGGCAACCTTCACTGCAACCCGGAAATAAACCGGCCAGCAGTAGGTTCTTCTTGACGGTCAAAAGAGGGGTAACAACTTCATTTACCGAAACAGCATACATTTCTTCCTCAATGGCATTTACTCTATGCTGGGGCATAGGAGCAGTTACAACATTTGGTCTCTCCGGCGCTTCAAACTGAATTTCCTTTGCGTCGATCAGATCTTGCACTTTGTTTCTCAAGGCCCAGCAATCATCAGTAGTGTGCCCGGGACTATCAGAATGATAAGCACACCGGGCATTTGGGTTATACTTAGGAGACGCAGTGTTGACGACCTTAGGAGCTTCTTTGAGGGTCACCAGGTTGGTGGATAACAGTTGGGGTAAAATTTGAGATAAGGTCATACTCAGTCGAGTATACTGCCTCTTGGGCCTTTCGCTTCTTTGTTGATTGTACTGCTGAGGAGCAGCAACAGGTTTTGAGATGACCAAAGCATTGACGGCTTGGCGACTTTCGGGCTTGATTTGTCTTCTAAGACCATAGACGGCACTTGCTTCTTTCTTAAACGGCCTCTTCTCAGCACTTGTGGAGGCAGCCTTTTGTATCTTGCCTGACCTGATGCCAACTTCAATTCTTTCTCCCGTCAATATCAAATCTGTAAACCCAGCGGAGGAGTTACCAACCAAATGATTGAAAAACGGACCAGACAACGTCCCTAGAAACATATCAACCAGCTCACGATCAGTCAATGGAGGTTGCACCCTGCCAGCCAAATCTCTCCATTTTTGTGCGTACTCTTTGAAACCTTCACCCGTTCCTAGAGACATACCCTGAAGTTGGGTACGTGTAGGAGCGAGATCAGAATTGTATTGGTATTGTCTGTAGAATGCGGTTGCCAAATCTTCCCAGTGTCGGATGCTAGTTCCATCTAATTGGTAGAACCATTCAAGCTGTGACCCCGAGAGGCTATCTTGGAAGAAGTGAATCCAAAGGTTCTTATCCGCCGTATAAGGTTGGATCTTCCTCACGTACGACCTTAGATGCAGCTTTGGGCAGGAGACCCCATCATACTTGGCGAAGGCAGGCGCCTTAAACTTGTGTGGAATTACTACCCCAGAAGATAACCCCAGATCTCCGAAATCCAGTCCCGGCACATTCTGAATTTCCATGGCGCTCAAGCGGTCCTCCAATTGCTTGTACCTGTCAGCAGCAGGTGGGTATTGTTCGTCGTTATAGTCCGTCTCGTTGTCGGAGACTGCGGGACTAGGAGCTCCTCCCCCTTGGGGACTGTTTTTCTCAGCAGAAGAAGTAGTTGGATCAGCTTCATTATGGAGTGTGTTCCCAAATCTGCGTCCGGTGTTGAACAACGCAGTCCTCTTTTTCTTCTTCTTCTTCAGGAGTAGAGTCTTCAACTCTTGCTGACCTTGGGCTAGGCTTAGGACCATCTCTTGAAACTGTGCACTTTGGGCCTGAAGGGCCTTGATTGCTTGCTCACTGGATGAGTCTGGATTCATGATGATTGTGCAAAATAAACAGCGAAGGAGATTAAGCAACCTGTGAAATAGGGTACCTGCTATGCATATGGTGCAATGGAATGTGTATGTTTTATGTTTTCAAAGACAAACAAGATTCAACTTTGTAGACAAACAGGAACACACCTCATTAGATTCAAATTTTCAATTGTTCAACAATTTGCCCTTAGGCATTACAGGAATGAAAAATACTGGAAAGGAAATAAAACTATAAAAGGCAACATCCAAAGCTCATCAATGCTCCCATGGCCTCCTCTTTTCAGTGCTGATGTAGTTGTTCAGGACCCGTTCTTCCTCCAATTGCTTAGTCAGCCTCTGGATCTTCCGTTCTTGCTCGTTGAATTTCTCCCGATAGAAATCCCGTTCCTCCTTTAGCCGCGCCCAAGATCTCTTCATGGTGTCAAAATCAGTAGGTATTTGAGGAGGGAGGACAGTTGGAGGAACCCCATCTTCATCAGGAGATTCAAGAATGAGAGGTCTAACAGCTTCGTAGGGCATACCTAACCTTTGAGCACGGATGCGGACCCATTTGCAATAGAGCTTCAATGGCAGAGAAGTCTTTGGTCCCAACTCATGTGGGTTGACTTTGTGGATTCTGTCCCAGGCTCTAATGAATCCCTGGCGTAGTTTGTCACTGTCTGCCTGAAACTCAAAATGGAAGTGAGGAACCAACATTTCATGGGGCCCATCTCCTCGGGCTCTTCCAAACTGACGGAGAGCTAAGCACGAATTGTAAGAGATTCCTCCTTGGATACCAATCAACGGAACGTTAGGGTATTCTCCGCAACGGTCAATAACAGCTACCTCATCCAAACCTCTGAGAGTCCAGGTGATGTCATTATCAGTGAGAGACATTAACCTACGAGCCCAACCTTTTCCTTCTTCATTCTTCAGCACGAACTTAGGAAGGTGCGAAATAAACCACCTTACTAGCAAAGGAGCACAACACCACGGAGTTCCCCGTTTTCGAGCAGTACGAGCATAGAGTTGTTGTAGAATGTCACCCAAAAGAGTGGGTATCGGATTCCGAGACATGAAGATCCTTATGACATGGATACTGATAAAGGTGTCAGGGTTGGGAAACAATACCAGACCATAGATCAAAAGAGCCAGAATATCCTCGTATGCCTTGAAGTCCAAGTCATTCCAGAAATCATTAGCCTTGCCAACCAGAAATTTGACCAAAAAGCCCTTGATCCCATTTCTAGTTTCCCAGTTGGACAAAACCTCTTCTTTGGTCAAGGGGAGAATTGCAGCAATCTCTTCAGGCCTAGGAGTCTTTTCCAAACCAGTGAATGGAGTTTGTTCCAAGACAGGGATCCCAAGCAAATAAGAAAATTCTTCCAGGGTAGGAACCAGCTGGAAGTCTTGAAAAGTGAAACAATGATACAGAGGGTCATAAAATTGGGTCAGAACACTTATCAGTTGTTGGTCCCATTTTGCAGTGATCAAGCCAAGGAGAGACCCATGTCTGTTGATGAAGGAAGAAGTGTTTGGAATCCTACCAACCAAATCCTTGAGTAAAACTGGTGGTTGAACTAAGTTGAGCCGGACAGTATTCCTACGCACGGGCATCATGATGTCCTACAAAACAGAGCAAAGATGAAACCTTTTTTGTCTTTGAAATGGGTTAGTCCTTTATACAGGATGCATGCAATGGTATGATGGCATGATGCTATGATGAAGCACACCACAAGTATTCACATAGGCAAATAAGGCACACAAGTCACACAAGACACCCTTAGGTTTCAGGCCAGCATGAGTTTCAGGTATTACCCTCTTTTGGTTTTGTTGGTTAAAACCTGTCCTATCAAAAGTAACCGGGTTCTAGAGGATCTCAAATCATTGGCTACCCTCAATCGGTCATAACTCCAGCATCGCAATCTTTTCTCGCGGCCAGAACCATCTCGAGAGTTTAGCCTCAATGAGTGTAGCATATTGCTACTGTCCTAATAGCCAAGTTGGTCAATTTAGGGTTCTAAGGTTGGTTGGTGTTTAATGACCCCTTAGAAGACCTATATTCTCCCCGTTGCAACACAAGGGATATAGGTACAGACTAAGATGCCACACCAACGTAGCCACTGCTTCACCCATGTCGGTCTACGCCGGACAGGTCCCTCACAGATTATGCTACCTAAAAAGGGTATTTCCCAGATCCGGGTTAGGATCTATGAAACTCTGATGCAAAGCCCACAAATATGAAAGCAAACAAAGCAAACAATTGAAAACAAAGGTGATCTAAGCCCTAAGGTTACTCCACTTTTAAAGAACTCCCCAGCAGAGTCGCCAGTTCTGTGATACGGTGGGAGAACTGACTTGAGGTTTTGCGTTTGTTTTCGCAAATGTTTCGGTTGAGCAAGAGTCGCCACCGACTTTTTATTTTATCCTAAGGAAAGGTTAAAAAGCACAGCAAAAAACCTTTTGAGATGTTTTCTTGGGTTCGGGGAGTAGATTATAGAAAGGGAAGGTATTAGCACCCTTTCTATCCATGGTTATCCATGGGCTCTTAGTTACTTGCTTAGATCACTTGCCTTTTGTTTTCAATTGTTTTAAATGGTGCTTGAGTGTGTGGGTTTGAAAATGTTTTGAAAAGAGGCCAATGTGGTGGCAACCTTTGTAATGATCCATGTGGGGATGTATACAAAGATGTATGTCTTTTGAAAAGGTTTTCATTTGTTTTTTGAAAGTTGTTTTGAAAGTGTAGTGATGTGTGGTTTTTGAAATAGGCAAGTGTTTTGTTTTGCAAGTTTGATTCAAGTAATTAAGAGGTTATCTACTCCTAAATTTCTCAAAAGATTATTGCTACGTTTTAACCCTTTTAACAAGCTTGTTCCACCATTGTATTTGGTGGACAACCTTGTGTTAGGATGTGAAAGGGACAGGCGCGGGTCATCGTTTAGACCATAATTGCAATGGTGCCAAGTATCTTTGGGCATTTTCTTTAAGGGACTTGATCATTTGTTTTGGAAGTATTTTGAAAATGTTATCGAGGGACTATGATCATTCAATTTGTTGTTTTGCCCAAAGAGACTTAACATGCAATATGGCCCAATTTTGAAAGGCAACAAGTGGAGTACCCTAGGGGTGCAAGTGCGATTTGTGTATCCATTTTCATGCTCATTTGTCTTGAGATTAGGTCATAACTATTTTTTGTCGTTTTTCGCATACAAACCCTAATTCTAACATGTTATCATTAGAAAGCAATAAAGTGCGAAAATAAATTTACTAAGCTATTACAACACAAAATATGGGAAGGGGGGTACAAATGTTCGAATGGGGATTTTGACAAGTAATTTAAACCTAAAACTATTACATCAATTTTGAATATTTGCAATGTAAATAAATTGCATAATTAAATGGAAATTAAATAAATATGCAAAATGCAAAAAGAAAGTTTTTATATGTATGAGAAAAGTATGGTTTATGTAAAATAAAATAAGAAAATAAAAAGGTATTATTTTGAGTATTTTCAACTTTTAGGGCAAAAACCCTAATTTTAATCAAGATGTATATTAATTAATTAATTCACATAATATTCATTATACAAAAATAAAATAAAACATGGTATATTTGTAAAAAGGCATTTTTTAGTATTAAATGTTAAAAAATGAAATATGTACATTTTTTGGTATTTTTAATCTAAGTATATATATATATATATATATATATATATATATATATATATATATATATATATATATATATATATATATATATATATATATATATATATATATATATATATATATATATATATATATATATATATATATATATATATATATATATATATATATATATATATATATATATATATATATATATATATATATATATATATATATATATATATATATATATATATATATATATATATATATATATATGTATATTTATATTATCCTAAATATGTATTATATATATAAATAATAATAATAATTAATTTTTGGAAAATAGTATTTTTTTATATGAAATATTTTCAGAGGGTAATATAAAATAAAAATAAAAATGAAAATATATTCACACTATTTTTTCTATTTATTCTAAATAATAATATGTATTTATTTATGTATAAACAAAAGAAATAACTAAATAAATATGCAATAAATTCAAAAAATGATGGAAAAAATATTTTTAAAATTTTAATGTGCTGAGAAAAAATAAATGAGTCAAATGAAAAAAGAAAATATCAAAAATCAATAAAAATAAAGCAAATGGGCTTAGGGGGTGTAAACCAAAAAAAGGGGTGTGAATAAAAAAACACAAAGCAAGCCCAGCCCAATGCCACTGTCTTCAACCTCCAGCACAATGTTTGAAAATGCGCGCGCCCTGTTCTTCAATGTCCAACTCTCGATTCCTGGCTTTTTAACAAAAACTCATAACACAACAAATGTTCAGCATGAAGAGACGATTCTAACCATGTATGGAACTTGATCTAACTCTCTAAGCTGAGGGAGAATTTCTCCTCCCCCAAATCCTGACCTAGTTTTTCTGCCATTTTCAAACTCCAAATTCTCTCTACTCAGGCAAAAGAAATGAAATGTAAAGATATGTACATGTTCAGGGCTATGAGTAGAACCTTGTTTCTTCACAAACTTAAGACTAAAGATACATGATAAGAGAGATACGAGTTCAAAGTTTTACCTGTGCAGTTGAACTTCTATCTGGAGAATGAGGAACTTCCAGTGCAAGGTGATGATTGGAAAAGCTTCCTTGAGGTCCAGGGATGCTGTTTCAATGCTTACTTTGTCTTGAGAGCTTCTGAATCAAGCTATAGAACTTCACCTGCAAGTCAAAAATGTGAAAATGGTGGAAGCTGTTAGAGGGATTACAGGTCAGGTTTTAGGTCATGGTTAGCTTGCATATATGCTAGGGAATGTGTATGAACTGATTTTAGCAAGAATGCTCGAGAGAAAATGAAGTTGGCACTCAAACTGCAGAGGCAACCCTGTTTTTGCATTTTGAGGATGATTCTGAGATGGAGGGTGTTTTGGAGGTGCAAGGGTCGTGTCTTAGCTTGGTTATGTTCTCTTGAAGGTGTTTGATCAGTTTGTTCTTGTGTGTCTATGCTGAGATGAGAGTTGTTACAAGTTATGGACTTTTCTTCACACTTAAGCAACAAAATGCAACTTGGCTTTCTAGGTCAGTAGAGGACCCCCTAATATGCTGCATAAGCTTCTCTTGATCAGTGTGTTATGCACATAATCTTGTGCCAAGCAGATTTGCTATGTACCTTCTTGATTTGCAATTGGACATAAAGCTAATCTTTTCAAAAATGGAAAGTTCACTTTATCTAGTTTAGGGTTAGTTCATCATGTAATATCCAAATGCTTAGAATAACAACTTGGCACATTGGTTTTGCATTTAATTCTTGAGTGTAACTTGGTTTAAGGACCTGTAATCTAGCCTAAAGCAAGCTGAGTTCAAATTGCAAGATTATGAGCATGTTTTGGTTAAGAACAAAAAGTGAATTTTTGCCAATTTGTGAAATTCGAATCTCTCAAGTTATGAGGTTGTTTGATGAGTTCTTGGACATTTTGGAAAGCTTGGAATGTGTACTACAATCCATCTTTGAAATGCAAATTGAAATTCCAAGTGGAAGGGTATGAAAAATGGCTTTGAAGTGGGGTAGAAAACCTTGTCAAAATAGGTTAAAATTCCACTAAGTTAAAAATGGTTTAGTGCCCTTATTCAAAAAATGTAACTTGGGATACAAGCTTCAAATGAGAAAACTTTGTGAATCAAAGTTGTAGATTATGCAACAAGCTACAACTTTCATGTTTTTACCTTTGTTTGAATCCAAATGGATCTTGGTGAAAAGATGGGGCAAAGTTGGAAAAAAATTAGGGTTTTTTATAACTTAGAAAAATTCTAAGTTATGAAAAATTCCATTTTCTAACCCTAATTTGCATTTTGTGATTTCTTGGTGAACAAGTTTCATGATTTGGCATGTTTTGATGAAAAATGAATCTTGACTCTTGATTTTGACCAAAAAGTCAAAGTTTGACTTTTCAGTATACAGTCAAAATTGATCAATTGACTGGGAAATTCAACTGTCAACCTTGTGTACTTGGGATCTTTTGAGCTTGATGAATGTGTCAAGACCATTTCATTGAGTCCTTGAGACCATATGTGAGCTTGGTTTGTCATTGGCTAGGTCAAACAGTCAAAAATTGCCTTTGTGCAGTCAAAACCCTAAAAATGACCATTTTGCCCTTTTGGTGATCTGATCAATTTTCTTGTGGAATTGTGATCCAAACTTGATCAAATGGTCCATATGAGTTCAATATGTTGATGTGGGTCAAATTTCATGAGGTTTGACTGTCAATTGGCCACAGTTGACTTTTCCCCAATACAGCTGATTTCTAGGTCAACTGTCCAATTGACTGGGCAAAACTTGGAATCAAGACTTGAAACTTGGTGAGGATAAACTTAGGAGTCCAACATGAAACATGAAAGTCATATTAGGCATTTTAGGTCAAAACATCCTTGGGCAAACACAAACCCTAATTTGAGTCCACAGTGCAAGGAGAAGTCTTGAGCAGAGGAAACCAAACTGGATCTTGATCTTCAAAGGTCTTGTGATGAGAAAATGTTGGGGAAATGGGGGGGCAAATTTTGGGGTACAACAGTTGCCCCTGTTCAATCTTCTTGGACCTGAAGAGTTAGATTGGCAGGCTTGCCTTTCGTGACTCGAGGGTAAAAGGAGATTGGACACTAGAGTGCCCAGAAATTTGCACTCGCATGTTGGAGTATCGGCAATGTGATGACGGGAATGGGCTTATAGATGCCATTTGGAGAGATGGTGGATAGGGAGATGGGCTTATAGATGCCATCTGGAGATGTGACAGAACCTTGTCGGGAATGGGCTTATAGATGCCATTTGGAAGTGTCGATCGCATAAGAGATTCCTTAGCGAGAATTTGTGTATTTGGGAGAGGCTGATGTTTTCCTGGCTTGTTACAGGTGTTTGATCTTCAATCTCCTTATGCAGATATGCCCTGGCTAGATACAGGTATCAAATCTACAATCGGTCGCTCACAGATGTGCCCTGGCTGGATACGGGAGTCGAATCTGGAAATAGTCGTTAATAGATATGCCCTGGCTGGATACAGGAATCGAATCTTGGAAATAGTCGTCAATAGATATTCCCTGGCTTGATACAGGAATCGAATCTTCGAACTCTTCAGACGTGCCCTGGCTAGATACAGGAATCGAATCTGGAAATGTTGTAGTTGATAGATGTGCCCTGGCTGGATACAGGAATCGAATCTTCGAACTCTTCAGACGTGCCCTGGCTAGATACAGGAATCGAATCTGGAAATGTTGTAGTTGATAGATGTGCCCTGGCTGGATACAGGAATCGAATCTTCGAACTCTTCAGACGTGCCCTGGCTAGATACAGGAATCGAATCTAGAAATGTTGTAGTTGATAGATGTGCCCTGGCTGGATACAGGAATCGAATCTTAGAACTCTTCAGACGTGCCCTAGCTAGATACAGGAATCGAATTTGGAATTGTGACAGTTGAAGGTAGTTGTCTTCAGGATTGTCTTTTTCCTAAAAAGGCAAAAACATAAGTTGTATGCAATGTCATGATGTATGATATGCATGGTGTTATGATGTTCAACATGAGATAGTGTTGTATGCGCTTTATCATGTAGGTAAGCAAGATGTATTGGAAATGTGAAATGTTTATGAATGTAACTTTGTCTTAGGAAAATAAATCCTTGACGAACGGCCGGGGAGTTGTTCTGTGGAAGAGATACTTGGCCGAAGTTTTGCTGAGAGGCCTGTTGAGGACTTTAATGATGGATTCCGCTGGGGATAATGATGATAAACTCCGCTGGGGATTGAAGGAACTTGCCGAGGGCGATCTTCCGTTATTATCATTATTATTTTAACTGAGGATAACCCAGTTATAAGTCCTTGTGAGGAAATAACTCTAAATAACACTCGGGAGAGACGTCCGTGCACTATAGGGAACAAGCTTCCAGAATCTACTGGGGATGAGCTTTAAGACCTGCCGGGGAATGTTGTGCCTTTTCAGGATTGTCGGGGAGTCAACTCCGCTTGGGGAGAGTATTGCTGAATCTTGTTTTACTCTGCGGGGAGTTGAGATGATTTGGCCACATTCTTCAGTTGAACCTACCTTGGTACCTTGGCGGACAAAACAACCAGACTGCATTAGACAACTTCACATTGCCCCTGTCTCTGATGTCACCTGTAATCAATCTCTTGTTTCATATGTAAACATTTACGAATCAGCAATTTAATGTCAAATGCATATATCAAAAATGAACATTAGACGTTCTTCGCAAGACAAAACAGAAAAAGGAAAACAGTGGTAATTTGTATGGACAAGTGAATTTGTATTGATTTAAACTTTGCCTGTGAACAAGCGTTTTTGTACAAGAGGCTGACATCCTAGTAAGAGAACGCCGCCAAATAACATAGAGTTTACAATTTGAAAAAGGAAACAAAACAGCTATGTGAACAATCCCACTGGGTTCCAACTCTGCTATCGCCTTTATGTCTTCAAACGTCTCATCGCTTTACTGCCTAATTTGAAGATGAAGCTGATTGGTCAATGCCGAAATCCGGAGCCAGATAGTTGATGCCGAATTCCGGATGCGAAGTGATCCAATGAGACATAGTGTTACGCCTTTATCCCTAACTTTTGCCTGGACCGCCCTTTCGGGTTTTCAGTCCACCGGGATACCCATTTTTGCCCAAGTCGCCTTTTCAGGTTTTCGACTTGCCGGGTGTACAGATTTTTATTCATTTCATCCCTTATTTTTGCCCGAACCCTTTTGGTTCGCCGGGAAGCCCTTATTTTTGTCCAGGTATGTCAACCTAGCGGGTCTTTTATTTATGCGTAGTATTTTTTCACTATGTCTGCATTGGCGGGGTGAGGAAGGTCGTCACCATCCATGGTGGTTAGGATCATGGCTCCTCCTGAGAACACATGTTTAACCACAAATGGCCCTTCGTATGTAGGGGTCCATTTGCCCCGGGGATCACTTTGAGGAAGGATGATGCGCTTGATTACCAGGTCCCCAACTTGATACTCTTGTGGTTTGACTTTCTTGTTAAATGCCCTGATCATCCGTTTTTGATACGTCTGACCATGACAAATAGCAGTGAGTCTCTTTTCGTCAATCAGATTTAGTTAATCAAGTCGAGTCTGGATCCAGTCATCTTCATTCAAACCTGCATCCTTCATTATTCGGAGAGAGGGTATCTGGACTTCAATTGACAAGACTGCCTCCATGCCATAGACCAAGGAGAAAGGAGTTGCCCCGGTCGACGTCCTTGCTGAGGTACGGTACCCATGAAGAGCGAACGGTAACATCTCGTGCCAATCTTTATAGGTCACTGTCATCTTCTGCACAATTGTATTGATATTTTTATTAGCTGCCTCTACAGCCCCATTCATCTTTGGCCGGTAGGGAGAAGAATTGTGGTGCTGTATCTTGAATTGTTCACAGAGTTCAGTGATCATCGAATTATTGAGATTGGTACCATTGTCCGTAATGATTCTTTCCGGGACACCGTACCGACAGATCAGATTATGCCGGATGAAACGTGCCACGACGCTCTTGGTTACCGTGGCATAGGAAGCTGCCTCAACCCACTTCGTGAAGTAATCGATCGCCACCAAGATGAAGCGATGCCCATTGGATGCCGTCGGTCGGATCTCACCGATCATATCGATGCCCCACATTGCAAAAGGCCAAGGTGCCGTCAGGACATTCAAAGGAACCGGAGGGATATGCACCTTGTCAGCATAGATCTGGCATTTATGACAAGTTCGGGAGTGTCGGTAACAATCGGCTTCCATTGTGGACCAGAAATATCCTGCCCAAAGGATTTTCTTAGCCATGGTGTGTCCACTGGAATGTGTTCCAAATGTGCCTTCATGCAGTTCTATCATGATTTTCTCTGCTTCTGCCTTATCCACACAACGTAGCAGAGTTGAATCATGATTCCGTTTGTAGAGAATGTCGTTGCTGAGGAAGAATTTTGCAGCAAACCTCCTCATGAACTTCTTATCATTGACAGATGCACCTTCAGGGTATTCCTGAGCTTCCAAGTACCTCTTCACCTCATGATACCAGGGTTTTTCAGTCACCTTCTCAGCCTCCAGCTCACAGCAGTACGCCGGTTCATCCAACTTCCAGATAATGATTCGGGGAGCCTCATTGTCCCATTTAACTTTGAACATTGAAGACATCGTAGCTAGTGCGTCCGCTAGCTGATTCTCCTCTCTTGGGAAGTGCTCAAAAGTTATTTCTTCAAAGTGGGGAAGCAAGGTTGACACATACTCCTTGTAAGGAATAAGATTTGGGTGTTTCGTATCCCACTCGCCTTTGATCTGATTGATCACGAGAGCGGAATCTCCGAAGACACTCAGAAATTTGATCCTTAAGTCGATTGCAGCTTGCAGACCCATGATACATGCCTCATATTCTGCCATGTTGTTGGTGCAGCTGAAACATAATCGGGCGGTGAGGGGAGTATGAGTTCCTTTGGGAGATATGATTACAGCACCGACGCCGTTACCCAAAGCATTGGAGGCTCCATCAAAATGCATAGACCATCGGGATCCTTCATCCGGTCCAAGTACTTCACAGTCAGTTACCACCATGATGTCTTCGTCCGGAAAATCAAAGTTCAATGATTGGTAATCGTCCACAGGTTGGTGTGCCAAATGATCCGCCAGTACACTTCCCTTAATTGCTTTCTGAGTTGTATACTGGATGTCATATTCTGTCAAGATCATTTGCCATCTCGCTATTCTTCCAGACAGAGCGGGCTTTTCAAATATGTACTTGATGGGATCCATCTTTGAAATTAATAAAGTAGTGTGAGTCAGCATATACTGTCTCAGCCGGCGAGCAGCCCATACAAGAGCGCAGCAAGTTTTCTCAAGCAGTGAGTAACGAGACTCACAGTCGGTAAACTTTTTGCTCAAGTAATAAATAGCGTGCTCTTTTCGGCCAGACTCGTCATGCTGCCCCAACACACACCCCATTGAATTGTTAAGTACTGTCAAGTATAGTATTAGAGGCCTTCCTTCCACCGGTGGCATAAGAATGGGTGGCTCTTGGAGATATTCCTTTATCTTCTCAAAGGCGGCCTGACATTCATCATTCCAGCGTACTACTTGATCTTTCTTCAGCAATTTGAAGATTGGCTCACAAGTAGCAGTCAGATGTGAGATGAATCGGGCAATGTAATTCAGTCGTCCCAGAAAGCCTCTGACTTCTTTCTCTGTTTTTGGAGTCGGCATCTCTTGTATGGCTTTTACCTTGGCAGGGTCCACCTGGATACCCTTATCACTCACGATGAAACCTAACAATTTTCCGGATCTTACCCCAAAGGTGCATTTGTTGGGATTCAACCTCAGCTTGTACAACTTGAGTCGGTCGAACAACTTCTTCAGATGGTCAAGGTGCTCCTCCTCAGTTTGAGACCTTGCAATCATGTCATCAACGTATACCTCAATCTCATGATGGATCATATCATGAAATAAAGCGACCATGGCACGTTGATAGGTTGCCCCAGCATTTTTCAACCCAAATGGCATGACCTTGTAACAGAAGGTCCCCCACTGTGTCACAAAGGTAGTCTTCTCCATATCTTCCGGGGCCATTTTGATCTGATTATACCCTGAAAAACCATCCATGAAGGAGAACACCTTGTGTTGAGCAGTATTGTCGACAAGAACGTCGATGTGAGGTAAGGGGAAGTCATCCTTGGGGCTTGCCCTGTTCAAATCCCTATAGTCGACACACATCCTGACTTTTCCATCCTTCTTTGGTACTGGCACTACGTTAGCAACCCACTGAGGGTAAGAAGTTACTGCTAGGAACCCGGCGTCGAACTGCTTCATAACCTCAGCCTTGATCTTTTCAGACATCTCTGGACGCATCCGTCGGACTTTTTGCTTTACCGGAGGGAAATCTTCCTTGGTTGATAGGTGGTGAACTACAATGTCGGCATCCAAACCAGGCATATCTTCATAGGACCAAGCAAAAATCTCCATGTAATCCTGTAGCATCTGGATCAGTCGTTGCTTCACGCTGAGCCCTAGATTGGCACCAATCTTGACCTCTTTCCTATCTGTCTCGGTACCCAGGTTAATTGTCTCCACCGGCTCTTCATGCGGCTGAATAGCTCTCTCTTCCTGGAGTAGCAGTCTTGCGAGTTCACCAGGCACTTCGCAATCATCTTCACCTTCGTCTTCGGCCAAGTTGATCGGATTTTCGAAGTCATAACTGGCGGTAGCAGAGCTGTTACCAGTGAGACCCAAAGTGGATTGAAACCTGTATAAGTGAGTGTGTGTAAATATAGCTGTTTTGCAATATATATAACACAGAAAGGAAAAGAGCACAAGATTTGAAATGCAACAAACGTCCAATGTTTTGATTGATGATATATGAAAATGTCATACAAAAAAGCCCTCACAAATGGAGCTACGATGCCCCGGGTAGGACACCGAGCCAACAAAGTTTTAACATATTGTTTGTTACAAATTGGAAATCAAAAGAAATTAATTACTGCGTGACAAATGTGATAGGAGTAAAATCCTTTGCTGTCCAGTTGCTCGGTCCGTTGCTGGTAGTCGGGTAGATCCAACTGTCAAATTCTGCTTCCTCTACATCCTCCTCAATAGCATTCACCCTTGAGTTGGAGATAAACACCGGAGCCTTTCTGACCTTCTCCTTGCGCACAGCCCTCTGAGCCTCTGCAGTAAAGCCCAACCCAAACTTGTCGTTCTTCTGAGTGAAGTCAGGAAGCTGACCCCAGTTTGCACAATTGCCTTTCTGAACCACAGCTCGGGCATCCCTTAGGGAAGCCATCTTCAAGGAAACATTCTCTTCGACTGTTGTTTCTGCTGCTGCTGAAATTGGATGTACCTCCTCGAAATGCTGAAAGGGGGTTTCAATAAACTCCCCGTCCATCTCAATGTATCTGAAGGAATTCAAATGGCTCACCATATACTCCTCTTCTCCTTGCACAGTGACGATCTTCCCCCTGACAGGGTACTTCAGCTTCTGGTGCAAGGTAGAGGTCACTGCCCCAGCTTTATGGATCCAAGGTCGACCCAGTAGACAAGAGTACGAGGGACGTATATCCATCACATAAAAAGTAGAGTCAAATACTTGAGAGCCCACACGAATAGGGATGTCAACCTCTCCATGAACCATCCTTTTTGAACCGTCAAAGGCCCTGACGATGATATTGTTGGGCTTCAGTTCTAGGCCTTCATAATCCAAACGGTCTAAAGCCTTTTTCGGTAGAACATTCAAGGAAGAACCAGTATCCACCAATACATGCGCCAGAGTAGTGCCACTGCATTCGATAGAGACATGCAGGGCATCATTGTGGTCTCTTCCCTTCGCAGTCAGGTCAGCATCTGAAAAACCCAAGCCATTGTCTGCTGTCAGATTTGCTACGCAATCAGTGAACTGGACTGCAGATGTCTCTTGTGGCACATGGGCCGTCTTGAGAAATGAAATCAAGGCTTTAGCATGGGCCTCGGAGCATAGCAATAAGGAGAGCATGGAGATCTTGGAGGGCGTATGCCCCAGCTGCTCGACAACATTGAAATCACTCTTCTTTATTATTTTCAGGATCTCCTCCATTTCTTGTTGGGAGGCCTCAGCATTTATAGGTATTGGTGCCTCCATCCGGGCAGGCTCTTCTTCAATCCCTTTGCCCCGAGCATTAGATGACTCGGTAGCAGGGGAAACAACTTGATCAGCAGCAGGAACAAGTAAACTGGTAGGTGTTATAAGGAGGGGTCTTCGAGTAGCGGGCGGTGCAATGTCAGGCGAGAAGAGCCTGCCACTGCGGGTGACCTTGGCTGGACCAGTGATATCGCAGATGCTGGCGCCATTGTCGAATTCTTGTTTGATTCCATTTACATATACATCTGCCCCATAATGCCAGGGGACAGCTTTATCAGATACGTAGGGGAGAGGCCCCGGAACAGTAATAACCACAGGTGCAACAGTCGTGATTTGAACAGGCTTCTTCGGGAGAGCCTTGATTGGATTTTTGAAGATGGTAACCACATAAACTTCTTTTACCGGAACCAACTGAACAGCAGACTTCTTAAACAGAATCTCCTTGCTGTCCATTAGGCTTTGGACGCCTAACTTCAGCAAGGGACAACCAGATAGGGAAACAGCACAGAACATGCAACCTTCACTGCAACCCGGAAATAAACCGGCCAGCAGTAGGTTCTTCTTGACGGTCAAAAGAGGGGTAACAACTTCATTTACCGAAACATCATACATTTCTTCCTCAATGGCATTTACTCTATGCTGGGGCATAGGAGCAGTTACAACATTTGGTCTCTCCGGCGCTTCAAACTGAATTTCCTTTGCGTCGATCAGATCTTGCACTTTGTTTCTCAAGGCCCAGCAATCATCAGTAGTGTGCCCGGGACTATCAGAATGATAAGCACACCGGGCATTTGGGTTATACTTAGGAGACGCAGTGTTGACGACCTTAGGAGCTTCTTTGAGGGTCACCAGGTTGGTGGATAACAGTTGGGGTAAAATTTGAGATAAGGTCATACTCAGTCGAGTATACTGCCTCTTGGGCCTTTCGCTTCTTTGTTGATTGTACTGCTGAGGAGCAGCAACAGGTTTTGAGATGACCAAAGCATTGACGGCTTGGCGACTTTCGGGCTTGATTTGTCTTCTAGGACCATAGACGGCACTTGCTTCTTTCTTAAACGGCCTCTTCTCAGCACTTGTGGAGGCAGCCTTTTGTATCTTGCCTGATCTGATGCCAGCTTCAATTCTTTCTCCCGTCAATATCAAATCTGTAAACCCAGCGGAGGAGTTACCAACCAAATGATTGAAAAACGGACCAGACAACGTCCCTAGAAACATATCAACCAGCTCACGATCAGTCAATGGAGGTTGCACCCTGCCAGCCAAATCTCTCCATTTTTGTGCGTACTCTTTGAAACCTTCACCCGTTCCTAGAGACATAGCCTGAAGTTGGGTACGTGTAGGAGCGAGATCAGAATTGTATTGGTATTGTCTGTAGAATGCGGTTGCCAAATCTTCCCAGTGTCGGATGCTAGTTCCATCTAATTGGTAGAACCATTCAAGCTGTGACCCCGAGAGGCTATCTTGGAAGAAGTGAATCCAAAGGTTCTTATCCGCCGTATAAGGTTGGATCTTCCTCACGTACGACCTTAGATGCAGCTTTGGGCAGGAGACCCCATCATACTTGGCGAAGGCAGGCGCCTTAAACTTGTGTGGAATTACTACCCCAGAAGATAACCCCAGATCTCCGAAATCCAGTCCCGGCACATTCTGAATTTCCATGGCGCTCAAGCGGTCCTCCAATTGCTTGTACTTGTCAGCAGCAGGTGGGTATTGTTCGTCGTTATAGTCCGTCTCATTGTCGGAGACTGCGGGACTAGGAGCTCCTCCCCCTTGGGTACTGTTTTTCTCAGCAGAAGAAGTAGTTGGATCAGCTTCATTATGGAGTGTGTTCCCAAATCTGCGTCCGGTGTTGAACAACGCAGTCCTCTTTTTCTTCTTCTTCTTCAGGAGTAGAGTCTTCAACTCTTGCTGACCTTGGGCTAGGCTTAGGACCATCTCTTGAAACTGTGCACTTTGGGCCTGAAGGGCCTTGATTGCTTGCTCACTGGATGAGTCTGGATTCATGATGACTGTGCAAAATAAACAGCGAAGGAGATTAAGCAACCTGTGAAATAGGGTACCTGCTATGCATATGGTGCAATGGAATGTGTATGTTTTATGTTTTCAAAGACAAACAAGATTCAACTTTGTAGACAAACAGGAACACACCTCATTAGATTCAAATTTTCAATTGTTCAACAATTTGCCCTTAGGCATTACAGGAATGAAAAATACTGGAAAGGAAATAAAACTATAAAAGGCAACATCCAAAGCTCATCAATGCTCCCATGGCCTCCTCTTTTCAGTGCTGATGTAGTTGTTCAGGACCCGTTCTTCCTCCAATTGCTTAGTCAGCCTCTGGATCTTCCGTTCTTGCTCGTTGAATTTCTCCCGATAGAAATCCCGTTCCTCCTTTAGCCGCGCCCAAGATCTCTTCATGGTGTCAAAATCAGTAGGTATTTGAGGAGGGAGGACAGTTGGAGGAACCCCATCTTCATCAGGAGATTCAAGAATGAGAGGTCTAACAGCTTCGTAGGGCATACCTAACCTTTGAGCACGGATGCGGACCCATTTGCAATAGAGCTTCAATGGCAGAGAAGTCTTTGGTCCCAACTCATGTGGGTTGACTTTGTGGATTCTGTCCCAGGCTCTAATGAATCCCGGGCGTAGTTTGTCACTGTCTGCCTGAAACTCAAAATGGAAGTGAGGAACCAACATTTCATGGGGCCCATCTCCTCGGGCTCTTCCAAACTGACGGAGAGCTAAGCACGGATTGTAAGAGATTCCTCCTTGGATACCAATCAACGGAACGTTAGGGTATTCTCCGCAACGGTCAATAACAGCTACCTCATCCAAACCTCTGAGAGTCCAGGTGATGTCATTATCAGTGAGAGACATTAACCTCCGAGCCCAACCTTTTCCTTCTTCATTCTTCAGCACGAACTTAGGAAGGTGCGAAATAAACCACCTTACTAGCAAAGGAGCACAACACCACGGAGTTCCCCGTTTTCGAGCAGTACGAGCATAGAGTTGTTGTAGAATGTCACCCAAAAGAGTGGGTATCGGATTCCGAGACATGAAGATCCTTATGACATGGATACTGATAAAGGTGTCAGGGTTGGGAAACAATACCAGACCATAGATCAAAAGAGCCAGAATATCCTCGTATGCCTTGAAGTCCAAGTCATTCCAGAAATCATTAGCCTTGCCAACCAGAAATTTGACCAAAAAGCCCTTGATCCCATTTCTAGTTTCCCAGTTGGACAAAACCTCTTCTTTGGTCAAGGGGAGAATTGCAGCAATCTCTTCAGGCCTAGGAGTCTTTTCCAAACCAGTGAATGGAGTTTGTTCCAAGACAGGGATCCCAAGCAAATAAGAAAATTCTTCCAGGGTAGGAACCAGCTGGAAGTCTTGAAAAGTGAAACAATGATACAAAGGGTCATAAAATTGGGTCAGAACACTTATCAGTTGTTGGTCCCATTTTGCAGTGATCAAGCCAAGGAGAGACCCATGTCTGTTGATGAAGGAAGAAGTGTTTGGAATCCTACCAACCAAATCCTTGAGTAAAACTGGTGGTTGAACAAAGTTGAGCCGGACAGTATTCCTACGCACGGGCATCATGATGTCCTACAAAACAGAGCAAAGATGAAACCTTTTTTGTCTTTGAAATGGGTTAGTCCTTTATACAGGATGCATGCAATGGTATGATGGCATGATGCTATGATGAAGCACACCACAAGTATTCACATAGGCAAATAAGGCACACAAGTCACACAAGACACCCTTAGGTTTCAGGCCAGCATGAGTTTCAGGTATTACCCTCTTTTGGTTTTGTTGGTTAAAACCTGTCCTATCAAAAGTAACCGGGTTCTAGAGGATCTCAAATCATTGGCTACCCTCAATCGGTCATAACTCCAGCATCGCAATCTTTTCTCGCGGCCAGAACCATCTCGAGAGTTTAGCCTCAATGAGTGTAGCATATTGCTACTGTCCTAATAGCCAAGTTGGTCAATTTAGGGTTCTAAGGTTGGTTGGTGTTTAATGACCCCTTAGAAGACCTATATTCTCCCCGTTGCAACACAAGGGATATAGGTACAGACTAAGATGCCACACCAACGTAGCAACTGCTTCACCCATGTCGGTCTACGCCGGACAGGTCCCTCACAGATTATGCTACCTAAAAAGGGTATTTCCCAGATCCGGGTTAGGATCTATGAAACTCCGATGCAAAGCCCACAAATATGAAAGCAAACAAAGCAAACAATTGAAAACAAAGGTGATCTAAGCCCTAAGGTTACTCCACTTTTAAAGAACTCCCCAGCAGAGTCGCCAGTTCTGTGATACGGTGGGAGAACTGACTTGAGGTTTTGCGTTTGTTTTCGCAAATGTTTCGGTTGAGCAAGAGTCGCCACCGACTTTTTATTTTATCCTAAGGAAAGGTTAAAAAGCATAGCAAAAAACCTTTTGAGATGTTTTCTTGGGTTCGGGGAGTAGATTATAGAAAGGGAAGGTATTAGCACCCTTTCTATCCATGGTTATCCATGGGCTCTTAGTTACTTGCTTAGATCACTTGCCTTTTGTTTTCAATTGTTTTAAATGGTGCTTGAGTGTGTGGGTTTGAAAATGTTTTGAAAAGAGGCCAATGTGGTGGCAACCTTTGTAATGATCCATGTGGGGATGTATACAAAGATGTATGTCTTTTGAAAAGGTTTTCATTTGTTTTTTGAAAGTTGTTTTGAAAGTGTAGTGATGTGTGGTTTTTGAAATAGGCAAGTGTTTTGTTTTGCAAGTTTGATTCAAGTAATTAAGAGGTTATCTACTCCTAAATTTCTCAAAAGATTATTGCTACGTTTTAACCCTTTTAACAAGCTTGTTCCACCATTGTATTTGGTGGACAACCTTGTGTTAGGATGTGAAAGGGACAAGCGCGGGTCATCGTTTAGACCATAATTGCAATGGTGCCAAGTATCTTTGGGCATTTTCTTTAAGGGACTTGATCATTTGTTTTGGAAGTATTTTGAAAATGTTATCGAGGGACTATGATCATTCAATTTGTTGTTTTGCCCAAAGAGACTTAACATGCAATATGGCCCAATTTTGAAAGGCAACAAGTGGAGTACCCTAGGGGTGCAAGTGTGATTTGTGTATCCATTTTCATGCTCATTTGTCTTGAGATTAGGTCATAACTATTTTTTGTCGTTTTTCGCATACAAACCCTAATTCTAACATGTTATCATTAGAAAGCAATAAAGTGCGAAAATAAATTTACTAAGCTATTACAAAACCAAATATGGGAAGGGGGTACAAATGTTCGAATGGGGATTTTGACAAGTAATTTAAACCTAAAACTATTACATCAATTTTGAATATTTGCAATGTAAATAAATTGCATAATTAAATGGAAATTAAATAAATATGCAAAATGCAAAAAGAAAGTTTTTATATGTATGAGAAAAGTATGGTTTATGTAAAATAAAATAAGAAAATAAAAAGGTATTATTTTGAGTATTTTCAACTTTTAGGGCAAAAACCCTAATTTTAATCAAGATGTATATTAATTAATTAATTCACATAATATTCATTATACAAAAATAAAATAAAACATGGTATATTTGTAAAAAGGCATTTTTTAGTATTAAATGTTAAAAAATGAAATATGTACATTTTTTGGTATTTTTACTCTAAGTATATATATATATATATATATATATATATATATATATATATATATATATATATATATATATATATATATATATATATATATATATATATATATATATATATATATATATATATATATATATAATATATATATATATATATATATATATATATGTATATTTATATTATCCTAAATATGTATTATATATAAAAATAATAATAATAATTAATTTTTGGAAAATAGTATTTTTTTATATGAAATATTTTCAGAGGGTAATATAAAATAAAAATAAAAATGAAAATATATTCACACTATTTTTTCTATTTATTCTAAATAATAATATGTATTTATTTATGTATAAACAAAAGAAATAACTAAATAAATATGCAATAAATTCAAAAAATGATGGAAAAAATATTTTTAAAATTTTAATGTGCTGAGAAAAAATAAATGAGTCAAATGAAAAAAGAAAATATCAAAAATCAATAAAAATAAAGCAAATGGGCTTAGGGGGTGTAAACCAAAAAAAGGGGTGTGAATAAAAAAACACAAAGCAAGCCCAGCCCAATGCCACTGTCTTCAACCTCCAGCACAATGTTTGAAAATGCGCGCGCCCTGTTCTTCAATGTCCAACTCTCGATTCCTGGCTTTTTAACAAAAACTCATAACACAACAAATGTTCAGCATGAAGAGACGATTCTAACCATGTATGGAACTTGATCTAACTCTCTAAGCTGAGGGAGAATTTCTCCTCCCCCAAATCCTGACCTAGTTTTTCTGCCATTTTCAAACTCCAAATTCTCTCTACTCAGGCAAAAGAAATGAAATGTAAAGATATGTACATGTTCAGGGCTATGAGTAGAACCTTGTTTCTTCACAAACTTAAGACTAAAGATACATGATAAGAGAGATACGAGTTCAAAGTTTTACCTGTGCAGTTGAACTTCTATCTGGAGAATGAGGAACTTCCAGTGCAAGGTGATGATTGGAAAAGCTTCCTTGAGGTCCAGGGATGCTGTTTCAATGCTTACTTTGTCTTGAGAGCTTCTGAATCAAGCTATAGAACTTCACCTGCAAGTCAAAAATGTGAAAATGGTGGAAGCTGTTAGAGGGATTACAGGTCAGGTTTTAGGTCATGGTTAGCTTGCATATATGCTAGGGAATGTGTATGAACTGATTTTAGCAAGAATGCTCGAGAGAAAATGAAGTTGGCACTCAAACTGCAGAGGCAACCCTGTTTTTGCAGTTTGAGGATGATTCTGAGATGGAGGGTGTTTTGGAGGTGCAAGGGTCGTGTCTTAGCTTGGTTATGTTCTCTTGAAGGTGTTTGATCAGTTTGTTCTTATGTGTCTATGCTGAGATGAGAGTTGTTACAAGTTATGGACTTTTCTTCACACTTAAGCAACAAAATGCAACTTGGCTTTCTAGGTCAGTAGAGGACCCCCTAATGTGCTGCATAAGCTTCTCTTGATCAGTGTGTTATGCACATAATCTTGTGCCAAGCAGATTTGCTATGTACCTTCTTGATTTGCAATTGGACATAAAGCTAATCTTTTCAAAAATGGAAAGTTCACTTTATCTAGTTTAGGGTTAGTTCATCATGTAATATCCAAATGCTTAGAATAACAACTTGGCACATTGGTTTTGCATTTAATTCTTGAGTGTAACTTGGTTTAAGGACCTGTAATCTAGCCTAAAGCAAGCTGAGTTCAAATTGCAAGATTATGAGCATGTTTTGGTTAAGAACAAAAAGTGAATTTTTGCCAACTTGTGAAATTCGAATCTCTCAAGTTATGAGGTTGTTTGATGAGTTCTTGGACATTTTGGAAAGCTTGGAATGTGTACTACAATCCATCTTTGAAATGAAAATTGAAATTCCAAGTGGAAGGGTATGAAAAATGGCTTTGAAGTGGGGTAGAAAACCTTGTCAAAATAGGTTAAAATTCCACTAAGTTAAAAATGGTTTAGTGCCCTTATTCAAAAAAATGTAACTTGGGATACAAGCTTCAAATGAGAAAACTTTGTGAATCAAAGTTGTAGATTATGCAACAAGCTACAACTTTCATGTTTTGACCTTTGTTTGAATCCAAATGGATCTTGGTGAAAAGATGGGGCAAAGTTGGAAAAAAATTAGGGTTTTTTATAACTTGGAAAAATTCTAAGTTATGAAAAATTCCATTTTCTAACCCTAATTTGCATTTTGTGATTTCTTGGTGAACAAGTTTCATGATTTGGCATGTTTTGATGAAAAATGAATCTTGACTCTTGATTTTGACCAAAAAGTCAAAGTTTGACTTTTCAGTATACAGTCAAAATTGATCAATTGACTGGGAAATTCAACTGTCAACCTTGTGTACTTGGGATCTTTTGAGCTTGATGAATGTGTCAAGACCATTTCATTGAGTCCTTAAGACCATATGTGAGCTTGGTTTGTCATTGGCTAGGTCAAACAGTCAAAAATTGCCTTTGTGCAGTCAAAACCCTAAAAATGACCATTTTGCCCTTTTGGTGATCTGATCAATTTTCTTGTGGAATTGTGATCCAAACTTGATCAAATGGTCCATATGAGTTCAATATGTTGATGTGGGTCAAATTTCATGAGGTTTGATTGTCAATTGGCCACAGTTGACTTTTCCCCAATACAGCTGATTTCTAGGTCAACTGTCCAATTGACTGGGCAAAACTTGGAATCAAGACTTGAAACTTGGTGAGGATAAACTTAGGAGTCCAATATGAAACATGAAAGTAATCTTAGGCATTTTAGGTCAAAACATCCTTGGGCAAACACAAACCCTAATTTGAGTCCACAGTGCAAGGAGAAGTCTTAAGCAGAGGAAACCAAACTGGATCTTGATCTTCAAAGGTCTTGTGATGAGAAAATGTTGGGGAAATGGGAGGGCAAATTTTGGGGTACAACAGTCAGCATCCGAGAACCCCAAGCCATTGTCAGCTGTCAAATTGGCCACACAGTCAGTGAATTGATCTGCGGAGGTCTCTTGCGGCACATGGGCCGTTTTCAGAAATGAAATCAGGGCTTTTGCATGGGCCTCTGAGCATAACAGCAATGATAGCATAGAGATTTTGGAGGGGGTATGCCCCAACTGTTCAACAACATTGAAGTCACTCTTTTTAATGATTTTAAGAATTTCCTCCATTTCTTGTTGGGAGGCTTCAACAACAGTCTTTTTTGGTGCCTCCGTCCTGGCAGGAAAATCGGTAGTAACTTCTTTGCTCCGAGTATTAGAGGACTCGGCGGCAGTAGTAGACACAGGAACTTGAATTGGAACATGCACACTTGCGGGTGTGATGGTGAGAGGTTTTCGGATAACTGGCGGTGAAATGTCAGGCGAGAAGAGCCTGCCACTGCGGGTAATCTTGGCGGGACCAGTGATGTTACTGATACTGGTATTGGTGTTGAACTCCTGCTTCACCCCAAGCACATACACGTCGGCCCCATAATGCCATGGGACCGCTTTATCAGACTCATAGGGGAGAGGCCCCGGAACAGTAATAGTGATGGGCGCAACAGACATAATTTGGACTGGCTTCCTCGGGGGAGCTTTGGCAGGATTATAAATTGTGACAACAGATACTTCTTCAGTGGAAACAAATGGAATAGCAGTTTTCTTGAACATAATTTCTTTGTTATCCATCAGGCTTTGGATGCCTGATTTCAGCAGCGGACAACCGGTAGGGATAACAGCACACAGGAGGCAACCCTTGCTACAACCCAGAAATAAACCGGCTAGTAGTAAGTTCCTTTTAACAGTCAAAAGAGGGGTAGCAACGTCATTTACCGAAACAGCATATAAATCTTCCTCAATGGCATTTACTCTATGCTGGGGCATAGGAGCAGTTACAACATTTGGCCTCTCAGGCGATTCAAACTGAATTTCCTTCGCATCGATAAGGTCTTGCACCTTATTTCTCAGGGCCCAGCAATCATCAGTAGTATGCCCGGGGCTATCAGAATGATAAGCACAACGGGCATTTGGGTTATACTTAGGAGATGCAGTATTCACGACTTTAGGAGCTTCTTTGATGGTCACCAAGTTGGTTGATAACAGTTGGGGTAAAATTTGTGACAAGGTCATACTCAACCGAGTATACTGTCTCTTGGGCCTTTCACCTCTTTGTTGATTGTACTGTTGAGAAGCAGCAACAGGTTTGGAAATGACCAAAGCATTGACGGCTTGGCGACTTTCTGGCTTGACTTGTCTTCTAGGACCATAGACGGCACTTGCTTCTTTCTTAAAAGGCCTCTTCTCAGTACTTGCAGCAACACCCTTCTGAATCTTTCCTGACTTGATGCCAGCTTCTATTCTTTCGCCCGTTAAGATCAAATCGGTAAACCCCGCGGAAGAGTTACCAATCAGATGATTGAAAAATGGCCCAGATAGGGTCCCTAGAAACATATCAACAAGTTCACGATCGGTTAAAGGAGGCTGCACCCTGCCAGCCAAATCCCTCCATTTTTGTGCGTATTCTTTGAATCCTTCGCCTGTTCCTAACGACATACCCTGAGTTGGGTACGAGTAGGGGCAAGGTCAGAATTGTATTGGTATTGTTTGTAGAAAGCGGTGGCCAAATCTTCCCAATTTCGAACGCTGGTTCCCTCTAGCTGATAAAACCACTCCAATTGAGCTCAGAAAGGCTGTCTTGAAAGAAATGAATCCAAAGGTTTTTATCTGCCGTATAGGGCTGGATCTTTCTCACGTAGGACCTAAGATGCATTTTTGGACAGGACAGCCCATCATACCTTACAAACACTGGCACTTTGAATTTTGGGGAATCATAATCCCGGCAACCAAATCCAAGTCTTCAAAATCCAAACCCGGTACCCTTTGTAGCTCCATGGCGGCCAACCTGTCTTCTAGCCCTTTGTATTTATCATCAGCTGGAGGGTATTGTTGATCAGTATAATCTTCATCCTCTTCGACCTCTTCTTCTTCCGCATCAGACTCGGAAGGTACCGCAGCTCCACCTCCTTTGCTGGTTCCTTCATCAGAAGTAGGAGGAAATTCAAGCACTCTCCGAGCTTCTCCGTCAAATCTTCTCCCCAAAGTAGCCACCCCGAGTCTCTTTTTCTTCTTTTTCACTGGGTCTTTGTTCCCCAATTGAGTCTTGATATCCTCCTGACCCTTAGCCAAGGTCATCAGGAGTTGCTGGAACTGTGCATTTTGAGCTTGTAGGTCTTTGATTGTTTGCTCGAGATCCATCCTACTGTAATAAACAGCAGACAGATAAGAAACCTGGAATGAGACCTGCTTATGCACATGATGAATGGTATGCTTATGTATGCAATGCATTCAAGATTTAGGACATTCAAAATTGTTTCAGACAAAGAAGAACGCACGTCATATTAATAAGAAGAAATTTGTCAGTACATAAATGCCCCATGGGCCAAATATTACAAAATAAACTTCTTAAGGCAAAAAGACATTGCGCATCCTTTTGGTGCGATGTAGGTGTTGAGGGCCTCTTGCTCATGGAGTCGGCGGGTAAGCTCTAGAACCTTCTTCTCACTGGCGTAGAAGCTAGCTTCAAAAGTATTCTGTTCTTCCTTGAGCTGAATCCAACTTTTCTGCATTTCCTCCCCACGATGTAGGCATGTCTGGATGTAGGATGGTGTAGGGAACCTCTCCTTCCTTGACGGGCTCTTTAATCACAGGGAGAATATGAGGATAAGGCATCATCAGACTTTGGGCTCGGGCTCGTACCCACTGAGATAAGGCTCAAGAGGGATGGAGTTCTTGTGTCCCAGAGTCTTGCTATCAACCTTGTTGAGTTTTCCCCAAGCTCTGATGAATCTTTGGCGAAGTCCTTGCGCATCGTTGTCGAAGTCAAAAACTAGGTCAGGAATCAACATGTCATGAGGGCCATCCCTTCGTGCATATCCAAATTGTCTCAAATCTAGGCAAGGGTTGTAGGTGATACCTCCTCTAATTCCAAGTAAAGGAACATTAGGAAATTCTCCGCAACGATCGACGATGATGACATTTTCTCTGGACCGAGAACACCAATGTACATCAGAGTGAGTAAGAGTCATCAACCGTTGGGACCACCTTGAGCCTTGGTCATTCTTCAGGACAGATTGTGGAAGGTGCGAAATAAACCACCTTGCAAGGAGTGAGTACAGCACATGAGAACACCCCTCTTTCTCATTGTTCGTGTGTAAAATGAGTGAAGGATGTCCCAAGCAATGTTGGTATTGGATTTCTGGACAAGAAGATTTTGACGGCGTTGACATCTACCAATTGGTCAGGATTTGGGAACAAGACCAACCCATAGATAAGGAGTGCCACAATTTCTTCAAAGGCTTGTAGGTCCAATGAGTTCCAACATTCTTGTGCCTTCTCAACAAGAATTTTGCTAAGAATCCCTTGACGCCGCTTCTGGTTTCCCAATGCCCCTTGATGTCGGATGGTTGTAGATGTAAGGCGTCCGAGCAACATATTCCGGCTTTGGTTCCTTTTCCGTACCGTGAAGGGTAGTTGATTAAGGATAGGAATTCTCAGGAGTTGAGAAACTCCTCCAAAGTGGGCACCAACTGGTAATCGGGGAAAGTGAAACAGTGGTGAAGAGGGTCAAAGAACTGGAATAGCACTTTCATCATGTCTTCTTCAATGTTGGTGTTGACTAGGCTGAGCAGTCTACCATGTCTTTCACTGAAGGATTGAATTTTCCGAATTCTTGAGGTGAGCTCCTTGAGTTGAGGAGAGATTCTCACAAGGTTGACTTGAATGGTGTTTCTGCGAGGAATTTCCATGACCTACAAAACAAGAACAAAGATGAAGATCCAAACCCTTGAAATGGTTAGTAAATGCATATGATGTTTTATGATGTTTATGATGTATGGCATAAAACATATGTACAAGCAAATCACACCAAACCCTAGTTTCAGGCTTGCATGGGGTTTCATAGGTAGGTACCCTCTTGAGTGTAGTTGGCTTAAAAAAACCTGTCCTATAAATAGTAAACCGGGTTCTAAGGAGCTCAATATCATTGGATTATTTTCATTGTTTTGGTTTAGCCACTTAACTAGCGACCAAAATATTCCAAGAAAACAACCCTCAATGAGTGTAGTATCGAGTATCTACCAACTTCGGACTGCACCAAAGCCGGTCATCTCACTACCCCTAATAAAGGCCAATATGGTCAAGTAAGGTTCTAGGTCATTAGTGCTTAGTGACATCACTCAGCGGCCCCGTACTCTCCTTGATTGAACTCAAGGGTTACCGGTACTCACAAATATGTCGCACTAATATAGCTATTGCTTCGACCGTGTCGGTATACCCCGCACAGTTTCCATAACGTATTGCTATCTATGAATGTTTCCCAAAATCCGGGTGTAGGATTTGCAACCCAAACAATGGAACCAAGATGTAAAGCCAAACAATTCAAACAATTAGTCATGCAAGAGGGTGATCTAAGCCCTAAGGTTACTCCACTTTAAAATCTTTCCCCAGCAGAGTCGCCAGTTCGGTGATACGGTGGGAGAACTGACTATGGGTTTTGCGTTTGTTTCGAAAATGTTTCGGTTGAGCAAGAGTCGCCACCGACTTTTTATTTTATCCTAAGGAAAGGTTTAAAAAGCACAGCAAAAACCTTTGAGATGTTTTCTTGGTTCGGGGAGTAGATTATAGAAAGGGAAGGTATTAGCACCCTTTCTATCCATGGTTATCCATGGGCTCTTAGTTACTTGCTTAGATCACCTTGCCTTTTGTTTTCAATGTTTGAAATGGTGCTCGTGTGTGTGGGTTTGAAAATGTTTTGAAAAGAAGCCAATGTGGTGGCAACCTTTGTAATGATCCATGTGGGGATGTATACAAAGATGTATGTCTTTTGAAAAGGTTTTCATTTGTTTTTGAAGTTGTTTTGAAAGTGTTGTGAGGTGTGGTTTTAGAAAATAGGCAAGTGTTTTGTTTTTGCAAGTTTTGATTCAAGTAACTAAGAGGTTATCTACCCTAATTTCTCAAAGTTTATTGCTATATTTTTAACCCTTTTAATAAGTTTGTTCCACCATTGTATTGGTGGACAATCTCATGTTAGGAGGTGAAAGGGACGGGCGCGGGTCATCGTTTTAGACCATAATTGCAATGGTGCTAAGTATCTTTGGGCAATTTTCTTTAAGGGATTTGATCATTTGTTTAGCAACATTTGAAAGCGTCATCGAGGGACTATGATCATTTGATTTGTTGTTTTGCCAAAGAGACCTAACATGCAATATGGCCCATTTATTTGAAGGCAACAAAGTGGAATACCCTAGGGGGTGCAAGTGTGATATGTGTTGTCCATTTTCATGCTTTGATTATCTTGAAATTAGGTCAAGCTATCTTGTTCTTTTTATTTGCATACAAACCCTAATTCTAGCATGGTATATTTAGGAAGCGTTTAAAGTGCGAAAAGTAAAATTCCTACACTATTACAACCACAATATGGGAAAGGGGTACAATGTTCAAATGGGGGGATATTTAGACAAAGAAATTAAACCTAGCTATTACATCATTTTTTGGAATATTTACAAATAATTGATTGCATAAATTAAATAGAAAATACAATAAAGATGCAAAAATGCAAAAAGGTTTTTATGTATATGAAAAAAAGTTATTATTTATGTCAAATAAATAAAAATAAAAAAAGATTTTTTTTGGAATATTTTCATATTTAGGGTAAAACCCTAATTTTTCATTAAGTAACATATATATTATTTAATTTAATACAAGTATTTGTTTATTATGTACAAAAATAAAATAAAATGAAATATATTTACAAAAGTATTTTTATATTAAATATTAATAAAAAAAAATAAAAAGTGTATGTATTTGC
>CATIWC010001318.1:0-261222 GCA_948472305.1 Vicia faba | reverse complement strand
GTGAGCAGATGATAAATTATATGAGTTCTTTCTTTTTTTTTAAATAAAGTAAAATTAACTTTTATCATTAATAATCAAAAGTCCAATATAAGGAGGATCTCACTTTTAACTTACACAAAAAAATATCATCAAAATAACTATCTATTTAGTCTTTTTTTATCATTTGTTCTTTTGTAATTTTTTCTTTCTTTTTTCTTTTTATACTTATATACATTGCAAAATATATTATGTTGTTTAAATATATATATTATTATAAAACCATTAAAAATTTGTAACTAATACATATTCAATATTAGTATATTTGACATATATTTTAATTTTTTAAATCATTTGAGTGTGATAAAAGTTATGGGTATTTATGTATATTAATACATGTATTGAAATTTTATTGTTGTTGTAATCGAATATATAACTTAATTTTTTAAATATATATGTTATGTTTTAATTTTGAACTAAATTGAAATATATATATATATATATATATATTTTTATTGTCATATTTGTACATTGAATTTTATTAAACTAAGTGTATCTCCTACTTGATACTTACTATTTAAATATTATAATTAAATATTAAGTATTCCAAAACAAATGTTTAGTAAAATCAAATTCATTATGATTAAAAGAAATTCAGTTTCTATTTGATTGTAGTCTACATTCATCCTCATCGTAACAAATTAAAACCAAAAAGTTATGAAATTCTAAAAATTAATATAACTTTTTATATTAAATAAAAAAAATGAGAAATAGACCAAAAAACTGTTGTAAAATTAAAAATAAAAATAAAAATATGTGCTTAAAAAGTACACATAATTGATTTTCAGTGTAATAGAATATGATTGAGGAACTAAATTTATTTAAAATAAAAATAAATATCTAACATGGTAAAATGGACTACTTATTTGTGACACATGATCTCATTGTAGATATATAAAATCAAATATTTGTTTTTTTTTCAAGACCTTGCTCCAATACTATACTCAGTTTGTTATGATTCATGGTATTTTCTCGTTTTATCAAACATTATTTTTCTCTCAACTAAACAGTCCGACAATGACATTATTGTAATATCCAATGTCGCAACATGCTAACAGGCATATCAAATGAATCCTCCGCTGTGGATTCTTACATTGTTGCAATCAACGGATTTTAAAGATTAAATTTATGGCATAATTGATATTTGTTGATACAATAATATTGTAAACGTTTTTTATAAAAAAATAATATTACACATTTTTATTTGAATTAATAGCTAAAAAAATCAATTATTTATAATTGTTAAAAAGAATATGTTGTTTACAATTATTTCTAGCACATGTTACCCAATCTATAAAAAAATATTTAATATAAATTTAATACAAATAGAATATCAAGAACATAATACAAAAACAATTTTAAAAAGTAATGAATAAAACAGAATAAATAAGATATACAAAAAAACATAATAAAGTCATAATAGTAATATTATTATTATTATTAAGTACAATGGACAGAAATAATATTTTCACGTGTAATACAATTTAGGAATTTAAACAGAAATCTTCTCTTGTTCTGTAGGTTTGTCTCCGTCACCCTCAAAGGGGCATGGCCAGAAATGTTAGGGGCAAGAACCTCAACAATAATATCATGGTACTCTTGGAACCAATCTATGTTATCAATCATATGGTCGGAGTAAATCACACCAGTTATGAGTTTATTTGTCCAAGTATAATGACGCCCTTTTGTGCTTGCTTCATACAACCCAATACTTCGCATCACCTCTGCTATATCTCTATACTCAGTTTCAGTAACATTGTAACTACCAACCCTATCTTGACTTGTCAAGACATTAGTGTAGTCACCTATGTGAATTCAATGAGTGTTTATGTTAGCCCCAGATTCTCCATTTATTTTCAAAACAATCTTCTTTTTTTCAAGTGGATTGAAGACATAGACAATAGTGACATTGTAGTACATAATTTTTTATATCAATATAAAAAAAAAATATTACACATTTTTATGTGTAGTTGTTAAAAAGAAGGTGTTGTTTATAATTATTTCTAGGACATATTACATAATCTATAAAAAAATATTCAATATAAATTTAATACAAATATAATATCAAGAACACAATAGAAAAAACAATTTTAAAAGTAATGAAAAAAACACTCCAAATTATATTTAAATATTATCATCAATGATTTTATGGGGTCAAACTTACAACATAATTAGAGACATTAAAAATAAAGTTTTCGTACATTTCAAATAAATGATTCTTACAAGCCTCTCTCTCTCTCTCTCTCTCTCTCTCTCTCTCTCTCTCTCTCTCTCTCTCTCTCTCTCTATATATATATATATATATATATATATATATATATATATATATATATATATATATATATATATATATATATATATATATATATATATATATATATATATATATATATATATATATATATATATATATATATATATATATATATATAATAGTATAATAAACATATGTACATATATTAAAAACAGAATAAACATATATACAAAAAAACATAATAAAAAACATAATAAAATCATAATAATATTATTATTAAGTACAATTGACAGAAATAATATTATCATGTGTAATACAGTTTAGGAATTTAAACATAGATCTTCTCTTGTTCGGCTGGTTTGTCTCTCTCAGGGGCATGGTCAGAAATGTTAGGGGCAAGAACCTCAACAATAACATCATGATACTCTTGGAACCAATCTATGTTACCAATGATATGGTCGGAGTAAATCACACCAGTTGTGAGTTTATTTGGCCAAGTGTAATGACACCCTCTTGTGTTTGCTTCATACAACCCAATACTTTGCATCACCTCTGCTATGTCTCTATACTCAGCTTGAGTGACATTGTAACTACACCCCCTATGTTGGCTTGTGAAGACATTATTGTAGTCACCTATGAAAATTCAAGGAGTCTTAATGTTAGCCCCTAGATATTTCATTTGTTTTCAAAACAATCTTCTTTTTTTCAAGTTGGTTGAAGACATAGACAATAGTGACATTGTACTGCATAATTTTTTTCAGACCATAGACCTCAACATAAATGAACTACTCAGCAATATGCAGCACCTTGACATCCACCTCATTATACTTCCGCGTCAATCAAATCCTGCCATTCTCATGTTGAATTTAGTTATCTATGTTATACAACATTTAATTTGTTTTCTTTTGCATCTTATGATGTTAATTTTATAAATTTAGAAAGTTAGACAAAAAATTTAAGTTTCATCTTATCTCTTTAATTTTGAGAGAGAGAAACTCTTGTAATTTGAAATTTTGATGGGAGATATATAAAATCAATCATATATTACTCAAATTAAATATTTAATTTGGATACTTTTAGTCATTAATATAATTTTAAAATGGAGATTTTATTTTCAATTTTAAAGTTTAAGCATTGTGAATATAAATTAAAAAAGAGATAACAATGAAACTAATAAATCAATGAATTTAAATCAAAACTTAATTTTAAATAAATATATAAATAATTCATTATTGATTATTTTTCTTTTTCATAAATTAACAATGACTCCAAAAGTCATGATTAAACAATTTTGTAAAATGTTATATGATCTATTGTATTGTGAGCAGATAATAAATTATATGAGTTCTTACTTCTTTTTTTCTTTTTTTAAACAGAGTAAAACTAATTTTTATCATTAATAATGAAAAGTACAATACAAAGAGGATCTCACTTTTAACTTACACAAAAGAATATCATCAAAATAACTATCTATTTAGTCTTTTTTTATCACTTGTTCTTTTGTAATTTTTTTTCTTTCTTTTTTCTTTTTATACTTATATACATTGCAAGAATATATTATGTTGTTTAAATATACATATGATTATAAAATAATAAAATATTTGTAACTAATACATATTTAATATTAGTATATTTGACATATATTTTAATTTTTTTAGTCATTTGAGTGTAATAAAAGTTATGAGTATTTTTGTATATTAATACATGTATTGCAATTTTGTTGTTGTTGAGTTGTACAAAAATTAAGTTTTATCCGGTGAGTTATATATATATATATATATATATATATATATATATATATATATATATATATATATATATATATATATATATATATATATATATATATATATATATATATATATATATATATATAATTTGATTTTCTTGATTTTGGTGTTGTCTACTGATGTTAATTTGTGTTATTATTTATTGTCAGCAAATATGATTTTGGTGTTGTCTACTGAAACTACAACTCATCTCCTTGTGGATTGCATGTTAGTATTTCAAGTGTGAGAAAGAACTTATAAATGGTTGAATATTTTTGTATAATTTCACTGATTTTGTTGTTGTAGTAGTCTACCTTGTGTAAACTTCTTTATAATTTTGTATACTTGTGTGTATTCTAGATTAGTATTTTTATAAATCAATTTTTCATTTTGAAGAATATATATGTGTATCCTAGCTATTTGGTGCAATAAAATTATTCTTTATTGGTTAGAAAAATATGAAAATAGCAACCTAAATATGGTTTGTGTGATGTGAGAAAAATATGAATAGCGACTACCTAAATGTGGTTTGTGTGATGTTGGAAAAATATGAAAAAATTATATACAAAAAAATTACAGGGAATCCACCTCGATTCCGCTAAAAAATAGCAAAGATATTACATTAGACCATTGAGGCAACCGATGTTAAAACATATATATTACATTGGACCATTGAGAAAATCGATGTTAAAAGTCATATATTAAATCGGGTCAGATAGGCAGTCGATGTTAAATATTTCATTTTTTTTAAATTATATTTTTTTCACATCAGACCTAATATTCAACCGATGTGTTATGTAAATTTTTTACATCTGATTGTTCTCTGATATAAAATATCTTTGATTTAATATCTCGCTTAGATTTACATCGAACTCAGATCGGATATAAAATGTATTTTTCATTTAATATAAAAGGTTTTTCTTATATACGGCCATGTATACCGTACGAGAGAATTTTCAAAAACAAAATAATCCAAATATGATATCGTCAATGTTATACCATTTGATAATGGACATTATTGCTTTTGCAATTAATAATCACAACCAAATATAATATTTCATTTACATTTTTATTGTCTTCTTCATTTGGACAAGTATTTTCATTATCATCTGGTTAGTTGGCCTTACTTACCAACCATTTACTTATTCTTATAATTCCTACTTTCCTACTACCATGCATGCGTGCAGACATATTGGGATTGATTTTTGAATTTTTTTTTTACACTATTCACAAGCTTTTCACCGCGGTATACTATTCTTAATCCAAGTTAAACAAATTATTCGCTATGTATTGTATCGTTTTAATCAGTCTTTTAGGAGTATGATTATCGGTGTTCTTTGACAGTTTCTATACATTTATTAAATAAATTGCGTCAATAATAAAATGGATATTTCACTTGTTTTCACGTTTCTGAACTAAAACACGTCCTCATACTAAAGCACGCTTCTTAAATTTTATTTGGTCTTTTTATTTATTTTTTTCTTAAAAATTGTTAAGAAAAGATGGGTTATGGAGTATATTGTGGGGGTTTAGTGGAAACTATTTTAAAGTTTTTAATAAATTATATAAATATTTAGAAAATCTAAATGAATTGTTTAAATAATTTAAAAATATAAAATAATATAAAAAATTGAATGAGTTCCATTTAAATAATACAAATGGATACTATGAATATGAATGCTCTAAGTAGGTTTAAATATGGCAAATCAGCATAGTCATGCTTTATGTTTAATTTTGTTTTGCAAAAATCCATAAAATAATTAAAAGGTGTGGAGTAAACAAATATGAATTTATTGTAGGCACAATTTCCACACATCGCAGTCAAAATATCATTAGTCATGTGATTTTGATCGAATGGATTAAAAAAATCATATTTAATTTTATTATATAATTTAAAAAGTACTACACTAAAATCAAGATTGTTTGATTTTAAGTAGACGGTCAATATAGCATGATTGTGTGAATATGGGGTTTGCTTATTGCAGCAAATCTAAATGCAAAGTAAATATAGTTGAAGATTCATATTTAAAATTTTAGTTTATCCCAAAAAAAATAGGATGGAGCATTCTCGCAGGCACACTGCATCTTTAATACTTAAAATTACAAAAACTTGTATTAATATTTGTGTTTATAAAAATTTTAAAAAAATGAACCGTTAAGAAATATGATTGAACCTAACTCATCATTATAAAATTGTCTTGTAGGGTAAAAATTGCCCTTACTTGTAAAGACATGTGTGAGATATTGGATCGAACTCTATTATGGTCAAAAGATAGTTTTTTGATTCGACAATTCAACAGGATCTTAGCATATGTCCTCAAAGTCTATTGACATGTTGTGGTCGAAGACCTGCAATGCTGTAGTCGAAGTATGATCAAGTATGCAGTAGTCGAAATTCTAGAATTGTTAGCATGTCGAATTGGACTTGTTTATAAAAGCCCGATTGTTTAAGTTAGTTTGTTCCATAAATTAGTTTGTATGATGAGTCTGTGTGTAAAAGATCATTAGTTTAGTGTGTTGGTTTTCTTATAAATAACATATTAGTCTCTCATCATTGCAAAATGCAAATCTTAATTAGGGTGAGAGAGGTTATTTGTGATTCTGTAACACTTGTAATCTTGTTTTCAAAGAGAAAGTAAAGAATAACAATTTATAACCAATTTCGTTGTCTCCTTTTGCATCTTTAAGGCTTCTTGGTAGTCAGGAATCTGTTTGTACTATGTTATTGGCATCGTTTTTCATAACAAATTGATGCGGTGAGTGTGGAGAAGATGTGAATTTTTTTTATTAATAACCAAGTATTAAAAAAATATTTCGCGAATAACCGGGTTTCGGAAAAAATTACGCAAATAACCATGTTTGAGATGGCTCCATAAAGGAGGAGCCATCTCATTTGGCGCATCCTCCTATTTTTATAAGGGAGGCGCCATCTCATTTGGCGCCTAAGGGCAAATGGCAAGCCCTAAGCCAAGTGAGATGGCGCCTATGTGCAAAATTAGGTCAAAAAAAAAATTTTTTTTTCCTTTCCTGCGCGTTGCGTATTAGACAGAGATAACCAAAATAGATTTTTTATTTGAAAAAAAATAATTACATTCAACTGTTTTACATTTAAATAACAGTAAAAAAATAGATGCAAAAAATACTGAAAAAAAAAAAAGATACATCAATGATCCCCAGGAACCCGGTAATGACCCCCAGTTCCGCATCCCCGTCCTCAATGCGATCCGAATCCATAAAATCAGTAAGATCTCCATATCTCGAAGATCCGCTCTGGTACAGTCGGTTACCCATGCCCTCGAAGTTTGGTCGTGTTGGCGGTGGGTGGGGTTCCATGGTTGGTCGGTAGCATTGGTCGTCTGAGTATGGGGGGTAGAAAGGAAATGGATCTTGGGGTGTTTGGTACTGTGGATGTTGGGTTGTTTGGTGATATGGTGGTTGATGGTAGGTTTGGTCGGGTTGGTCGTAATCTTCTGACATTCCCATATCAGGGCTAAGGCTGGATGTTGAGGGCCCCATATTGGGATATGTGGAAGACTGAAATTGTGTATGGGGTATGTGGGTTTGCTGGTATTGGGGTTGGTATTGTGGTTGGGTTTGAGGCATATCTGGGTATTGGTATTTTGGCGGTGATTGTGGTTGGTAGTACGGCATTTGGTTGTAGTTGTGTTGTGGTGGGGAATGTGGTTGTGTGTTTGTTGGTCTGTTTCTTCTTGGGGGTGGGTTTGAGGTTGATGGATTTTGGGTTTGTTGGTGGGGAATCGAGGGTTGTGCCCATTGTGTGCGTGGGTCAACCAAGTACCTCGGATGAGACACGTGCATATCTGGGTTACTAACCGACCTGTACCACGACATATATTGATCGGTGTGTCGCATGTTACCTTGAGTAAGGAAAACAGGGGATTGCAAGATGTAGCGGTGACGCCTTTGCCACATTTTACACCATTCTGGAGCAAAGTCTTTCCAGTTGGTTAGATTCCACTGGGCGTCGACCCTTTTTAGATGCCAGGGGGACAAATCTGTTGGGTCACTTGGTATCTCTTGGATCATTCCGAACTGCATCTTCACACGGTCGCTGTGGTGCATCTCCACAATGTTGAACCGAATGAGTGCAGTCTTTGCAGTCCAAGTTGCTGCATCCTCTGGATTTGGAGAATGGTCCAAACCCAAATATGGTCTCCAGACGAACTGCGATAAAATTTAAATCAGGTAAGCGCAAAAGAGGTGTCACCCCATTTGGCGAATAAGAGGTGTCACGTTTTACAGCATTGTCTCAGGCTACGTGACAGCCTTTGGGATTCCTTTCTCTGTTGCATGCAAGGCCATTGGAGCTGATGGGTGGCAGGCTTAGACAAAACTTTTATGTGTGAAGAATAGGGCCCGGCTAGGTGGCAGCATAAGCCCATGCATGTAATATTATTGGCAGCCTTGGGGGGTTGCATCACTTACTTAATTGAAATATTTTGCCTTAGGTTGAACATAACATTCATTCACTTAAACTGTAAAATTTTCCAACCTTCGAATCAGTCATCTAACCTTCAAACATTCCAGCATTCTTACCTTCATATAATCAATAAACCCAAAACATTCCCACCTTCATACCTAAAACAATTCTACACAATGGCCTCTTCACCACAATTTGTTGTCAAAGCACATTTCAACGGTGAGACATACATGTGTCCCACAGTTGGGTTTTTGTTTAGAAACACCGACAATGTCCGATTTCTCTTAAACGGGAAAGCAAATTTCACCTACTTTAAGAAAAGATTGGAGGCCAAACTTGAACGAGGCCCGGTATCCCAAATATTTTATCAGAGTCCAGTCTTTTTTGGAAACAACCAAGTCATATTTTATAAGGTTGCAATTCAAGATGACGAGGATTTCCAGAACATGATTTCCATCCATGTCTATTCTGGAAACGACTCTATTGAGTTGTACGTTCTGTTTCAAGAGCCTCCGGTGACACAGGAGGTAGAGCCTCCGGTGACACAGGAGGTTGATCCTTTGGAGAATGAGCAAGATGAGGTGGATGTAGTTGATGATGAGGAAGAAGATAACGAGTTAGAGTTCGATGAAATGGTGAACGACGATTCTGACGATGATGGCATCCCAAGTATTCCTACCGAAAAAATCTACACACCACCTACGCACATGACAAACTTCAACATGGGCGGAGATGAACCTTCTACGGACTTGTTTTTCCAACCGTATATGCAATCAGATGAAAATTTAAAAGAGAAGGACAAGTTTCGTAATAGAGAGGAATGCATAAGGGCCATCAAAAAATTTCACATGCTCAACTCGGTTGATTATAAGGTGGATCGTGTAAACCCGGAAAGGTACAAGATCAAGTGTGTCCACCCTGACTGCATGTTCAAGCTGACCGCTTCATACAGACTAAGGGGTGACTGTTGGGTCATAGGTTCCATGACTACCCATACTTGTGTAAGTTCCACTCAATCACAAGACCACCGAAAACTCAACCATGATCTAATATGTCAAGAAATCCTACCCTTGGTCAGCAACGACCCTTCTTTGAAGGTGAAAACAATCATCTCCCACATCACCACGGTTTTTAACTACACTCCGTCTTACCGTAAGGCGTGGTTAGCAAAGACTAAGGCGATTGAAAGGGTGTACGGAAACTGGGAGGAGTCATACCGAGAACTTCCCCGCTACCTAAATGCACTCAAGACATATTCTCCAGGTAGTGTTTATGTTCTGGAAACATTGCCAGCGTACGCTCAAGATGGTAGTCTACTACATGGCAACGGAATATTCAGTCGCGTCTTTTGGGCTTTTCAACCATGCATCGCAGGGTTTGCATCATGCAAACCAATTCTACAAATAGACGGGACTTGGTTGTATGGGAAGTACAAAGGCACGCTTTTGATGGTAGTTGCACAAGATGGCAACAATAACATTTTCCCCGTTGCGTTTGCCCTTGTCGAGGGGGAGACCGGTGGTGCTTGGAGCTTTTTCCTGAAAAATCTTTGTACACACGTGGCTCCTCAACCAGATCTCTGTTTGATCTCGGACAGACATGCCTCCATTGAAAGTGCCTATAATAATCCGGCAAATGGTTGGCATGACCCTCCTTCTACGCATGTCTATTGCGTCAGGCATATCGTCCAGAATTTCTCGAGGGAGGTCAAGGACAAAACATTGAGGAAAGCGGTGATGAATGCGGGATACGCACTGACACAGCCCACATTCAAATATTACCGCAACGAGATCCGTTTGTCTAACCCAGAAGCCGGTACGTGGATCGACAATATACCGGTCGAAAAGTGGACTAGGTCATACGACAATGGCCAAAGATGGGGGCATATGACAACAAATCTGATTGAATCAATGAATGGGGTATTCAAGGGCATACGAAACCTCCCCATCACTGCCTTGGTGAAATCCACATATTTTAGGATGGCTGCGTTATTTGCCAAAAGAGGTGAAATGTGGTATGCGGTCTTGCAATCAGGACAACTATGGAGTGAAAGCTGTATGAAATACATTAAGGCTGAAAGTGCTAAAGCCAACACTCACATGGTTACACGGTTTGACCGCCATAGCCATAACTTCATTGTGAAAGAGACAATTGACCACAATGAAGGCCTGGCAAGACAAGAATACAGGGTCATTTTACCTTCTCAATGGTGCGATTGTGGCAGGTTTCAAGCTTTTCGTATGCCTTGCTCTCATGTCATTGCCGCTTGTGCGCATACCCATCAAGACGCGCTTCAACTGCTCTCAAACGTTTATAAATCTGAAACGTTGCTCACTGTTTACAACAACAACTTTCCTTTGGTGGCAAAACCGGACTATTGGCCTGAATACAACGGTGATATAGTTTGGCACAATGACCAAATGCGAAGGAACAAGAAGGGTCGTCCCAAAAGCAGGCGCATAACAACAGAAATGGACGATCTTGACAGGTTGGAAAGAAAGTGTGGTTTATGCCGTCAGGTCGGACACAATCGCAAAAACTGTCCGAATCGGGCGTCTGGCTCGACCACATAAATTTTGTAATACAATAAATCTTTTCAATATTTGTGTTGTAAACATTATGGGTTTTCCGTTAATAAAATTGTTCACACAATTTAAGAAATTCAATATAGGAAATTACATTAGGGTTTTCGCGTACAACAATGATTAACGATAATCAATATAGGAAATTACATTAGGGTTTTCGCGTACAACAATGATTAACGATAATCAATCTAGGAAATTACAACTGTTAACACAATTTCATCTGACCCATGCATCATCAGCATTACATCACTGTCTGTTTTGACTTCCTCCAACCACACATTAGGTCTTCCTGTCGCATGCGAGGTTGTTGTTCGTTTTCGCTGGATCCTTCGAATTTTTTCCCCCTCGGCGATGTCTCCATCTAGCCACCGCATCAACTCCCGCTTCAGACGCTCCATGGAGTGAATGTGCCAGAATTTCATTTTCATCGCGGGTTTCGTGGCGGAGAATATAACGTAACCATCTCTGCTAAAAATCATAGGCGACGTCATTACGTAAATAAGGGAGTACAAAATAAAAATACAGTGCGAGAAAGTGTGAGAAATTTCAAAGAAACGGACGAATTATTTATAAAACAGCAAAAAACCCTAGTTTTGCCCTAGGCGCCAAGTGAGATGGCGCCTCCTCTCCTTTTTAAGGAGCATGCGCCATCTCACTTGGCTAAAAGCCAATGGAGGCGCCAAGTGAGATGGCGCCTAGGGCAAAACCCTAGGTGCATGCGCCAAATGACTTGGCTCCTCCTTTATGGAGCCATCTCAAACATGGTTATTTGCGTAATTTTTTCCGAAACCCGGTTATTTGCGAAATATTTTTTTAATACATGGTTATTAATAAAAAAAATTCAGAAGATGTTGTCAACTAATTATTAGATTGAAAAGTTCACCGGAGTGAACGATTTCGGTCTGTGGTGCTTGAAGATGAAAGCCCTACTAGTTCAGCAGGGTTGTTTAGAAGCGTTAAAGGGAGCCGCATCCATGGACGCTGGGTTAACGGAAAAATAAAAACATTATGATAGAGAAAGCCCACAACGCAATCTTATCAAGTCTTGGTGATAAGGTTCTTTGACATGTCTCGAAGGAGACAACAACGTCAGGTTTATGGGTGAAACTCGAAAGTTTGTACATGACCAAATCGTTGGTTAATCGCCTCTACCTGTAGGAAGCTCTGTATTTATTCAAGATGAGTAAAGACAAAGTCATAGTTGAGCAGTGGGATATGTTTAACAAGCTGATTATTGACCTTGAAAATATCGATGTAAAGACTGATGATGAAGATCAATTGTTGTTGTTGTATGTTTTACCCAGATCGCATGCTCACTTCAAAGAAACTCTCTTGTTGTTAGCTGAAGATTTTGACATTTGATAAAAATATGAAAGTTGATTTGAGAAGATCATGTTTTAAAAATAACATGAAATTTGACCTATAAGGTTATTTTATAAAGCTCATTTTTATGATTCGACATGTCAAAAGGCAACTTAAAGTGAAAGGAATATTTCAAGATATATGAATACTTCAACAGTCACGTTGGTTGAATTCAAAGTTGAATTCAAAAGCTTCGAGCGGGAAGATTAAATTTCAAACTAATGTGTTTCGCCAGGAAGACGCGTGGAAGTGCCAGAATGTATGCATGTAAAAGGTGTCGAACATGGCGTAATATCGTAGAAAGACCGTTAGGGTCGAATTAGTATAAACAGGAGTCTTAGATGTTAGGATTTAGAGTGTTCACATCTTTGTACAATATACTCAAATACTCAAAGTACCAGTGTTAGAGAATCGAGTTAGTGAGACATGTACGTATGATGCACCATATTTACATTCGAAAGTTATTTACATTTAATGAAATTTCTTCATGTCATTTATATTCTATATGATTTACAGTCTAGAGTAGTTTTCTGTTTTATTGATTTTATAAGGACACTTTATTTTGATATCAAAGTGATTATCTTCGTTTAAAGAAGTTATCATCAAAACCTTTTTCCTAAAAACTAGAACAGAATAGTCTTGAGATCAATCTGATCGATCTCGCAAGTAACTGAATCTTTTTAGAGATTTAGAAGATCAGCGGTTGTTTACCAAATTACAGGGTAAACAAATTGGCACGCCCAGTGGGACCATGTGTCTAGTTTTCAGTTTTTATCTAACTTGTTTCATTGCATGAAATTAAGAAGTGGAAAAATAGCCAATACCACAGATCCTAGAACAAAAGAGCAGAACAATAGGAGAATGGCTAACCCACCCGTTAGCAGTGCACAACAAGTTCTTCCCCCTATGGGAGGGAATACAAATGCTTCGAATACAACCGAAGCCATGGCGACAAGTCAAGGGACTACGATTATCCCTTCGACTACGAACGCTACAGTCATACCCCCAAATACAAGTGCTTTAACCATATTGTCAAACGCATAAAATGAACCTTTTGTAATGTCTGTGGCTAGCCAAAATCCGCTTGTTTCCCCCAGACCTTTAGTAGGTAGTGTCTCTAGAACTTATGTACCAGGATTCACAATCCCAACATCAGATCCAATATATGGCATGTCAACTACATTCATGACAGGACTTCAAAATAACAATCTGACATACACACGTCCTTTAACATTTGCCTTCTCACCATTACAAGGATCAGGTTCAGGGGTAAACCATATGGCACGAAACAATTCGCATCCAGGATATGTTGCCCAATTGCCTCTTATTACCACAAATACACAGGTGGTTTTAAGGCAACAGATGGATGATAGTAACCACGAAATGGTGGGAATACTCGCCCAGCAAATGAGTACAATCTTTAACCCTCTAATCCAAAGCACCACACAGATGAATTTGCAGAATGCCCGAGCAAACCAATAAATGGCAGCGCAAATTGGGCGCCTTGCAGATTTGTTTGGTGCACCCAGAGAATCAACTCGACAACCACAATCCACATGGACAAGGGAGAATCAAGGCATATTGTTTCAAGAAGAACCAACCATTAACCAGGCCCAACCAGTGATACACCCAGGAGTTTAAATTCAACAACCAGTTCAAAGGGAAGAACCACATAGATTTCAACAGGCTATTCCCAGGGAGGAACCAAGAAGAAGGGTAGTAATGGTGAATCAGAACCAAGACGCTGACGAAATTCTCCAAGGGTGTCAACAGGATGATATGGTAGAAAACAATAATCTAACAGCCATAGTCGAAAGAATAATGGCACGGAATGGAGTAAATATTGGCATGTGAAGGCCAAACTATATATCCCCTTTGTCTGAGTACATTCAGCAAACTGAGTTACCTAGGAGATGGAAAGTGCCAAAATTCACAAAGTTCTCTGGTGACACCAGTGAGTCAACCATAGAACATGTGGCTAGATATCTTACAGAAGCAGGGGATATAGCAAACAATGAAAATTTAAGGATTAAATATTTCCCTAGTTCACTAACCAAAAACGCTTTTACTGGGTTTACAACTCTTGCAGCAAATTCCATTTGTGATTGGACTCGTTTGGAGAGATTATTTCATGAACAATTTTATGTAGGTCAATCTAAAATCAGCCTAAGCGAATTGGAAAATGTTAAGCGCAAATTCAGCGAGCCTATAGATGATTATCTTAACAGGTTCCGTCTGTTAAAGGCAATGTGTTTCACACAAGTTCCTGAACACGAGTTGGTCGAAATGGAAGCAAGAGGATTGGACTTCTCTATCAGAAAGAAGTTAGATCCCCAATATCTAAGAGACATGGAACAACTGGCTGACAGGGTTCGACAAGTGGAGCGTTTGAAGATTGAAAAATCAAGGGCTAACAAAAGCCACCGGAAAGAAAGAGTGACTTATGTCGAAGCATGCTTAGATGAAAGAGATGTAGAAGATGACTCTTCAGAGGTCGAAGAGAACGAGATAGATCTTGCAGAATTAAAGCAAGAACCACCTTATCCTTGTAAAAGGCTAACACCTGCGAACGGGAAGAATCCCGTCGAACCAGGAAGGAATGACAAATTCCCAAAGAAAGCCTATATCTACGACATCACCAAGTGTGATAAAATCTTTGACTTATTAGTAAAAGATGCCCAGATGATAGTGCATCCTGGCGCTAAAATTTCTCCGTTAGAACAACAGAAGAAAAGGGTTTTTTGTAAATATCATAATTTTTTAGGCCATAAAACCTCACAATGCTATCTTTTCAGGGATTTGATACAAAGTGCAACCAAGGAAGGAAGGTTGAAGTTTGGAGAGAAGCCCAAGATGAAGGTCGACGCAGATCCTCTTCAGGTTGCTGAGACAAATTTTGTAGAGACTGTAGATATCAACATGGTGGACGCTGTTGAAATCGAAGAAGGTTATCTCGACAAAGTATCTGAAGATGCTCATGGGCTGGAGACTGCTGAGGGTCTCATGGGCCAGTTCGAAGGGAATGCTACTGATGGCAATACCAAAACTACTGGAAAACCTAAGACTACTGAGGGTCTTAGAGTCAAATTTGAAGAGCTGGAGATTGTTGAAGGTCACAAGTTCAAAGTTAACAAAATTGGGGACAGGGCTAAAGTTGTTGTCAAATCTAAGACTACTGAGGGTCTTAGAGTCAGATACGAAGAGCTTGAGAATGCTAAAGGTCCCAAGTTCGAAGTAAACATGGTGAATCTGAACCAACTATCCCCAGAGATGGAATATATTGAAAGACGTTTGAAGATGGAGGATGACAGGATATGAACTGGGCACCAGAAAGTAAGCCTGGTGGAATATCTTTTTCATTGCCATACGAAGAATCCTAAAGGACTAGTGTACCCAAGGTGCAGCGCAAAGAATGATCGAAGCGTTGCAACGACATACCAGAAAGTGTACCAAGAGAGGGCTGGAAACAACTGGAGGAATGCTAGAGAATTGTTGCCATACCCAAAAGTTGGAGAAAGCTTGATGGGATTTTTGGTTAGGTGTCATAAGACATGATCAGAAGTTTTAATGTGCCCATGGTGCAGTGTTGTTTATGACAGGAAATCAGCAGAAGCATTCGAAAGAATTCCGTCTACACAATACTGGAACAATCAAAGGAGTAGCAGGGGCAAGTATGTAACCAATGCAAAAGGAATTCCAAAAAGGGCAGATAGCCCACACCCCAGAGTGAATCAACAAGTTACCTTCAAGCCACCATCCAACATCCCAATAGACAAATGGTTGGAGTCTAGTCAAAGCAAGGGGAGATGAAAAGGCAAAGGGAAATGGAAGAATTTCGAAGAAGGTGGCAGATCCGCATGGGCATACCGAAGACAGTTCCAGTCAACAAAGCAACAAGCCTATGTTTCTGAGAACTACAAAGGGAAAAACCCAATGACAAGGACCCAGTGGCGAAGGTACCAAAGGACCAAGAAGGCTTAAAGGGAACTCACCAGCAATAAGGTAGGGGAATCTAGTACGAATCAAACTCTATCTTCTACACTTGTCGAAGAGAAGCCACCAGCAAAAAGGAGGCTTTTTCCCCCCAGAAAGATTGAGGTATCCGTTGAAAGAGCTCCAAAGGAATAAACTAACAAAGAGCTAACCAACAATGAGGACATGCTTACTGACAACTTCGACTCAGATGGGGAGTCCTCTCTGAATATCGTCTGCAATGTGGTTTATGTACTACCACATGAATATGATCAAGTAACGGAGGTAGAAGATTATGAAGAAGCAGATGAATTAGAGATGGCAAATCACAAACATGTGTGCTATTATGTTATGAATAGTGGAGCAGTCAAATAACAGAACGTGTTCTTTGAAAAACCAGACCAAGGTATGAAGAACCATCTGAAGCCTCTCTTTATCAGGGGAAAAGTAGAACAAGTGGGGATCAACAAAATAATGATAGATGGGGGTGTTATTGTCAATATCATGCCTCAATTCTTGCTGAAGAGGATAGGTATATATGATACAGATATAAAACCTCATAATATGGTATTGTCTAATTATGAAGGAAAAATTGGCCATACACTTGGCGTAGTTCAAGTTGATCTCACTGCAGGAACCATCACTAGACCAACGATGTTCATGGTTATAGCAGACAAGACAAACTACAATTTACTCTTGGGCCGTGAATGGATTCATGGGATAGACGCAGTTCCCTCCTCAATGCACCAGCGCGTGGCAATTTGGAGAGAAGATGGAATTGTGGAAAATATTGAAGCAGACCAAAGCTATTATATGGAAGAGGTTAACCAGGTTGATCGAAGTAATTTTGATCGAAACTTGGCCAACATAGGGCCTTGCAGTGCTGCAGATGGCGCATATGCGCCAAACAATAATGTTATGTACTTTTTGACCCTGCATCCAAGGCATAAATTTTGCTGGGATAGAGAGACTTTGGGGCAGGAAGATGATGTATCTGGACTTCCAGGGATACGACCAACAAGCTAGGATGACGAAGACAGTGACCATGCCTGAATCTTCCTTCTTCAAAAAGATTTTGGCCTATTTGGCTGAAAACAGACTAAAAACGGCTTTAGAAGCCGAAGTAAAGATCGTGGCTATAAAGGCCAATGAAGAAACAAATCATGCAAAAGGACCTGGGATTTTCTTCAAGCCAAAACCCCCTGACAAAGAGAAGCCCGTCAAAGAAAAAGACCAAAGGCTAGATGTAATATATGATGATGGGCCTTTGGGATTCAAGAAGGATCCAGTGGCATCGAACATAAAGATGATAGCGCAGGACCCTCTTGAAGAAGTGGATCTGGGAGATGGGATTGTAAGAAGACCCACATATGTCAGTTCGAAGCTTAGTCCAGGAGCGAAAGCAGAAGTGATCCAGTTGCTTAAAGAGTACAAAGATTTTTTTGCCTGGGACTACAAAGAAATGTCGGGTTTAGGAAGGACCTGGTCGAGCTGAAGTTGCCCATAAAAATGGGGGAAAAAAACCCATCAAACAGACACCAAGAAGATTTGCATCGGAGATCCTCTTGAAGATAAAGGAAGAAGTCGAAAGACTCTTGCGCTGCAAATTCATCCGCACCACAAGGTATGTCGAATGGATTGCAAATATAGTACCAATAATTAAGAAAAATGGATCTCTTAGAGTATGCATAGATTTTCGTGATTTAAATTATGCAACTCCTAAATATGAATATCCAATGCTTGTGGCTGAAATGTTAGTAGATTCTGCTGTTGGTTTTAAATATCTTAGTATGCTTGATAGGTATTCAGGATACAATCATATTTTTATTGCAGAAGAAGATGTGCCAGAGACAGCATTTCGATGCCCTGGGGCAACAGGCACCTATGAATGGGTGGTTATGCCATTTGGTTTAAAAAATGTTGGGGCAACTTATCAAAGATCCATGAACTCTATATTTCATGATTCCATAGAAACTTTCATGCAGGTCTATATTGATGATATAGTAGTGAAATCTATATCAGGATCTAGTCACCTGGATCACCTTCGCTAGTCATTCGAAAGGATGAGAAAATATGGCCTGAAGATGAATCCCCTTAAATGTGCATTCTTTGTGCAGGCTGGTGACTTTATTGGCTTTGTGGTCCATAAGAAAGGCATAGAAATCAACCAAAACAAAACAAAGGAAATAATGGAAGCAAAAGCACCATCAACAAAGAAAGAGTTGCAATCACTGCTGAGAAAGATAAACTTCTTGCGAAGATTTATATCAAACTTAAGTGGTCGAACTAAAGCATTTTCTCCACTCTTGCGGCTGAAGCAAGGAGACTTTGCATGGAACGAAGAACATCAAGAGGAGTTCGAGAAAATAAAACAATACTTGATGTATCCACCTATTCTAACGCCTTCTCAAAGAGACAAGTGCATGAGGTTATACATATATGCATCAGATAAAACTATAGGAAGCATGTTGGCTCAAGAGGATGAAAATGGCGTCGAAAGGGCCATTTACTACTTAAGTAGAGTACTGAATGACGCAGAGACTAGATATAGTTCAATAGAAAAATTATGTCTTTGCTTGTACTTCTCATGTACCAAGTTAAAATATTATATAAATCCAGTTGACGTTTACGTTTCCTCACATTTTAATGTTATTAAGCATATGTTGTCGAAACCAAATCTACATAGTATAATTGGTAAGTGGGCTTTGGCCCTAACAGAGTACTCTTTAACTTTCATGCTTTTAAAAGCAATGAAGGGGCAAGTAGTCTCTGATTTCATTGTCGACCATGCATTGGTCGAAACATCCCAGAACCTTGTGGAGTTGGAACCTTAGATATTGTTCTTTGATGGTTCTACACATAAGGAAGGAGGTGGAATTGGAGTTTTGATTATTTCTCCAGATAAAATTCCAACAAAGCTTAAGTACAAAATAGACGGCCCCCCTTGTTCGAACAATGAAGCGGAATATGAAGCATTGATAGAAGGACTTGAAGCTTTATTGGAATTGGGGGCAACTAGTGTCGAAATAATGGGTGACTCTGAATTAGTAATCAAGCAAATTACCAAAGAGTACAAGTGCATAAAAGAAAACTTGATATTTTACTTCATGATAACAAATAGATTGCTCCGGAAATTTGAATATGTAGATATCAAGCACATCCCCAGGTTGAAGAATCAAGAAGCAAATGATTTAGCCCAGATTGCCTCAGGATATAAAGTATCAAAAGAAAATTGGAAGATTTGATTGAAGTATGGGGCAAGGTACTAGCTACTAAACTTTCTCCAGCAGATTCAAAAAACCCAAGTCTAGGTTATACAAACGAAGTACATTTCGAAGTATTAGCCATGGAGAATTTAGCAAATACAGATTGGAGAAATCCAATAATAAGTTATTTAAAAACCCAACAACAGATACTGAAAGAAAGGTAAAATATTGTGCCTTAAGTTATGTGCTAATAGGCAACGAATTGTTTAAGAAAACCCCAGAGGGGGTCTTGTTGAAATGTTTAGGAGAAAGTGAAGCTTATTTAGCACTAGCCAGCGTGCATAGTGGGGCATGTGGAGCACATCAGGCAGGTTACAAGATGAAGTGGCTTTTGTTTCGATATGGCATGTATTGGCCTACAGTTCTAAAAGATTGTATAGATTTTTCCAAAGGATGCCAAGAGTACCAGATTCATGCAGGAATTCAGCATGTTCCTGTAAGTGAACTACATTCAATTGTTAAGCCATGTCCTTTTAGGGGTTGGGCATTGGATTTGATTGGAGAAATTAGACCATCATCTTCAAAAAATCAGAAATACATTTTGGCGGGAATAGATTATTTCACAAAATGGATAGAAGCAATACCTTTGGTGAATGCTGATCAAGAAAGCCTCATCGAATTCATCTAGAGGCATATAGTTTATAGGTTTGGAATTCCATAAACTATTACAACAGATCAAGGATCGGTATTTACTGGTCTAAGGATGCAAGAGTTCACTAAGAATATGGGTTTTAAATTACTAACTTCTACGCCTTATTATGCACAAACAAATGGACAAGTTGAAGCAGCTAACAAGGTAATCATTGGCTTAATCAAGAAACATATGGGCAGAAAGCCAAAGAATTGGCACAAAACCTTAGATCAAGTCTAATGGGCTTGTCAAACATCCCCCAAAGAGGCAACAAATACAACTCCGTTTCGTCTAACGTTTGGACATAATGCAGTTTTGCCAGTGGAGATTTACTTACAGTCAATCAGAATCCAAAGACAAAACGAAATTCCCATAGATATTTATTGGGAAATGATGATGAACGAATTGGTGGATTTAGATGAAGAAAGGTTACATGCTTTGGAAATTCTAAGAAGGCAAAAAGAAAGAGTAGTCAGAGCATATAATAAGAGAGTTAAAGGCAAAACCTTCTCAAATGGTGATGTGGTTTGGAAGGTGATTCTGCCAATGGATCGAAAGAATAAGTTATTGGGAAAATGGTCCCCACATTGGGAAGGCCCCTTTCGAGTTAATTAAACATTCACTAACAGTGCCTATGAAATCGAAGAACTGGCAGAAGATCGAAGAATCTTGAAAGTTAACGGTAAGTATTTGAAAAAATACAAACCTTCTCTTCAAGATTTAAAGATTGCGACAAACTAGTAAATTAGTGAAATAATGAAGCCTACATGGTATAAAACATAAGGGTGCCAAAATGGCTTTGTCTAAGCATGCTTACAATGTAAAGCAAATACAATGAATGGTTTATTACATAAATCAAAATGGGATATTTTTCTTCATCCTTTCATACTTGATCTTTGCTAGGCCAAGCTTATATTGAACAACAACGTGTATGCTTTTGAGGCATACAATGTATTTAGTCATGGCTGAAGCTCTTTCGACATTCTCAACGCTATGTGCAGCCAAAGTATCAGCTTCAGTGGTGTCCAATCCTTTGATAGCAACTTGTTTTGCCCTAGCATCAACTATTTTCTTCTGTAACTCCACAATATGAGACTCCCAAAATGTGATCGAAGCGGTGTAAGTTTCAAATTCCGCTTGGGCTACCTTCCTATAAGCCAACAAATCCTTAGATGCTTTAGAAGTACTCTGAGCTTTGTCAAATTCAGCAGTTTGTTCTTGTTCTTTTGCTTGAAGCTTCGAAGTTGCATCAACCTCCCTGTTGTACTCAGCGCATATTTGGTCAATTGGATTTTGAATATCCATTAAGACCTCACCTACATTAGCAGGACAAGCAGTAATGTTGATGCGATTAATCATCTTTTTCATCCCAAAGCGAGCAGTAACATCTATTTTCAGCACCTCGAACAAACCAGCTTCGAACACAGTTTTTTTCACTTGCTGAAGGAGTTCGTCATAAGAAGCTTCACTAACGCTAGCGCCAGATTGGGTCAAAGACCCAGAAGCGCTTTTGTCAAGAGAAGAATCCCTTATAACCATCATCAACTCCATATATTTTAGGGGATCACTCTTCTTTAGCGCTATTTTTTCCTCCTCAGTGAGTGTTGGAGTCAGGATGGGATGTGCAATTGATCGAGCTTGTGTGCTTGGTTCATCAGTAGTATCAAGATGTGTCGAATGAGTATCTTTAGGTTGTGGTTCTACCTCCTTCATGTCCTTGTCATCTCGAAAGTATGTCTTTCTCTTCGTCCTCGGTATAATCTACAGGAAATTGAGCCCTATTTAGAGAAAAATCTCTAGGAATGCTTTCAAAGTCTTCATTTTGCTCCAATATTTGCTTGCCAAATTCTGGCAAGTCATCTTCACTAGGAGAGGAACTCTCTTGTTCGACTTGGACGTCACCTGCTTTAGATTGGGGAACCATAGTCGAAGATCCTTTATTTTGGATAGCACCACTGGATTTGGGAGGAGGCGAAGGAGTCTCTGTATTTAGAGGAGCATCTTGGTTGATAGGAGAAATGGGAGGAGTAGTGGATTTATCCTGCAGATAAAAAAGAAGTTGTTAGGTCAAAATATATTTGAGCAAGAAGTAAAAAGATTGAAATAAAGATATACCTTTTGATCATCAGGGTTAGAAGCATTGCTGCCAATATGCTCCAAAATTACAACCCCAGAAGGTGCAGGTTGAACTTCACATTGAGGAGGAGGAAGGATTTTTACTCCAACATCTTTTTGATTGTTGGCTTGATATGGAGCACCCTTCGATGTTTTGACTTTATTATGTTTCTTCTTGCCCTTGAAAGGAGTGAGGGGGACATCGTCATCATCATCAGGAATAATGATTGTTTCTTCATCATAAGCTTTTCTTTTCTTTGGTGTTTTAGGGGGTAAGTCACTACCCTAAAAAATGAAAGATTGCAAGGAAAATCATGGTCAGAGAATGCAAAAAGTAAGAAGGATTTTTAGAAATAGTACCTTTACATTCTTCGCTACCTTTTTGGGAGAAGCACCCTTTGTAGAAGAGAGTCCTTGGCTGGAAGAAGTTCCTACTTTTGAGGAAGTAGTCGAATCCGCCTTCGCTGCAGGTTTTTCCTTCTTTGTAGTTTTCCTTTCAACAGCTAGAAAACACTATCAAGGTTAGTCAAATGCTCAAAATTGAAAATCTCCTAAAAATTAAAAGGACAAAGGAATCCTTTGGTTCCACACCTTCACGTGTCAGAGACACAATAGAGACTACTGATAAGTCATAGTGAAGGAAACCTTTGAAACTGTCCAGAGTGCACTTAGTCGAAACCACCTTCTTAGCAGGTTTTTGGGAGTCATTTTTTAACTCATTGAAAATATTGCCACAAGTAAACAAATTTGGATAGGGTGGAAAGAACTCTAAGGCAAAATCAACACTATGAAATTTTGGAAATTTTGGTGGTTGCAACTCAAAGGCCAAATCATATCTATGTTCGGGTTTTACAGAAGAGGGAATCTTTAAACATGGAAGTTTCTTTGTAAATTTTTATTTTAAAGTAGCTGCTTCTTGGAAAACGGTTCGACTAAGATTGGTTGGATCATAGACAGTTTCAAAGAATTTCTGGAAAGCCTGGATTTCCCGAGTATGTGTTAATTTACCTTTTGGGACATTTTCCTGCACAAGGAAAAAAGCTTTTGTTAAACGCTCATTTATTCGAGCAGTGCCGAACATGTTGTTCGAATAAAAGTCAGTCCCCAGGTGTAGAAGCCTTTGGTCATGTAGAAATCATGATGATAAGGAGTGAGACCAAATTCAGCAAAATTAGCATGGTACTCTTGGTGTTTCTGGATATCTTGAACAGATTAATCTACACCTGCAACGCAGATCTCACGTTTTCGACTGAAAAGAGGCTCAGGGATAAGTTGGCACAATCCAAATTATCGAGAGACAAAGTTGGGCTGATAAGCTAATAAGAAAACATGAATCTTCACTGGTAAGATCCTAGAGACTAGAAGTCTAGGAAGAAGGAATGCATGCCATATGTTTTCGATGTCAGTATCTGTATTATTTACAATATCTTTAATTGACGAAGTAAACCAGGAGGGACCATGAGTTCTACTGGCGAAGGGGGCCATAATGGGAGTGAAATTGTGATGTTTCGAGAACATCAACATATATTTGGTGAGGAAAGCTTGAAGGGTCTCAGCATCATCATTAGGAGTTAACTGTAAGAGTATAATTCCATCAATGCTTCAACCTACTATTTTGGGGTCCTCTTCATCAATATTTCCAGCAGGTCGAAGAGAGGGTTCAAAAGTGGCATTTAGCCATAATTGAAGTAGCCAGTAAGGTCCAGATAGAAGTAAGTTAGTACCTGCTTCATAATATTTAAGTTTGGCAGCAGCAACCCCTAAACTTTCATACAAACTAGATAAAAGCAACTCACTCAAGCATACCTTCCGACCAGAATGTAACTGGTTCGCTAAGGTTAGAAATCTCTTAGCCACTTGCAGAGATTTGTAATATAAAATGAATTTAGATAACCACGGAGCTAAGAAAGCTATATGCTCAACATTAGAAACATCTTCGCCATCCACATGATATAGATCTATGTAAGTACTAAAAGAGGCATTTTTGACATTGAAGTCAATAGTGTTTTCAGACTCTAAATAGGGATCAAAAGCCTCTCCAGTAGGAGGAAGTCTAGTAATGGCAGCTATATCAAAGAAGGTGGGAGTTATCATTCCACAATGGAGGTGAAAAGTGTTATAGGTATTATCCCATAAATACGGGGAAGCTAACAGAAAAGGCTGGCAATAACTAAAGCCTAATTTCGACATTTGAATTAGGTAAAAAATTCCCAATTCTTTCCAAGCTTGAGCTTTTTCCTTCTCAACCTTATTAAGCCAAGCTAAGTAAGATTTATCTAAGATTGGACATGATCTAAAAGGTCTAAAGCTCTCAGTTATATAATTCAATTGGAAAGCTTCTCTCTTTATCTTAGGGTTTGAAGAACTATTTTCAGAAGTTTTCTTAGAAGACTTTTTGGGTTTCTTGGTGGAATCCTCAACGTTCTCTTCAGAAGCCACGGTTTTATTTGCTAAAGTTTTAGTAGCGTGATAAGTTGGAAAGAATTCCACATATTTTTCTAAATCGCCTGTAGCGATTAAAGGCCCTAAGAAGCCTAAGGTTTTACCAGAAAACAAAGAAGGAATTAATACCTGAGAAGCGTAAATGGCTTTTTGTTCCCTAGTGAGTTTGGGAGGTGTGATAAATTATTGATTCCCAGAAGTGATGATTTTGCTTGTTGGTATGTTTTGAGAAGATGAACCTTTAGAGACTCCGGATTTCTCAGCATGTTTGGAATCTTGTTTACCGGAAGAATTGTTGCAGATTTGAAGAACTGATGAATTTTTCAAGAAGGAATAAGAGCGTAAATCAGAGAGAGTATGAAGATTTCTGGGTTTGCAAAAGTAGAAAAAGAAATAATAAAAGAGGTAACTTTTTTATAGTGGTAAGTGGAAACGTTGGAGGTTACACCTCAGGAAGTTAGTGGGGCACGTGTCAACATCTGACGGAGAAAAGTGAAAGATCACTATTCATGTCCTTGGAAGTTGGTATATAATGATGGTGAAACTGTTGCACGCATGTCTTAATGAGACGTTTTGTAAAAATCAGTTATGATTAACTATGACGTCAGGAAATGAAGGAAATGAAAGGTTGCTAGTCGAAATCTGGTGATTACAAAAAACAGCCATTTCTGCATTGATTCAAAATGGACATTTATTGGGGGAAATTTGTTAGCTGAAGATTTCTACATTTGATAAAAATATGAAAGTTGATTTGAGAAGATCATGTTTTAAAAATAACATAAAATTTGACCTTATAAGGTTATTTTATAAAGCTCATTTTTATGATTCGACATGTCGAAAGGGAACCTAAAGTGAAAGGAATATTTAAAGATATATGAATACTTCGACATTCACGTTGGTTGAATTCAAAAGCTTCGAGTGGGAAGTTTAAATTTCAAACTAATGCGGTTCGCCAGGAAGACGCGTGGAAGCGCCAGAATGTATGCATGTAAAAGGTGCCGAACATGGCGTAATCTCATAGAAAGACCGTTAGGGTCGAATTAGTATAAATAGGAGTCTTAGATGTTAGGTTTCAGAGTGTTCACATCTTTGTACAATATACTCAAATACTCAAAGTACAAGTGTTAGAGAAACGAGTTAGTGAGACATGTATGTATGATGCACCATATTTACATTCGAAAGTTATTTACATTTAATGAAATTTCTTCATGTCATTTATATTCTATAGAATTTACAGTCTAGAGTAGTTTTCTGTTTTATTGCTTTTATAAGGACACTTTATTTTGATATCAAAGTTATTCTCTTCGTTTAAAGAAGTTATCATCAAAACCTTTTTCCTAAAAACTAGAACACAATAGTCCTGAGATCAATTTGATCGATCTCGCAAGTAACTGAATCTTTTTAGAGATTTAGAAGATAAGTGGTTGTTTACCAAATTACAAGGTAAACACTTGTATGGAAGAGAGTCTCTGACCTTGGAAGAAGTTAAACCAGCCTTGTATTCTAAGGATTTGAACAAACAAAAGAAGCACAAGTCATCTTTGACTAGTGAAGGTTTGTAGGTTAAGGTGAAATTCACAAAGAGAGATGGAAAGTTTGACAAGAAGAAGGATAAAAGTCAACAAAAGTATTATAGTGGTGTTGTATCTGGTATTCGATGTTATCACTATAAGAAGAAGGATCATACAAGAAAAGTATGACATGAACGCCTGAAATATCATAGAGGTAAGGATAATGGGAATGTATCCATTGTTCAAAATGATTTTGACTCATATGATGTTCTTGTGGTGTCAAGCGGTGACTATAATAAATAATGGATTATGGATTCAGGTTGCACTTGGCACATGACTCCAAACAAAGACTTGTTCGAGGAACTATGTGATTAAGATGGTATATCTATATTGCTGGGAAACAATAACGCTTGCAAGATTGCAAGTGTTGGATCTGTGAGATTTAAGCTTGATGATGAGTCAATAAGGTTGTTGACTGAAGTCAGGTATGTACCTGATTTAAAGAGAAATTTGATTTCTCTTGGTGAATTCGAAAAGAAAGGATATGTTTTTCAATGATAGAAAAGTATCCTAAGAGTCATGAATGGATCGATGGAAGTCTTGAGAGACGTGAAGAAACAAGGCTTATATACCCTTGAAGCTGAAGTTGTAAGTGGTTTTGCAGATGTTGCATCCACGAAACCTTTAACGAAGATAGAAATTTGGCACATGGTATTGGGCCATGTCAGTGAAAGGGGTCTGGTCGAATTGGGGAAACAAAGTCTGCTTGGTGGAGAAAAACTCGAAAAGCTGAAGTTTTGTGAACCTTGTGTACTTGTAAAATCTTGCAGAGCGAAATTTAATAAAGGCAAACAAAGAACAGATGGATCTCTTAATTATATTCATGCTGATCTTTGGGGGTCTGCAGGGTGTTCATCACATTCAGGAGTAAGGTATTCTCTATCTATAGTTGATGATTATTCCAAAAAGTTATGGGTATTCATCCAGAAGACTAAGGATGAAACTTTTGAGAATTTTAAAAGTTGGAAGACCCTGTCAAAAATCAGACTGGCGGAAAGGTCAATAGGTTGAGAATCGACAATGGTCTTGAATTTTGCAATGCGGCGTTCAATAGTTTTTGTGCAACCTCTGGTATTTCAAGGCACAAAATTACTGCAGGTACTCCCCAACAAAATGGTTTAGATGTAAGGTTTAATCAAACCATTTTGGAAAGAGTTAGATGCATGTTAACTAGTGTTGGATTAAAGAAGGTGTTTTAGGCAGAGGTTGTTTCGACAACAACATATCTGATAAACATATGCCCTTTGATTGCGTTAGATATGAAGACACCTGAAGAAGTTTGGTCGGGACATCCACCAGATCTCGACAAACTTGGAGTATTTCCCCCCGTAACCTATGCTCACATTAGGCTAGATAAGGTTGAACCTAAAGCTCTAAGATGCATGTTCATGGGATATCCTGAAGAAGTCAAAGCTTATATGCCATGGTGCCTAGAGCCAGGTCGTAGAAGGTGTATCACCAGTTGAGATGTAGTTTTTAATGAAGCTGAGATATATGTCAAGAAAACTAATGACGTTGGTCGAAGTGCAAAAGTATCCGAAGAAGAGCTGGAATAGGAAAAAATTCATTTTGAGGTAGAGCACGTAGATGCTAAATTATGTATCCTAAAATAAGTCGAAGAAGAAGCACAAGATGCTAAAGATATTGAGGAAGTCGAGGAAATTACCAATGACTACCTATTGACAAGAGATAGACCTAGAAGAGTTATCAAGCCACCTCAAAGACTTGGGTATGTAGATCTCATAGCTTATGCCTTAATCTCTACAAGTGAGGTTCTACATGAAGAACCTAGAGACTATAAGGAAGTTTTGAGGAGTCGAAATAAAACTGAATGACTGAAGGTCATGGATGGTGAGATGAAGTCTCTTCATAATAACCACACTTGAGAACTGATCAAAAAACCTACTAGAGCTGGGTTAGTCAGTTGTAAGTAGATTTTCAAAGTTAAGAAAGGAATTAAAGGAGTGATGTAAAAGAGATACAAGGCAAGATTATTCGCAAGGGGTTTCACTTATAAAGAAGGTATCGACTTTAATGATGTGTTCTCTCTGGTTGTGAAGCGCATGTCTATTTGAATGTTATTTGCCATGGTGGCTTAGTTCAACCTAGAACTAGAATAAATGGAAGTGAATACTTCTTTCTTGTATGGAGATCTAGATGAAACAATCTTGATGAGGCAACTTAAAGGGTATGCAGAAAGGGTAAATGAAGAGTATGTGTGCAAGATGAACAGGTCATTATATGGCATAAAATAATCTTTTCGTCAGTGGAATAGGAGAATCGACAAGTTCATGGTACACATAGGTTTCATCAGAAGTCAGTTCGACCACTGTGTTTACTTCAGATTTCGACCTGGAAATTCACTTGTTATTTTGTTACTTTATGTGGATGATATTCTCATAGAAAGCAACAATGTCGAGGATGTAATGAAGGTGAAGGTTGAACTTAATAAGGAATTTGACATGAAGGATCTGGGATCTGCCTCCATGATTCTTGGGATTGACATCCGAAGAGATAAAAATCAATCAAAATTATGTTTATCTCAAGAGACATATCTACGGATAGTTCTCGATAAGTTTGGTATGTCGAATTCAAAGCCTGTTGTGACTCCGACAAGCCCTCAATTCTAGCTAGGCATAGATCAATGTCCCATTATTGAGATCGAAAGAGCTTATATGAATAACATCCCATATGCTAACATAGTAGGTTCTTTGATGTATGTTATGGTCTATACTAGACCCGATATAACATATGCAATAAGTCTTGTAAGTAGGTACATGGCAAATCTTAGAAAGGATAATTGGCAAGCATTGAAGTAGATTTTAAGGTACATAGATGTGTCTCTTAATAAAGTCCTAATTTATGGTGGAGCATGTGTTAAAGATAGTAAAGCAGAAATCAAAGGGTATGTCGACTCTGACTATGCAGGTTACATGACTTCCAAGAAACCTATTCCTGGATATGTATGCACTATGTTTGGCACAATAAGCAGTTGGAAAGCGACACTTCAGAAGGTTGTAGACTTATCAACCATTGAAGTGGAATATATCTCCCTCACTGAAGTTGTGGAAGAAGCATTGCAGCTTGAAGGTTTTGCTAAGGGGATGAAACTTTAAGGGTGAGTTATCACTATTAAATATGATAGTCAAAGTGTTATACACTTGCTGAAGGTTTCGACAGATCACAACGTTGCTGATATGATCACCAAGACTTGCCAAGTTACAAGTTTTTCCATTGTATGCAGTGGATAAAATTGTATGAAGAAAGCTAGTTTGTTCTCTATATGTTATAGAGTTTGTTCCAAAGTTGATATTTGTGATATATTTGATCAAACTGTAGTATGATCAAATGATAACTTCTTGATTTGACAATTCAACACGATCTTAACATGTCGTCGAAGTCCGTTCACATGTTGTGGTCGAAGACATGCAATGCGGTAGTCGAAGTATGCTCAAGTATGCAGTAGTTGAAATGCTAGGATTTCTAACATTGTTGAATTGAGCTTGTTTATAAAAGCTCAATTGTTTAAATTAGCTTATTTTCTAAGTTAGCTTATGTAATGCGTCTATGTGTAAAACTCATTAGTTTAATGTGTTAGTTTTCCTATAAATACAAATTCTAATTAGGGTGAAAGATGTTATTTGTTACTATGTCACACTTGTCATCTTGTTTTCAAAAAGAAAATAAAAAATAACAGTTTATAATAAATTCCGTTATTTCTTTTTATATCTTTAAGGTTTTTTGGTATTCAAAAATCTATTTATATATTGTTTTTGACATTTTTTTTCACAACAACATATTTATATTATATTATCCCATGTAAAATTCATAGCACGAATAAATTAAATATATAAAAGAATATGAGCCTAAAATCTTAATCCACCTTAAAAAAATACATTAAAAAAAAAAAAGACGAATATGAATGACGGGCCAGATCAGTTTTCGGACCTCTATTTTGGACAATCTTAAAATGATTCCATGTATATTGAAACAATATAATATAATCCATTATGAGAACTATAATACTCAAGTTATACTTGAAAAAAGGTTGGAAAGGCAGCACTTGCCTTGCATTGCATGAGTGCAAAAATGCAGTGGACCCCACATGCTTAGCTATAACTATTATACACCCTTAATTATTCAACAAGTAAAATAAACAAACTTGACACTTTTTCTCTTTCTTGTGTTCCCATTTGAAACTTTATTTCCAATCTTTTTATAAAAAAAATCCTAAAATATTTCCCATTAAAAAAAATTTCTCCAAATTATCCTACTTTAGAGTTTACTTGAAGGTGTTTGGAGAATCTTAACAGTGAGATGGTTTGACATTTTCTTAACATGAAGTGTTTTGGAAACTTTTTTTTTTAAAATTAAAAAAATCGACGCACATGTCACTTTTTCATGGGATATACTAATATCTTTCATAATTATTTCACATGATCCAACACTCAAGTGGCCCCTAAATTAATGCTCAAGAACTTCATCATCATTAAATTAATCATAACAATCTAACGTACACATTTTTTATTTTCCCATACAAAATTCATTTTCAAAAAATAATAAGGACCAAATAAATAAGATTTAAATTGGTACTATTTTTGAATAGATATTTCTCTGTACTACAAACACCACTAGCTGGTGGTAACTTCAGGAATCAGAACCAAGCGGCATAAAAAAAAAAAAATAGTCACAAAAAATGCTTAACAGTACAAACTCATTTATTCTCACACATTTCTCTCTTTTTTCCACTTTCACCGCGTTCTCGTGACTAACAAACGAACCTTCCTTTTTCTTCTTCTTCTCTTCTCAGCTCTTTCTTTTTCAACACCGAATCTCAACGTGAGTTCATTTCTCGCCTCTTCTTTCTTTCTCTCTATTTCGCTGTTTCTTGAGTTTCATAAACGCGGAATAATCGATTCTTTTAACAAGTGCTTTTTTAATATTAATATTCAACCATGCTCTTACCTTTAACCAATTCGTTGAAAGCGATTGAATTTGATTTTTATTATGATTTAAGATTAACAATTGTGTAGGATGCTATATACACTACTATTTTAGATCAACATTGGAATTCGAATTGGAATTGGAATTTCCTTTCTTTCATTCACATTCACCTGTTCTTGATTTTGACCTTTTTTTTTAATGTATGATATTTGAACTACTGTTGATATTTTTGTAACTTTTCGTAAGGGTAAAATTTTATCCTATTTGCAACTTTTCTCATGCTTTCTACTGGTTAAGAACAACTGAAATTTTGACTTTCTATTTTGAGTTTAGAAATCCATAGAATGATGCAATTTGATAGGAGGATTCTTGTTTTTGTTTGATGCATTCGTAGATGCTTTTTTTTTATAAGTGATAATAACTACTATAAACTCACACACAGACTCCTGAGACTCAGGGTTTGAACCCTGGTGTTTGCGTCAGTTAAGCTAGGATTTGCGGACATCGGAGTTTTCGCGTCAGTTAAGCTAGGATTTGCGGACATCGGAGTTTTCGTTCAATGGAAATGCTATTCAGAATATTCTGTTTTAGAAGCCTATTATTGTACTGTTCATGCATTTGATGGTTTTGTTAAAGTAGATAACTCAAGTTGTTTAGTTTCAAACTTGTAAAAAACTATAATAGGAATATAGAATAGTATCCAATGCTACCATACTTCTTTTATGTGACTTATTGGATGGCCCAAAGATGTGAAAAATAACATGATTTAGACTTGAGCTCTATCTTCTTATTGGGGGTCATTTTTTCAGTCAATCTCAATCATTGTTGTATGATTGTATTATCAATATTTAATTACAAATGGTGAGTCATATAGAATTGATTTCTGGTTTCAATTTTTGACTTATTTAGTTATGTTTGATGTTTTGCAGAAGCCAAATACATGATACTGAAAAATCTAATGGAAGAAAAGCAGTTGGATTTTAATCGGCCACTTTTATCAGTAAGGCGATTCTCGTCGACAGCATCATCTGAGAATGATGGTAAAAAGAAAATTGAAAAGGCAACATCGAAACGAACTCGTCTTCCTGCTTACAAATCAGAGTTTAAATCGGGTCCAGTGAGTAATCCCGGAACTGTTCCTTTTGTATGGGAGAAGAGTCCTGGAAGACCGAAGAATGAAAGCAATTTACAAACAAAGGAAGAACCTCTTGTTGCTCCTAAGCTTCCACCGGGGAGGGTTTTAAAAGTCGAACAACAAGATTTCGATAAAAGTTCTAAGGGCGCGTCTGTTACTCAGTCCAGAACAGATAGCACTGTTTCCAACTCTATCAGTGTTGCATCATTGGATAGTAAAGAGGAAAATCATGATGGACGAAAAGAAGTGGTTCTTGAAAAGAAAAATTCTGGTTCGGATAATGAGGACGAGACCTATCAAGATGCTCTTGAAACACTTTCTAGAGCTGAATCAGTTTTTATGAACTGCAGTGTGAGTGGCTTGAGTGGATGCGATGATAGAGAAGCTCAACCATCTGAAAGTTTTTTGGCAGATCAACAGGCTCGTGATTTCATGATTGGTAGGTTCTTACCTGCGGCAAAGGCAATGGCTTCTGAAACACCCCATACTCAATACGCGTCGAAGAAGCCATTTGTTAGACAAGAACAACCTAGACTGATACCTACAGTAGAAAGTGTAGCCAAGTCCCGTCCTTTGGATCAGAAATGGAGAAATATTTTGCCACATTATGCACAAAACACGGGTCAAGATGTAAGTGAAGATGAAAGCGATGATAATGATAAATATGAAAGCTATGCGCCAAAAGTTTGTGGTTTATTTCCTCGGTTCTGCCTTTTGAATCCATTACCAGGATTAAGGGTGGAGGATGATAAGAATATAAATTCTGCAACTCATGGAGTGCGGGGTAAATCAATTGCTTCTAGCAGAAGAACTACAAAAGAGGTATTAATTTTTCACTACCTTTTCCTTTTAGCTTATGTTATTATTTCACTTTAGGCTCTAATGTTCTTTTATTCACTTTTTTTAATGCAGCATCTCAAAACTGCTAATTATTCTGGCTTTACAAAAGAGAACGATTTTCTGCATAATCAGGAAATATCTAAGCATGCCATTGATCCACATCGAAGAGGTGTCGACAAATCATCAGGCTCTGACAAAATTCAATTTGAATCAACCTGTGAAAGCGCTGCTGTTGAGAAAACTCTATATGTAGATTCTGTACATAAGGTTTCTTCTGAAATGAAGTGTAGAACTGATTTCAGAGAGGACGATTTCGATACTTTAAGAAAATACACTAGCATCGATAAAAATCTTTTGATAGGTTCTTCAAATGAGGATAACAAACACATGGTTGCTGTGAATGAGAAACCAGCATTACAGCCAAAAGGTTCAGTGTTTCTTGATTCTTCTCTCCTGGTTTGTTCTGAAAAACCAAGTGATGATACGCAAATGAAGAAAATGACTAATCATTCAAACAAAATAAACACAGAAAAGCAAGGAAGTAACCTAGATCACGATTTTAGTATGGTATCAAGGGTAGAAATGGCCAAACCCAAGAAAATAGAGTTCAAAAATGAAGTTCCAAGCAATAAAACAAGTTCCAATGGCATAACTCAGAATCCTGCTCCATGGAGAAACTCGAAATTGGCTAGTGACTCAGATTTTTGTTTGAAGATCCAACGGGCTGCAAAATTGGCTGATCAAGATTGTGCTCATGTTCACGATTCTAATGAGAATCCTAGTAATTTGACTAGCTTAAAGGTGGTAGGTGGCAGGAAGAATGGCTCAGAAAACCAGTTTCCTATGAAGCTAGGCCAGTCAGTGAGATCAAATACAAGCTCTTTGAAGATTCCTCTTGCCCTTCCTTCACCAAAAGGTCCTTCAGAGTCTTGGCTTAAGCGTACTTTACCTACAGCTTCCTCCAAGAGTATGTCTTCACGGTCTAACCTCGCCGCCAGCATTCATACAGCAGCTCAAACTCCCAATGCAGCATTACTGGATCCCAAGTGGGAAACAGTCGTTAAATCTTCGAAAGCTCAGCACGGGCACCTGCGGTTTGCGGAGGTAATTCGGTTAACTGTTTTGATCATTTGAGCCTTATTTGAATTGATTTGGTTGAGTTTATTTCCAGGAATAAACACTTGTTAGACTCTTTGAGTTGGTTTATGAAAACTGTTTTTAACATGTTCATAAGCTGATTTTAGATTATTTTCGGAAGTTCTACATTATAGTTTATGAAGACAGTTTGTAGTTTATATGAAAACAATTTGACTCTATTTTACCTTCTGTTCTAGAAATAGCTTGTACATAAGCGTTTATAGGGCCTTAGTGCTATTGTTATCTCTCATGTGGTTGGTGATGCTTATACTCCTTCAAATACTTTTTCAGGAATTGGCGCCGATTCCGGAAGCTTAACCTTTCGAAACAGTGGACTTTGATCATTTGATTTGCACTCTGAATTTTGAACCTTTTTCTAAATGTAATTATTTGCTCTCTGCTTTCATCCTACAGGTTGGTCTCCTTTTTTTGGTTCTATATACATATAGGTGATATACATTTCAAAGTATAAATGACAATTGTCTTTATATCCTGTAAATAAATGTAATAAGTGGTTTCAATTCTAAATTTTCCTTGTAAACCGCTACATTTTAATAGTGATATGTTCCTACAATAATTCGCAGAGCAAAGATCTCTTGCACAAATAATTGTAACTTCAAAAGATGGTACAGAGAATAATTTTATTTTAATTGAAGATCTTGCTCATCAATTTTCTTCAACTGTGGAGTTAATTGCTATTAATCTTAGTAGTATGCAGTAAATAGTTATAGAGAAGCTACATATGGTAGCTTTAAGATGAACGTGCAGCGGTATTTTCTCCATCAGGGGACATACATATCGGAGCAGCTAAAGAGTAAAGAGGGTTTTTTTAAGGGTAGACAAATCAAGGATTTCATCTGTATCACTTGTGATGCAATTAATTTGCCAAACCAAAAGTACTTTGGTGGTAACATCTCCATGAAAATAGAAGCCAAAGCCTTTAATACCATAGATTGGACTTTCCTTAAAAAAGTTCTTAAAGTCTTCGGGTTCAACTATACTTTTTGTGACTGGATCTCCATCATCCTTCAGTCTTCTAAACTCTATCTCTATCAATGGCAATTTGAAGGTTTTTTCTCTTTTTCTAGTGGGGTAAGACAACGGGATCTCTTATCTCCCTTGCTTTTTTTATATTGCAGGGGAAGTGGTTAGTAGAGGAATCTCTAAGTGAAATCTAATCAACTGAAGCTTATTAGAGGCACAAGGCATCAACAAATTCCTCACATTTTATATGTAGACTATGTTATGCTTTTGTGCAAGGGCACAACTAGTAATATTCAATTTTTATAAGATCTTTTCCTAAGATATGCTCGAATCTCAGGTCAGGTTATTAGTCAGCATAAATCCATAATTTTTGGGAGAGCAATAACTTTTAGCAACCTCAGGTCAGGTTATTAGTCAGCATAAATCCATAATTTTTGGGAGAGCAATAACTTTTAGCTTCTTTTAGGTTAAATCATAATGATTGTTGGGATTTAAGTGTGAATGATTAAATCTCACGTCAATAGAAATGGAGGAAATCTTGAATATATAAGAGAGAGAATGACTCTCATACTCTCATTATCTTACGGTTTTGGATGAATATGTAGTGTCAAGGTCTTTTGGATCTTGAACGTTTAGTCCATTGACACTTCATGCGCTTTACTCCTCGGACTCTCCAACAAGTGGTATCAGAGTTATGGTTAGACTCGATAAGGGAGTAGAAGTGGATTTTAATATGGATCAAGACTAGTGATGTGGGTGACTCACACTTATGAGAGAGATTGTTGGGATTCAAGTGTGAGTGGTTAAGTCTCACATCAACTAGAAATGAAAGAAATATTAGTTTTATATAATAAAAAAAAGACACATGTCTCTAATGCCTTAAGATTTTAGGTACATCTATGGTGTTAATGTCTCTTGAATCCTAATTGTTTAACTCATTGACATTTAGCTCCTCGGACTTCCCAACATTGCTAATTCCATAAGCTTTGATACTCGATAACTATTTTATTAGTACTCCATGACTATTTACTTTTGGCCAGTTATTTTAATCAAAAGCCTAGAAATAAATCTCATATATTTTCTTTGGAGTGGGGATCAAAAGTGGAGAAAACTTGTAACAAAGGGAAAACTTGTAACAATGGCTTGGAGTACGATACTCTCTCCAATCGCTGAAGTAGGCGTTGGCTTAAAATATATTTCTAAGTTAAAAGAAGCATCTAATGTCAAGCTTTGTTAGGAGTTGTTCAACTCCAACAATCATCGGGCCTTGCTGTTAAGGAGTAGAATTATTATATGAGGTTTTAACTTGACACTCCCTCCACTTGAATCTGGCACCCCTCAATTTTCGTCATTCTTGAAATACCCTTGTTGATTTTAGAAGTATTTTCAGACAAAATTTCCGGTAGAACAAGTGAAATTTTCGATATAGAGGAAATTTCTGGTAGATCAGTATTAAAATTCTGATACTTCACAATTTTCGGTAGTTCATATGAAATTTCCGGTGTATCAGAAATTTCAAATTTACAAGACGGTACCAAAAATTTCAAATATATTGAAATTTTCGATATTTTCATAATTCAAGTTTTTTTAACGATAAGGATTTTACCGACAACTTTAGAGGGTTATGATTGCACCGACATATTTATGTGGTCTAGAATGCATCGCCATTTGTATAAATAGGGGCATATGTTAGAGACAAAGACATCTCAAGAAAACGCCTCTTCCACAATATCTGATTAAGGTAGAAGTGTATTTCAACGAAAACAGTCCTCATGCTGAATTCAAGCTTCCAGATGGCGCCACATCCCTCGCCAACTTGACAGATAAACTGAATGAATTGATATCAGATACCGATAACCGAAGAGCGAGTAAGATCGAGTTTCAGAAACATTGGATTGATATAGATGGTTGGGTGAAATACAACTTGATTGAGTTGAAGACCGACGAAGATGTTAAGGTCATGTGTAAATCATTTCCGCGTAGGATAACCAAGGATCTAATCGAGTTGGATGTGCGGATAACAAGATCTGTTGACGATATAATGAAGATGCTGAAACGTTCAGAATCATCTGGTAATGTCTAGGTTTTAATGTTTAGTTGCTTTTAATTTATGTTTGTTGTACTGTTTTATGTTAAGTTCATCTTCAAGTCGAAAAATATAATTGTCAAAATATTATGCAATAAATAAGAAGTCTATGTGTATGAAAATATACAAATAATACAACCAAAATATAACAAATCTACATACGCCCCCGACGGGATACGTTTGTTAACCTAGCTAAATCTGTCTAAATCTCACCATCAAGGTTTACTGAACCCACGAGGTTATCTAAATGAAGAGCAATAAATTATAGACAGTTGTCCTGATCACCTGCAGGTGGTGGAGGTGGTGGCAGCGGCACGTCAGAAACCGTAGCACTTAAAAGCTCTGGTACATCAGAAGCCCTAGTCATTGGTATGATCTGAGGGTGTGATATGATGTGATACCACTCTTGTATCCATCATCGCACTGTCTAAGATCCTGGACTATAACTGTTGTATCCCTGATCTCAAAGGCGGAGCTGATGATGTGACTCTGAAACCACCTGTCAATGCCACCATATGGAGACTCTAGAATTGAACGAGGGATGTCCTGGACGTAACCATATTGTTGCAGGCACCTCTCAGGCAAGTGTATAGTCACGTGTTTCTCCCACATAATATGTCATGAATACAAAGTTGCATTGTCAAATGGACGATGGGTCTGGTGATATGTATATGGTGTCCACACGATATCAACTAAGGTCAGAGTGTCAAGCCTCCTCCTGTACTCCAGAACACCTCATAAATGGGCTTTCTTGCCCTTCCATCTCATCATTCGTGGATCACTAGCCGAGACACGCTTGATCCTCCAGTCACAGATGTGGGGGAATCACTCGTATATCCAACACTGCATAAATAAATTGATAACTCTACTCAAATAAATTGGTAAACACCTGATAACCAGATACTCAAATAAATGTTAGTATACTTGAAATAGGCTCAGATAACCAGCTATTTTTCTGGTCTCAGGCTGAGAAGAAACTCCAAGTGATGTGTACAACGTGGTCAACGCTGCCACTCTCCAAGCCCAACATGGAGTGTCTAGTGTACTGAATAGATACAAGTAGCAAAGATTAATGTGAATATCAGACTTGTTCGCAAAGAGAGTATATGCCACCAGATGCAACATGCACGCCCTAGCAGCAACCTCGTACCTATAAGCCTCCACCAGCTCCGCGTACAATGTCCTCAACCAAGACATCCAAAGGTGAAATCCCCGGTTAAAGCCAAACTCCTCTAGAACTCTCACCTCAGATACCTCCAAATCATCTATAACCATGCGCAACACTGTCAATTGGCTAATATGAGGAGAAGTAAAGAATATACCAATGATCGGGATGTGAAACAAGGCGTCAACACCATCCAGTGTGATGGTCATCTCCCCAAATGAAAGATGAAAATATGATGTCTTTGAGTGCCATCTCTCAACAAAAATTGATAGAAGGGAGGCGTCGAGCATGGTCAAGAAGCACTGAGCAAACTCCAGCAGATGAAAATATCTCACAATATGTCTGACCTCCTCAACCATGTCACCACCCTCTGGGAAGTTCTTCAACTTTGAACCATGGGATATAACCTCCAGCATCGCACACTCCTGTAAAAAACAAAGTATATTACACATCAAGCCGTTATGAAAAATTTGCAATAAAAAAGAAAACAAAATATTTACCTCGCCCTGTCGTATCCTGTATGCAACGTGCTCAGAAAATCCTGTCAGCACAGACCTGTTTGAAGGTCCTCCTAGAAAGCCTCCACCAGTGTGAACTGATGGCTCCATAGACACACGATTCGTGACGTCTGTATCAATTATAGACACCTCATCAGCCCACTCAACAACAACCTGCTCAGCAGCCGCAACCTCTTTATCCTCCTCAACCGCCGACTCCACCATAACCTTAGCAGCCGACACAACCTCAGAATCAGGCACATCCTCAGTAGTCAGCTCCACCATAACCTGCTCATCCACAAGAGTAGGCACATCCACAAAAGTGGTTGCCTCCACAGGAACAACAAGTACCTTCACAGGATCATGTGCCTCCTCATTTGTAGAAACTTTAGCAGCCCGTCGACGGGGTCCACAAAAGTGTGTCTACTGCTCAACCAACCATTTCTGATGAGAACTGGTCAGAGCACGTTGTCCTGCACGTAGTTGTTTACTGTGAAACTTAATAAACATCCGCTAGACTTCCAAAACAAATATTTTTTGGTTACTCACAGGATCGACTAGATTGATCCTAGGACAATTTGTTTAGTTTTTGGTAATTTATGATTTTCGAATGTTCATCCTTTCGAATGTAATGGTCAATTGGTAAGTAATTGTGAAACTATGTGAAGTAACAACATGAAAGTAAAGAGATTTCTTCTTGAATGTAAAAGGAATTAAAAGAAATTTTGTAAAGATAAATTGACAATTGAATAAAACTTGGTGATTCATACGTAAATCCTCAGAAACTCGTTTTTCGGTAAATGTTGGTACTTTGAGTGAATTGAGTATTTGTAGTTCTCATACTTATATGCCTTTTGTTTTGACTATTGAGATTCTTTCCTGTAGGCTATAGATGATCCTCTTGTGAATTCGAAACTTCTCCACTTCTCTTGCCCTCGTCCCCTATTCTCAGTTGGTCTTACCCATCTGTCAGTTGGAGCATTGGCAGGTGGCTTGAAAGTTCCTCATTTTTCAAACACAAACTCGCTCCCGACATCTCTCCAATTTCCCCTTCTTCGAGCAATTTGAACCCTTTCATAGTTCTCCGCAAATTTTCTATCATACACTACTCCGCATCTGGGGTACATCAAAGCCTCAAAGTGCTTTTTCTGGCAGCAAACAAGAAAGTCCAACTGATTGTCTCCTATTTGTTGGTACGCCACTTTCATCTGGTCTTCTCCTCTATGGATGCACCTTTCAACATCATCTATCTCAACATGTTGGCACATCTCCACCATGTTCACTTCGAGGTTGAGACCATTAGTGATCCTGACTTCTTGGAATTTGATTCGAAGGCCTTCAGTAGCCTTCGTCATTTCAGCATATGGAGCAAAACCATCGACAGTCTTACCCTTAGCACTTTGGTTAATTGGGCCTTTAGTGCCCTTTGTTATTTTGACACCTACAACAAAACCTTCAGTAGTCTTACCCTTGGCATCTTTGTTGATGAGGACTTCGGTAGCCTCCTTAGATTTGACACCTGCATAGAAAACCTCAGTGATTTTGTCCTCAGGGTCCTGGTTGATGGGATCTTTATTAACTTCTACCATGTTGATTTCTGCTGATTCATCATAGTTAGTATCTTCTATCTGCAAAGGATCAGCGTCAACTTTCATATGTGTTTTGTTCTTTTCGCTGAACCTCAGCCTTCTGTCTCTAGTAGCATTTTAAACCAGATCCCTTAAAAGAAAAGATTGTGAGGTTTTATGTCCTAAAAAATTATGATATTTTCAAAAACCTCTTTTCTTCCGTTGTTCTAACAGAGGAATTTTGGCGCCAGGTGGAACTATCATCTGGCCATCCTTCACCAATAAATCAAAAATTGCATCACATCAAAAGTGTATGTTTTCTTAGGAAATTTATCATTATTTTCTGGTTCGAAAGAATTATTTCCATTCAAAGGGGATAAGACTTTACAAGAATAGGGTGGGCCTTGCTTTAACTCAGCCAAGTCCACTTCGCTTTTTGTGGCACCCCAAAATTTTCCCTCTTCTTTTTACATCATATGGCTTATGTTTCATCATACACATTCATACATTTTGATAGGATCAAGGTACTTTAGTTCTCATGCTCTTCTACAAGTTATAAAAGGGCGGTTATGCTGACAATCAATTCCAAAAGGGTCTCATGCCCTCACTCTTTGGGTCACTCAAGACACAAGGGTTTCTCATACCCCGAGACATCTCAATTGTCTTATTGATTCACCAGAAGATTGAAAATTGCAAGTGTTTTAAAGTGAATCACCTTTCTCCTATTCATCTCTTGAAATTAGGGTTTTTTCCAGATGAGGTGTGTGGTGCTTGTATGATCCATTTTGTTTAAGTAATACCCTCTCATCATCATATGAGACATCTTTGTTCAAGGAATCCTTCATCATGTTCCATGTAATTAGGGTTTTGAGACTGAATCATCACCTTCTAACACAAGCAGTCAAAATTAGGGTTTGTGTTCAAATCATGCTATCTCTGACTTTTTAAGAGACACTTGATTACATGCTTCTCAACATGTCCCTAAGAAACTATGATTGTAAGATTGAGCATCGATTTTGATTGGAAGAGATTTAATTGATCAATTGGAGGTAAAATAGTCATTTGAGCAAAAGTCAACAAAAGTCAAGGTTGACCAAGTGAACTTTTGGTCAACATTCAATTAAAAGTCCATGTTTTAATTTCATTTGGTCATTGGTGAAGAAAATCAAGGGTTTGATGGATTTTAGAAGTAACTTATCAAAGAAGTTATCTTGATAACTTAGAAAGTTATTAAGTTTTTAAGTGTTGTAAGCTAAACTTTGAAAAATCATAACTTTCTCATCTTGGATTCAATTTGTGCAAAATTTATATCCATGGAAAGAGGAAGAAAATTTCTTTAACTTTAACCTTGTAAGCTCAATTCCAAAAAATGAAAAGAGAAGAAGTTATGGAGCTTCGAAGTTATGAACATTCTTGACACTTAGTGAAATTTTTAAGTCATGTGCATAAAAATATGAATTCTTCATGGCCAATTTTAAGGATCGATATGGACTCAATTAAAAAACTCCTCAAAATGAGAATTGAATACCAAATCCTTTTATTCAACTTTGCTTCAGAGATTGTTTCATTTAGTGCGTTGTGAAAAGATATATTGAGATAAGGTTTTCGTGATTGGAGATGGCAAGTTGCCAGCTTGTTGAGACGTGCGCGTATGATGCCTAGCCAGGCCATTTGAATCATTTTTCGTGCTTCATTTTAAAAGGATTGCAAGCTCCATTTTGATGAACCTTCAACATCAACCTTGTTCTATGTTACCTCCTCTTTTCAAAATGGCCAATATCATAGCAAATGATCAAGAGATGGAAGAGATTTTGAGTTTTGGCTGAAGCTAAATTCATGGTCGTGCAGGCAGACAAGTGGTGGTCGGAATCAGGTTTGCATGCACATGATACAAAATTTGTTACATAAACCTTATTATACACCTCATATACACGCCATTGATCTCTTTTTTTTTTTTGCTTCTTATGGCCAGACCACTCACGCATTGCTTATGCTCACGTTTTGGCATCTTTGCCAAAGATGGAAAAAATTTCAAATTCTCTTTATTCTCTTCCCATGTGCACATCTTCCAGCTCATACATCACACATTCCTCGCCTTATTCTCACTCCAAAACTGCAGCATGCCATCACTACTTTATGGATAAAATGCAAGTTATCATTCCTTTCACTCAACTTGACAAAATTGTCAACATTGCCCTCCAACGACTTTGTGCTCCAAATGACTGCCATTCCCTCTTATTTGACACTCTATATAAACTCATCTCCACTCTCTCATTCCACACACGGAAGAATACGCAAGGCATAGCTCAAAATCAGTTTTGCAACATTTCTTTTCTCTCTAAGCTGCTTCTTCGATTTACTTGTTTCTATCAAGCCAACTTCATTCCCCCACTCATTTCTAGTTCATTGAAGTTTAAAGATCAAGCTCAAATAGGTTTCTTAGCTCTGGAAGCTTAAGGAGAGAAGTGTATTTATTTCCCACAAGGTGAGTTTCTCAAACTTCAGATCTCTCTCATGCTAGGTTGTGAATGTTTATAGACTTGTTCAGGAGCATATAGCTGGCCAAACATTAGGTTTGGTGTGGTTTGTTTATGCATTTTGAGCTTGCTTTGTGTTTTAAAATTTCTGAGTTTTGATGAACTTTTCTTGTACCGTGATGTTCATATTTCTCCATGATGCGTGCCTCATTTGTGAAAATTACCGATTCTATGATGTTCCTTGAAGTTTGTAGAACAATTTTGATGTTTATACTTTTGATTTTCATGAAGTATTTAGAGAGATATGAAGCTCAAAACATTGCACGAGAAATTGTTTGATAAAACACGTTAGAGTTTTTTCTAACGACCGGGATGATGAGTTGTCCTTTTCTGATTGAATATGTTTAAAGGCTTTTTGCAGCGCTTTTTAGGTATAATAGGTGTAATAGATTTGTGGCTATTTTAATATTCATTTTTGTTTCAATTGTTTTATCAATTTTATTTTAATATTTTTACGTATCCAAAATTTATCACAAAAATATGTCAAGTCTCTTTCTAAGTCTATTTTATGAAAATAATTTTTATTTTTATTTTATAATTTTCGTGGTTAATTAATTAATTCATGTAATTAAATGTGTGTTTTCTTAATTAGTTTAATGTTCTAATTTTATTTCCCATTTTATATTAACCTAAAAAATTAACAAAAATATTTTCTGAGTTCCTTATGTTGTTAAGTTGGTCCAAGATTTTTATATAATTTTTATCATTTATTTTTCTTTGATTTTAAAATTTGAGAAGTTTAAGTGTCTTTTTGCAAATTTTACTTACTTTTGCTAGAAGTTTCATTTTAATTTTCCATCTTCCCATCTCTTGAAAATTACAAAATAATTTGTGATGTCCTTTAATGCGCTGAGGTCCTTAAAACAATTTTTCTATAATTTTTCTTGCTGATTTTATTATTGTTTGAAAATTGTTTGTCAAGTGTGCTTCATTGAATGCCTTTCATGACTAGTTTCCAAGTTTTGATGTTATTTTCCCACTTTCTTCAATGTGTAAATGGTATTAAGATATGTATCTGACTTGTAAATGTGTGAAGATCATATCTATGATTTTTATTTGAATTTTAACATTACCTTGTTATTTTCGCTTGATTTAAATTGAAAACTTGTCCATTGATATTTGTCTTGACAAATAGTGCCTTCACTTGCTAATTTTTGAACATGTTTTGATGCTAACCTCTTATCACATTATAGGTACATGTTTTTTTAAGGATCATATTAATTAGATTTAAATTATAGGTCCTTTTAAGGTCAATATTTGATTAATCCTTCTTGTGCATATTATGTACTTATCTTGTGAAATCCTAAGGAGTTTTGATTGGTCTCTTGAGCCAATTTTGATGATATTTTATGTGTGAATTAATGATTTAGGAATGATAGGTTCAAGTATAGTCTTTTGAGGACTTGATAATCATATGACTCCATTTGGACAATCCTCCTTTTGCCTTACTATTTTGAATTTACTTCTTTGTTGCTTGAGATACAAGGTATGCACTTGCGTAACCTATGAGGAACCAAATTATTTCTTATTTCTATCATTCTCATCACATTTTAATAGTATTGAGTTCATATTTATTAACCATTCAAGTACTCTAACGTTGCTCCTTGTTTAAGTTTCATTTGCTCATCTTTTAAGACCATGGTTTAGGAGATTGTTTGCATACATTTTCACTTGATTACTATGGATCCAAATTATTTGAGATCTTTTGAACTTGCTTCTGACCTCTAAGGTATTAAATTATTTCATGCATATCTCCTTTGATTCTTTGATTGACATCTCATTGTCAATTCGTCATGATGATAAGATAGGAGCCATATTCTTGTTTTGACTTAGTTTGTGTGTAATGGCTTTTGAATCCTCTAAAGGACCATGCGTATAACATCTTTGTGCTCAAATTTTGATATTAACCTATCTTCTCATCTTAATTATCTGTGCTTCTATGATCCTTTTGGTTAAGTACTCGTTTACTAACCAACATGGTGACACATTAGAAGCTACATTTGCTTTCTTACTTGTGTTTTGAGCATCATTGTTTAGTGATTGCTTCATGAGCTTTTGTGTTATGTCCCATGAATGTATCTTGATGTTTTCTACTGCCCATAACATCTAAGTACATTAAAAGTTGTCTATTTATATCATAATACTTGTGTGCATTTAGGGACTACACTTTGCCAATTATCATGACCTTTGAGTATGTTATATTGTTAACATCTCTTAAAGTTTTAAGTTCACGATTGATACCTTATGAGGGATTAACCACTACCCTATGACATATAAGGTGTCATTTTACTTTTACTTGATCTTCATCAATTTTGCTTGATCTAATACAAGTATTATCCATCTTGAATGATGTTATTCATCAAGCTATGTGACTGTTTGTGCATGAAGTTTCATCTTCTTCATTGGTTACTCTTGAACCTCATCTTGAGTTAACTTATTATACAAGTCACACATTCCATAATTCTTCAATTATGATTTCTGAAGTTCTAGTATATCAGACTTCAGATGTCCTATGACATGTTGGGACATCTGATCCGACTTAAAACACACAGGCAAGGTATAAACAAACATAAACAGTACTGAAAAGTATAAACAACACATAGAATTGTTAACCCAGTTCGGTGACAATAACACTTACTCTGGGGGCTATCAAGCCAGGAAGAATATTCCACTATTGCTAGTATTATTTTATGTAAACAACCTCCGGTTTACAGGTAAACAACCTCTGGTTACCTAATCACTACCCAATGCAATATTTATCTTAAAACACCATCTAAGATAAGAGAACCCCTGCTCACTCCCTAGTGATATCTAACTGTTACAACCTTCGGTTAACATCAAACTACTTGAAGGACACCCCTTCCAATATCAAGTACAGTCAAGACTCTTAACAGACATACTTATAGTTGCTTAAAAGCTTCCTCGAAGAATAATACTCAACTCATTGATTCACAACTTCTGAGTGAGAACACAATGACCATCTCACAACCCGAGTGGTTCACTTACACCAACTCTCCTAGAGAGTGGTATACAGACTCAACCCTAATAATATGAAAGTTACATTTTTGGCTGGTACAAAACTAGGTTACAAACACTTATATTTATAACCCACTTCCCAACTGGATTTGGGTTTTAAATCATAACAAAACATCTGCTAAAAATGCTCCAAGATATTCTCCAAAGCAGCTGCTAAAAACACTTCAAGATATTCTTTAAAATAGTTGCTAAAATTGCTCCAAGATATTCTCCATATTTAGAAACTGGGAATACTCCTTAACTATCAACATAAAATCTTCTGATTTATCAATCTTGGACACCACATAAGCTAACTAAATATTCCCTGAATATTCAGTAACTATAATATCAACTGGAAAAAACTTCCAGCTACTGCATACGCGATATCCTATCCTCCTGCTTAGGACATTTTTATTCAACATGTTGAATTTTCAAGTTGAAACATCTTGTTCAACATGTTTCTGCAAAGTTAGTTTTATCAAAATTCATACCAATTATAATTTCAGAGAAATAACAATCTCCCCCTATGGAAAATTTTGGCTGAAACAACCAAATAACATGTGCACAAGAAAATACCATAATCATGTTTTAAAATAAATCAAACACACACATCAGAGGCACATCGCAGCAAAAAACACACTAGTAAGGTTGGCAGCAAAGCATCAAAACAATCAGAGAATCAGAGACACAATTAGTAGTAAGTTGATCTACTAGCACAACTGGAACCAATAGAGAACGTAAGTTCTCAAAATCATGATGTCAATACATCATGTCCAACATCTCTTCAGATCCTTCCAATCCAGAACAACACTTCAGAGAATAAAAAATTCTCTCTCTCAATAGCAGCCAACAATCAGTGGTTAGTGCACACACATACACATTTCTCTCCCTTTTTAACCATAGTATGATAAGGGAAGCAACTAACTAAAATAAACCACAGTAGCACACTAGCACATTAAAGTAATGCTAACTCAAAACCAAAGCAAAATAAAACAAATGCATTATTCATGCATAATGACAAATACATGCCATACTCCCTCCTGATAGAACCGTCCATAATATTTCCTTGTCAACCTGAAGGAGAAACATGTCCTGAATAATGTCCTGATATTTGGCTAGACATTGTCACGCAGCACAAACAGGCTTCTTCATCAACATAGTCTAATATAATTCCCAGACTTATCCATAAGCACAGAGCATAAACACAACGTCTCCCACTGGACTCTAAATGCACTCCTTTTAGCCTTCAAGAGTGACATAACCCAAGATACCAAAATATCATAAGTGGTATCTTCAAACATACCATACACTAGGCTCCATCAAACACTACAGAGAAAAATAAATTCTTGCAGATAAACCATAGTAATTTCTGGTTAAATTGATATCTTCAATCATGACAGGAGTCATGCCTTCAACATACACCCTTGTGGATAAGGTCAGAAGCTTCACATACTTCTTCATCATAGTTTAAAGTTGCCACTTCTAAACATAATGTAGGAAAACATTCATGATTCCCAGCTTCTTCATAAGGACAACCATTGATAAGCATGATGTTACAGCAACATCTAGGACATCTTCCTCAGCATCTAATTTAGGTTATCACACACCAGAGCAACACTGAGAGAAATAAACTCTTAGTAGTTAGTAGTTATCTCACCCAAGCTACTCATCACAACCACATAGAGAAAAATAAATTCTCAACACTTCTTCTTAATCCCAGTGTTTAAATTACATATTTGCATTAACACATCAGACAAACACTCAGTCTCCCATCAAAGTATTTACCTTTAGTCACATGCACAACCTTATCATAGGATAAATAAATACTCAACTTCTGTCAAAGTATTTATAAATGGCCAGATAAGACTACCTTCTCTCACAAGGTAAGATATTTGATCTGACATCTTTCTTTTGTAATCATCTGGCACTAGCTGATTCACCTTCATGACAAATAGTCATGACAACCATTCTCATCACAAACTACTCCAAATTAGGTCAGTGGCTTGACCTCATGCTTCACTCTGGACTCCAAAAAAAACTTCTCTGACTGAAGAAGCAAAGAACTGAAATGATGTTCCAACATTAGTTCCGACATTAGTCTAAATCACATTGATTTAAACATATGCTACGGATTTGGAGATGATATCCATAGTAATCCAAACACATCTCTTTCAAGGAAACACAAGAGTGTACACCACCAGCTGATCAACCTTCATGATCAGATCATAAACAAATGCAATGATCTGCATGATACATACCTCGATCTTCTTCTCATACACACAATGTTCAGATACCTTGTCTGACTTTGATGTGTTTCACCAACCTTTTGTACCTAAAGAGGAGATTCCCTCTTAACAGGTAACTAGAGAAGGCAACAACAAGCAGGGTATAGAACTAGCATCATACCATAAATATGATTGCTTCTTTAAAACTCACTAATGCACTGATCTCCTTGTGCATAACCAAACGTTCGATCATGTGAGGACACCACATAACTAGACCCTAAGCTTGAAAAATGACTTCCCTTGAGTAACCACACCTTGCTCCAATAAGGCATAATCTGCAAACTCCTCTAAACACACGCAACCAAAAACAACTGAAGGCTCATTCCAAGCAGTTCGGATGATACTCCACCAGCACAGAAACCAATCAACCACCGAGATTAGGTTGATACATCTCCATACGTTATACTTCCTTGGATAACTGTTCTTTTCTTAATAGAGCAAGAGTTCCATGCTCCCATAGACTTAATTGTTACATCAAGTTTGAGTAAATAACCTTCATCCTATTTGTAAGAGTAAACATCAGCCAGGAACCTTGAATGACTACTGCTTCAAGTCCCTATCTTTGTCTTATACACAAAAGTCTAGTTCCTTTGGTCAGAGGAAACTACCAGATGTCAGAAATAAATGTCCTCGACATTCAGACTGGACTTTAAAAATGGAGAATCTTGATGAGATGTCTTTAACAAGTCTCCGTAAACAAACTACAGCCTTCACACTTCTACTTTCTTGGATCAGAAATAAACTAACCCAAGAAGTAAACAATATGTTGATTGTGTCCTGACCAACATACTTATCTAAGACATGTTTCTAGCATAAAAACTTCTTAGAACCACGACCCAAATGCCTCCTCTTCTACTTCAGGAGTGGGTTCCAAACATATGTGATCACCACACATTTGTTTAGTAACCAGAGCATCTGCTATGCCAACTTTTAGTGCAACAGGATTCTGCACACCTTGTTGATAGGATGTTCCAACATCTTGTCGAACATATTTCTAAGGAACTCACCAAACACCAGGATTTTACCATCAGAAACAAATGCAGTGGAAAAAAACACATCAAAAAACTCGTCAACAACCTTCAGGCATGGCTTAGTCACCCTTGTACATAAGCACCATAAACCCAGTGACAATAAACCAACATAGGTTTGAAAATAAATCAAACCAACAAAACAGAAGCATAGGAGCCTACTTCCAACTATCATGCCTTACACCTTCAGATAACACCATGTCTCAACCTGTTACAAATAGTCCACTATCTACTTCAAGGGACCATTTAAACAACAATATGAATCAACCATGTTCAAAAAAAAATTCAGTACAAACCTTCCTTGCCCATATTACCAGAAAGTACCTTCTCAGAATCTCACCCAGAAACACAATAGCATGCCTGCTCTGATACCAATTGAAATTCGGGTATATTAGACTTCAGATGTCCTATGACATGTTGGGACATCTGATCTGACTTAAAACACAAAAGCAAGGTATAAAAAAACATAAATAGTACTAAAAAGTATAAACAACACACAAAATTGTTAACTCAATTCGATGACAATAATACCTACTCCGGGGGCTACCAAGTCAGTAAGAAGATTCCACTATCAGTAGTATTATTTTATGTAAACAACCTCCGGTTTACAGGTAAACAACCTATGGTTTACCTAATCACTACCCAATGCAATCTTTATCTCAGAGAACTATCTAAAATAAGAGAACCTTTGCTCACTCCCTAATGATACCTAACTGCTACAACCTCCGGTAACAACATCTAACTACTTGAAGGACACCCCTTCTAATATCAAGTACAGTCAGGACTCTTGACAGACATACTTAGAGTTTATTAAAAGCTTCTTCCAAGAACAATACTCAACTCATTGCTTCATAGCTTTTGAGTGAGAACACAATGACCATCTCAAAATCTGAGTGGTTCACTTACACCAACTCTCCTAGAGAGTGGTACACAGACTCAACCCTAATAATATGAAAGTTACATTTTAGGCTGGTACAAAACTAGGTTACAAACACTTCTATTTGTAACCTACTTCCCAACTGGATTTGTGCATTAAGTCATAACAAAACAGCTGCTAAAAATGCTCCAAGATATTCTCCAAAAAAGCTGCTAAAACCGCTCCAAGATATTCTCCACAAATTTAGGACTTCAATCATTTAGTTTTCTAAAAAAACTCCATATTTAGAAACTGAGAATATTCATTGAATATCAACATAAAATCTTATTATTTATCAATCTTGGATGCTACATAAGCTAACTAAATATTCCCTGAATATTCAGTAACTAACATATCAGCTGAAACAAAATTGCCAGCTGCTGCAGACACGATATCCTATCCTCCTGCTTAGGACATTTTTATTCGACACATTGAATCTTAAAGTTGAAACATCTTGTTCAAAATGTTGCTGCAAAGTTAGTTTTACCAAAATTCTTGTCAATCATAATTGTAGAGAAATAACAATTTCATTATTTAATCTTTACTTGTTTAAGTTGTACATGTTTGCTTGTCTCCTTTGGTCACTTCCCTTGTGTGCTATGTATGCAACTTTCTCTCTTTGCTTATGATATTTAAATATATGATATTAGAGGTCATTTTCTGTTGACCTGTGTGCTTTTACATCCTCTAATCATTTTCCCTCTTCATCTATCTCTTTCTTGTGCTTCACTTGCCTTTAGGATTATATTAGGGTGTGGTATTGACCAATTCTTGCACTAACCTTTGTATGTGATTTAGTAGTGATTCCCTAGGGATGTTTATAGTTAAATGAAGTATGTTGACCTTAAGTGTTTGCTTCTGACTTCACTCTTACTTGACACATTATGCCATGTTCAATTGATCACGCACTTGTTTCCACTTTACATAACAACTTTGATTGATGCTAGTTTGTGTACCTTTGTGCTTGAACCATGTTTTCAGTGACTAATTGAACTTATTTATGAATATGAGGTTTGTTTTAAGTGTATAAAATGTCTATGTTTTCCTCTTCTTCTTCACATTGCAACTTATTTTCCAATTTGTTTTCTTGTTAGCAATGCATGAGGACTTATGTCCACTTAGGGTTGGTTATGATCCTTTCCATGCATGAATTTGATGTGAATCTTTCTCAAGTGTATTTATGTGATAAAAATGAGTCCTTTATGTGTACACTTATGACTTATACACTCACTCATCCCTTTCACTTCACCTCACTTCCTTATAATATGATATGTTAGGCACTTGACTCCTAAGTCTTCACTAGCTAGCGTATTTGCCTAATTGTTCCCTTTTTATGGTTTCTACATCCATACCATTGAAATGTGACCCTTAGTGATGTATTCACATCTTATTTATGTCCTCTTGATTCCATATAATTTCTTGTCCATGGTTTGTCATTTAATTGAGATACAAGTCTTATCTTGTCCCTTATCTACACTTCATCTTGTTTTACTATGCCTACTTGTCTTGATTAGGTCATGTTTGTTAACATATAATCTCTTGGTGAAAATTTGTGATGTCTTGAAGCATTTTTATACTTAGATATTCACCTCTTGTATCTCATTTTGATTGATTCTTTTGACATGTGTTAAAGTTTTGTCTTCTAAATACACACTTGCACTTCTACTTGCCTAGTTAGGTAAATTCTTCTACTTCTTGACCCATGTAGATATGTTTAGGGTAGTCTAAGGTGTTTAACATGGTAGTACCAGAAATTATGTTATACCTTGATGTGATTTTATGCCATGCTCTTTTGATTTCTTATCATTACTCTCTCACTTTCCTTCTTCACTTCTTCAAGTTTGTTTATGAGAACTTCATCTCTTTTGTGTTTTACCATATTGACTTGTGTGTTTAAAGATATTTTATCATCCTTCTATTTTATTTTGAGACTTGATATTTTGTCATTTTAATAAATGCATGCTTGATGTTTTACAATCTATTCCTTTGCTTTAACACTTGATGCATTATCATCTTTGTGTGATGTCTTATCATCTCTTAATTAGGTATCCACCTATATGATTGTTTACTTGATGTTTTTTCATCTTCTATTTGATGTATTACCATCATTGATTCTTGGTGTCTTATCATCCTTATGTGATGTTTTATCATCTATTATCCTATATTTACTTGCTTATCTAAGTAGGTATTTGTTTGGTAACTTTTCTAAGTTCCCCTTTTATGATTGATTGCCTTCTTTATCTTATTTAAGTATTGATTGCTTGTAATTCTTCTTCTCCTTCTTCTTCTCTTTTATGAGATTTGTGTTCTCCCCATTGGATCTTTAGTTCATTCTTCTCTAAGCTTAAATTAAATAAACCTTAGGTTTTGAATCCATGTATGACAACATTAGGTAGATCTCCCTCTTATCCCAACTTTAGGTCCACAAGCATGACAACAAGTAGGATTGAGATCCCGTTTTATTTAGTCTTTCTATTTTGCATTCATTTTAAAACAAAAACTTCTTAAGAAAATGTCAAAACACTTGATAAATAATTATGTGAACCATGTGTCACGAGCCTTAAGCCATTGGGAGGAGCATGAGGGGTCCATTCCCGAACCTTGTGTTTCTTTCAATCATAGTCTTTAATGTGGTTCAAACCATAAATTCGTTTTCAAGGTAAAAAACACAAACAAATACAAACCTTTTTATCTTCGGACTTTTTCTTTTAACCTTTTCAAAAAGGACATGTTTCGCTAGCATTGTTCATAAAAAACACACAACAAACCAAAACACCTTTTTAGGTGAACTACGAGTGCCCTGATCCCCTATTGCATGAAAGGTGGTATGTAGGCACAAATATTTACAATCGCGGCGGGCACAACTAATAAAAATTTTCTTTTTGTATATACTTTGCATGCATTCCCTTAGCTTTAGAATAAGATTTCACACACCCTTTGATTAGAACAAATTTGAGTGGATCATGTGGAGTACCATAGACATGAGGGGTGCTAATACCTTCCCCTTGCATAATTGACTTCCTTACCTTTTATCTTGGTTGCAAGACCATATTATTTTCCTTCCTTTAGGTTTACTTAGTGTTTCCTTTCCCTCTTTTGGGATAAATAACATTGATGGCGACTCTTATTTCCGCCTCCTTCGTGCTTCGACTAAAATTCTAGATGCGATACCTTCTTAGAATCCTATAGGGTCACTATAAATCTCTTGTTCATCTTCCTCAGCTTCGAAATATGTAACCCTTTCTTTTCTAATATTTTTATTCGCCCTAGCCTTTTCAGCCCTCAGACGTTCCACTTGTTGAACTCAGTCCGCTAATTGGGCCATGTCCCTCAAGTATCAGATGTCTAATTTCTTTCGAATGGAGTAATCTAAACCGTATGTGGCCATTTCGACCAACTCATGTTCAAGCACTTGTGTAAAACACCTTACCTTCAACAAATGGAACCAATTTAAGTAAACATCAATTGGCTCAATAAACCTTCACTTGATACTGGTCAATTCTTTGAGACTAATATTTGATTGTCCCATATAGATTTGCTCATGGAATAACCTCTCTAAGTGAGTCCAATCCTGGATGGAATTCACTAGGAGGGTGGTGAAGCATGTGAAAGCATTTTTGGTTAGCGAACTAGGGAAGTATTTTATCCTTAAGTTTTCATTGTTCGCTATGTCCCCAACCTTGGTAAGATACCTGGCTATATGTTCGAAAGTAAATTCACTGGTGTCACCTGAGAATTTCGTGAACTTTGGGACTTTCCAACCTCTTGGTAACTCAGTCTGTAAAACATACTCAAATAAAGGGGATGTATAGTTTGGCCTTTGTAGGCCTATATTTACCCCCCATTTCGAGCCATTATTCTTTCGACCATGGCCGCCAAATTATTTTCTCCTTCAAATTCGTCCTGTCTAACATGGTGAAGGACTTTGTCTACATTCTGGTTTTGATTAACCATCACTATCCTTGGGGCCTAAACCTCTCTTGGTATCACTTGTTTGACCCTGAGTTGTTCAATTATTTGCCCCCAGTTAACTTTGCCAACATTATGCCCAACTGGTTACGCTTGGTTAATTGTTTGATTTTCTTCAAAAACCACTCCCTAGTTTTCTCTTATCTACTCCTGATGGGGATGTTGAACTAAGGCTCAAGGGGTGCCAAAGAAATCTACAATTCACGTTATCTGCGCTGCCAATTGTTGATTCGTCTGGGTATTCTGTTGATTTGTTTGGATAGCATTTTGAATCAACAGGTTTAAAATCGTGCCCATTTGTTAGGCTAAGACACTAATCATTTCATGATTGTTATCGTCCATTTGTTGTCTAAATGCCATTGTAGAATTTGACGTAAGGGTAGGTGATTGGGGAGCGAATCTTGTGGGTGGGGCTATTCGACCCATATTATTGACACCTGATCTTTATCCCCGTAATGATGAAAAAGTAGACACCCTTGAATCAGGAAATGTTGATGTACTATTGTTTAAACTTGCCATCATTGATGTTGGCATGTCGTAATTTGTTCACGGACATCCATTGGCATTGTGAATCCAGACGCAAAATGTATGAAGTTGTTCGTTCTTGGTTGTTTTGGGGTCACTGGTGGACTCTATGATTGTACTGTGGATATAATTGCACCACTTTGAGTATTCATCAATATTCTCGTCGTACCCACTTGAACCGGTATTGATTCGATTCCAGATATTGCAAACTTACTTCCCCTATCGAAAGAGGGGGTTATTCTCCATTGCTACTTAGTGGATTAGCCATTCTTCTAACGTATTTTCTTTTGGGTATAACTTTGTTAGTTTTGGCTAATTTACCACTTCTTAATATCATGCAACAATGTTAAACAAACAAACTGAAACGAAAGAAAAGACAACATAAAACAAAATTTGTGACACAAAAACCAGACACTGGTCCCACCAGACGTGCTAATTTGTTTACCGTGAAATTTGGTTAACAACCGTTAGTCTTCCAAAATAAATATTTTTTGGTTACTTACAAGATCAACTAGATGATCCTAGGACAATGTGTTTAGTTTTTGGTGATTTATGGTTTTCAAATGTTCATCCTTTCGAATATAATGGTCAATTGGTAAGTAATTGTGAAAATATGTGAAGTAACAACTGGAAAGTAAAGAGATTTCGACTTGAATGTAAAAGGAATTAAAAGAACTTTTATAAATATAAATTGACAATTGAATAAAACTTGATGATTCATACGTACATCCTCAGAAACTCGTTTCTCGATAAATGTTGATACTTTAAGTGAAACTGAGTATTTGTACAGAATTTGAACACACTAAAATCCTAACACTAAGATTATAATTTATACTAGTTCGACCATAACGGTCTTATCCTAAAAGAATTCCACATTCGATGTTTGCATGCCCTTCGAATCCTCAGACTACCACGTGCCCCTTTGGATAAGATCAAGCCTTTTGAATTCAAAATCTTCTTCCTTTTGAGGCGCGAAATCAACCAACGCGACTGTCGAAGCATTCCTCTTCGAAACTTCAAATATCCTAAGTCCCACTTATTCACAAAAATAGGACTTTCGTCAATACTTAGCAAAATTATACTATCCATGAGTCTGTCTGTCGAAATCTTCATGAAATATTCTTATATTTCTTTTAGTATTAACTCTCCCTCGACATTCTTCATTTCACCTTAATATTTTCATGTCATCGAAATTTCCAACTAACAGTAGCTTGGAAGCTTGTGCTTCATTAGCTCGGTCTGAGCTTCTGCTCTATGAGTCTGCCTGCCTGCAATAATACTTTCTTTTCCCCTGGTCCTCATTGAAACAAATAAAAAACAATTTTCAAAGAGAATGAACTACTGAAAATTTCTAAATTTCAGGTATTTTTCAAACAAAAAAAATGAACTATCAGAAATTTATAAATTTCCGATAAACAAAGTGAACACTCGTAAATTTCAAAATTTATGGTATATAACGTAACAAAATCACCAGAAATTAAAAAAATTTCGGCATGAAATACCGGAAAATTCTAAATTTATACAAGAAATTTGCCATAAAATACCGTAAATTCTTACTCTTTCACTAAATTTCTGATATGCCCATAAAATTTCCGGTATCGCCTTGTAAATTTGAAATTTTTGGTGTGGTACTAGAAATTTCAAAAATATGTACAAAATATCGGTTGGACTATTTTGGCCTTTTCATTCATTTTAAAGGGTGTTAGGTTCAAGTAGGGGTGTCAAGTTAAAACCTCTTATTAGAGGACATAAATACATCGCTCACTATATTTCCCCTTCAGTTTGGAGTGGATTCAAATTTCGATTACACAACATTCAATATAACACCAGATAGATCATTGATAATGAGAGTAAAAATGATTTTAGGCCTTAGGATTGTAAGAGTTCATTGGTTAATCATCTCAACATACCTTAACAAGTTTACTATATCTGTAAACTAGTGTGCAAGATTTCATTGTCAATTCTTGTTGGCATAATCATAGGGTCCTTCATCATATGTTTCCTAATCTGTTGCAACGCATTAGCAATGTCACTATTGACGTGGAACACCGAGATTAAGTTGCTTTGAAAGTTTACTTCCTTAGGATATCTTACTCTTAAGAACGCATATATTTATTTCTCCGGCTACGTGTTGCACCCTAAAATCTGCTCTCCTATCTTCTTTTTACCTGACTTAGGCTTTACATTCATTTACATACGCTTCCATTAGGTCATTTGCACAAACAATTATTCATTCATCGCATCTTACATCATTAGTCGTATTTAAATTGACCAAAAGTCAGTTTAAATCGACATTTGCATCGTTTTATAGTTGAAAGATACCCAATATTTCACTTCATGCATTTTACCTCTTTACTCGCTTCTGACATTGCATTAAGTTGTTTATATGTCGATAATATTGATATTTCGGTTTTACAGACAGATTGTTAAAAGCGATTTCACATTGTATGAAAAATTAACGAGAAAATATTTCAAGTTTTCAACTTTAACTGACTCGTTTATGAATCTACATTTCGCATAGATTATGACGGTGTGCTCGTTTTATTTTTTCGATACAATTTCTTTCTTAATCGTCAGCGCTTTACAACCATGTATTTTTATTCTCCTTTTGAATAATTTTTTTATTTACCTTTGCGACATGTAGATAATTTTAATGTGTTCATTTTATTTATTTCGATTAATTAGGTGTCATTTTTATACTGTTTTTTTTTGTTATTTTAGATCTCATTTTTTTATTTCGAAAAATCAAAACAAAAATACATTAGGATATATTTTATTTTTCTCTTTTAGTTTTTAATGTTATTTTTGTCAAAAGGATAGTTTTGTTATTGATTAAAATTAAAAAACCTAAATAGTATTATATTTTTACTTCAAGAGTAAGTTTAAAAGAGTTATTCTAAATCACAACCCTTGATTTTCATTAATTTAACGATTTTAAATGATTATTTAATCTATTTATTTTTAAAATAATTTAAACTGTTAAATTAATGAAAATCAAGAGTTAAAATTTAGAATAACTCTTTTACATTTATTCTTGAAGTAACAATATCTCTTATATATATATATATATATATATATATATATATATATATATATATATATATATATATATATATATATATATATATATATATATATATATATATATATATATATATATATATATATATATATATAGATAAGTGAGAGAGAGAGATAAGAGATAGGTGGAGGGTATCAGTTTTGTGAGAAATTGAAAGAAAAGGACAACAAAAGAGAAACGTTAGAGACCCATTTCCTCTTCTCCCACCTTGATACTCCCTCTGTTCAATCCGCCCTTCCGGTCTCCCTTCGTCGTTAATGTCTGAGTCCAGAAAACTTTGAAAAAGTGAGTGATTCAGAATCTGCAAAAGAAGCTTGGGACATTCTTGAGAAGTCCTTTGGAGGTGCAGAAAAGGTAAAAGAAGTGAGGTAACAAACTTACAAGAGAATCTATGAATTGCTTCTGATGGAAGATAGTGAGAGCACATCTGATTTCTTCACTAGAGTTATAAAACTAGTGAATCAAATCAAGGCATGTGGAGAAACATTAACAACAAGAGTTATTGTTTCGAAGATCTTGAGATCTTTAGCTCCTAAGTTCGAGCACATAGTGGTGGCAATAGAAGAGGGGAACGACTTGTCGAAATTGACAAAGGAATAGCTTCAAGGGATGCTTGAATCTCATGAATAAAGAATGAACGAAAGAGCTGCAGGCAAATCGAAGAGTGATGTGGCCTTGCAGGTACATTCAGCAAAAGAGACCAAAGGCAAAGGAAAGTGTTTCGACGGAGTTAGAGGTGGCTACAACAAATCGAATGGTAGAGGAAACCAGATCGAAGAAAACGTGTCTGTTGTACCCCAAAATTTGCCCTCCCATATTCATCAAGAATTGTCAAAGTCAAGGTCACAAAATTCCCCAAGGGTTGTGCAGCTCAACAGGCTCCTACACAGTCAAAACTAGGGTTTGAGTTCTGGTCAAGCAAAGGAACTTTTCAAAGGCCCAATCAAGTCTCACATGCTTAAAAAGATGGTCAAGCATCCTCCTGTCAAGTTTCAAGGCATTCAGCTCAAAATTGCACAGTCAAAACCCTAAATTGCACTACAGTCAACTGTAGGGGCAAAATGGTCATTTGACAGTCAAAAGTTCAAATTTTTGGTCAACATATCATTTTGAAGCCACAAACATCATTTGATCAATGCTTGATCATGATTCTCAAAATTTGGCTCAGAAATCATCAAAGATGCAAAAGTTGCTATATTTGGACAGCTGAAAAAGTCAACTGAAATTGACCAGGGCATAACTTTCACATGGATTATCAGAAAAATTCCATCCAAAGCCCATTTTGAAGAGAAAGACATTTCCTACAATTCATCTTCATGTTCCAAGTCCAAGAAATGCTCTTACAAAAAGTTATCAATTTCAACATTATAGGTCATTTTCAAAAGTCAACAAAAAGTGACTTTAGGTCAAAGGCCATAACTTGAGATTGGTAAATCAAAATGACATGGGACCAAAGGCATTGGTTAAAGGACTCAAAGACCTTTCCAAAATGTCCAAGAACATGTGAAAAGCTTAAAAATTGACCAAGTTATGCCTTGTGGAAGTTGGGAAATTTTTGGAAATTTTTGAAAGTCAACATTGATGCAAAAGGCCTAAAAATGCAAATGGGCTCAATTATCTTCCAAATTTCTTCATGCCAAGCCTATGCACGACCACTAGGCCCAAAGGGAAGTATTCTCATATTTTTTAATTATTTATTTGAATTAATATTAATTTATATTCATTTAAATGATTTTAATTCATGAAAAATAAAAACCTTAACCTAAAAAAATCTTTTTATGCACATTATAATGTCAATATTTCGTGCACATGCTGATTAGGGAGAATTGGATTGAATTGGATATGATTTGCACAAAAACCATGTGAAAAAGATTGAAAAAAATAATGGAAGAAAATCAAATCTTCAATTCATAATTGCAAGAGATTTTTGTGGAAATTGTTAACCTAAATCATTCCCTATATGATCAACATCACAACCCTAATGCAAAAGACTGGAAAAACTGCGCTAAAACAAGCATAGCATTCTTGAATTTTCTCATAAAAACTCAATACTGAATTCAAGGATATAGGACGATTCAAGCTTGGATTTTTGTTTCAATAGCATTCTGAGACCTTCCTGAACCTTTGTCAATCATTAACATCAAGAAAAACACAAGGAATCGTTGGTTAGGATTCAAACTGTACCACAAATTTTTCCAAATCGCATATCATTATCTAGGCATCTTTTTGCATTTTTTGTTGTGGATTGTTATTTGTCATGATGTTTCTGTGCTAACCAATATGCTCAATTGAATTTTCGTGCCATATTTATGCTTTCACCATTGTCAAGAAGCTAGGGTTTACAGGTTGCAATTTTGGGGCTTTTGCGTAGAGGCAAAATTAGACGTTCTCACCACCACGGTTGAACTCAGTGCTTCAAGACGAAGAAGAAAAGCTCATCGCGCCCAATTTATATTGGGACATGACCTAATCGCTATTTCTTGGAAAACGGCTTTAGGCCACACCTGGAAAACTGTTGCCTTTGTTTTGTATATTTCAGAGGACGAGGAAGACGAAATCGTGTCCAGCGCTGGTTGGTTCATTTAAACCAGCGCGCGTTTTTTTTATTTTTAGTGGCCACTAACTAAATTCTCTTTATATTATTCGTTTGTTAATATATATTAAATGAAGATCACATGGCTCAGTGGCAGGGATAGAAGCGTGCAATCTCCAAGACCTGGGTTCGAACCCCAGGTCTGAACATTCTTCATACTATTTTTCCATATGTTATTCTATGCAGATTCAGCATTAAAGGCTACCATGTTCCATCCATATCAAGCCTACACGCGTCCCTGGAGCTCCATTCAATGGTTCAGATTAAAAGCGCACCATAGAGGCTAGTCAGCACGCCACGCAGGATTGGAAAAGTCAACCAAATCCAGGCTTAATGGGCCACAACTCTAGGGCCTGCACCTCACAATCTGGGGTCACCCCCTTTGGTTTGCATTCCCTTTCTCTCTATTTTTATTTCTTTTGCTTTTATTGTTTTAATTATTATTTTTCACTGTTTATTTAGTTAATTATTTTTTTTAACCAAAATATAAAAATACATAAAAAATACAGAAAAGACAAAAATATAATTAATTTTGATTACTTTTATAAACGAAATAATATGTAATTGTTTAGTTAATTAGGTTTTTTTGACCTTAATGCTTTTCACAAAAAAAATATAAAAAATGTAGAAATTAGGTTTAATGAATTCCCTTTTTAATTTCTTTCTTTTTTTTTTACCATAATATCATCATTTATTTATCTATTTTATAATTAAAATGCACATAAAATAAATTAGGTTAATTTAGATCTTAATTTAATTCTTTCTTAATAAGTAAAAACACTAGAATTAGGGTTGCCGTCTAATTTAATTTCATTTAACTTCCTTTTTTTATTTAATCTAAAAAAACACAAAATACCAAAAACATTTAATCATTTAATTTTTAATTCTCATTAGCTTTTAATTATTCTTGCAAAAAGGGTTCAACGCCCGTCGCTTTTAATTATTTAATTTTTGCGCATTTATTTTATTGCTTACTATAATTTTGTAATTGCCCCAAAGCGTTGTAATTTACTTTTCGCACTTTTATTTACTTCGCGTTATTTATGTTTCCGCTAAATCGGGTCCGGTTTAATTTTGGCGATGTGGACCCGCGCCATTTGTAATAGTCGTAGATTTATCTTTTCCGCACTCCTAACTGTTAACAAAAGCATGAAAGAATGTATGGACTTAAATAAAATCAAGCGTAGATCACAATGAACATGACAAGACAAATATCAATGAAAACGACACACAATTCGCACACACCACCCCTAGGGTACGCCTCACTGTTGCCTTGCCTCGAAAGGTGATCGTCGAGTAGAGGATGTCTTAGTAAGTCCTCATGATCCGGGAACCTGGCATGAGGGTAGCTTCTAAGGTGTCTTCCCATTGCTCTGGTGATCACCATGTCCCGAACCTCGAATTGACCCGAACACCTCCAACGGTGGTGCTACCTACCTCTCAATGGTGGGATGGCACTACTTTTAAGGACTCTTACACAGACGAATTCCTTAGGGTAGGTAGGTTCTCGTAGATACTTGCTCTAATCTCAAAAACAAACTCAAAAGACTTTTCACACTGACACTTTTCAAAAGCTTTCAAAGCAAACTTTTCAAACACTCTGACGTATGAGTCGAACTGAAATTTTTCAAAGAAACTTTTTAAAACCCACATTGAAAAGCAAACAAACAATTTTGAAAACACATTGAGCAAGTATCTAAGAGCCCATGGATAACCATGGATAGAAAGGGTGCTAACACCTTCCCTTTCTATAACCTACCTCCCGAACCGAGAGCAATCTCTTATAAGGAATTTTTCTGTGCTTTTGTCCTTTCCATTTGGAGAAAATAAAAGACGGTGGCGACTCTTGCTTACCGCGACATTTCGCGAACCAGCGTTAAACAGTCAGTTCCAGATCCACCGATCACAGAACTGGCGACTCTGCTGGGGATAACTTTATAAAGTGAGGTGTACCTTAGGGCTAGTTCATAACTATGTTTTCAATTGCTTTCCTTGTTTGCTTTACTATTGTGGGTTGCATGGGAGTTACATAGATCCTAACCCGGATCTGGGGATACCCTGTTTAGGTAGCATAAGCTGTGAGGGACCTGTCCGGCGTATACCGACATGGGTGAAGCAGTGGCTACGTTGGTGTGGCGCCTTGGTCTGTACCGATATCCCTCGTGTTGAAACGGGGAGAATATGGGTCTTCCAAGGAGTCATTAAGCACCAACAGACCTTAGAACCTTAAATGACCCAACTTGGCCATTAGAACAGTAGCAGTATGCTACGCCCATTGAGGCTAAACTCTCGTGATGGTTCTGGCCGCAAGAAAAGATTGCGATGCTGGAGTTATGACCGATTGAGGGTAGTCAATGATATTGGGATCCTCTAGAACCCGGTTACTTCTGATAGGACAGGTCTTAACCAACAAACTGAAAGAGGGTACTACCCAGACCTCATGCTGGCCTAAACCTTAAGGGCTCTTTTGTGTGACTTGTGTGCCTTCGTACTTGACTATCTGCGTGCTTGTTACCTAACACTTGTTTCTTGCAGGTCTTGTTTATAGTCCTTAATTGGGACTCATAACAGGGTACTAAGTTTCTTGCAGGTCTTGTTTATAGTCCTTAACTAGGACTCATGACAGGGTTTACCAAATTTCTTGCAGGTGTTGTTTATAGTCCTTAACTGGGACTCATAACAGGGTTTACTAGATCTCTTGCAGGTTTTGTTTATAGTCCTTAATTGGGACTCATAACAGGGTTTACCTACATTACCCCATGCATGGCATAACATCATACCATTGCATGCACCCTGCATACATCCTAACCCATTTCAAGGGTCTCAAGGGCTTGTGATGCAGGTCATGATGAACAACTATCCCAGCAAGGGGCAAAGAGGATTTATTTTCCTCTAGCCAAGGTTGTCAGGGGCTATGACCCACTGGATATGGTGAGCCTTTAACCCTTGATGAAGGACTCTCAACAATATGCAGTGCCTTCAGTCAAGCTTCCGGTTCCAAATGCTAACAAAGTTTCTCTGTTTACCCCGCGAGGTCCTTGAAAACATTACATGCATATCATACATCTCATTGCATTGCAGGTATCCCTTGACAGGTTGCTTACCCTTCTCCGCTGTTTATTTCAGCCGCTCGTCATGAATCCTGAACCATCAGCCGAGCAGACTATCAAGGACCTCCAGGCTCAGAACGCCCAGTTCCAAGAGCTGATTACGAATCTGACCCAGGGGCAACAAGACCTGAAAGCTTTGCTTTTGAAGAAGGACAGGAAAAAGAAGAGGACTATTCTGTTCAGCCCTAGGCGCAGATCTGGGAATACACCACAAGTTGAAGCTGAGAGGACAACCCCATCTGTGGGAAAAAGCAGTCATCATGAGAGAGAGGTTCCCAGTCCAGTGGTCTCCGACAACGAGACAGATTTTGATGAAGAGCAGTACCCTCCTGCTGATGACAGATATAAGCAATTGGAGGACAGAATGAAAGCTATGGAGGTTCAACAGGTACCTGGGCTGGATTTCGGAGATCTGGGTTTGTCGACTGGTGTGGTTATCCCACATAAATTCAAAGCACCAACTTTCTCGAAGTATGACGGGGCATCTTGCCCCAAGCTGCATCTGAGGTCCTACGTTCGGAAGATTCAGCCATATACGGTGGACAAGAATTTATGGATCCACTTCTTCCAGGAGAGTCTTTCAGGGACTCATCTCGAATGGTTCTATCAGCTGGATGGGACCAAAATTCGTAACTGGGAGGAGTTGGCTACTGCTTTCTATAAGCAGTATCAATATAATGCCGACCTTGCTCCTACGCGTACCCAACTCCAGGGTATGTCGTTAGGGTCAAGTGAAGGTTTCAAAGAGTATGCACAGAAATGGAGAGACCTTGCTGGAAGGGTGCAACCTCCGTTAACCGACCGGGAACTCGTTGACATGTTCTTGGGGACCCTATCCGGGCCATTCTTCAACCACCTGATTGGTAATTCATCTGCCGGATTTACCGACCTCATCCTGACTGGCGAAAGAATCGAAGCTGGTATCAAGAGTGGGAAAATCCAAGAGGCCACACCTTCTGACACCCACAAGAAGCCTTACACGGGAAAGAAAGAGTCTAATGCAGCTTACAGTCAAAAGGGTCGCCGTGATCAACATGCAGGGGCAGTCATGATCTCTGGTTCTGCACCACGCCGCCAACCACAGAGGGGAAACCAGCAAAGGCCGGACGAACCTAAAAGGCAGTTCACCAACATTAACATGCCATGGTCGCAAGCACTGCAACATATGTTGAAGATGAACCTGATTGCGGTGATCAACCCTCCCGCCAATCCTAAGACCTCCTCTCCTAGCTACAATCCAGAAGCCAGATGCGCTTATCATTCCGATAGCCCGGGGCACGATACTGAGGACTGTTGGGCGTTAAAGTACAAGATTCAGAACATGATCGATGCCAAAGAGATCGAGTTCGAGCCTGCTGAGACTCCCAATGTGATCAATGCTCCATTGCCAAAACATGGCTAGGATTGAGAATTTTTTTTTTTGTTCATTTGAATTCAAGTTGTATTTTTCCTTTCTTGTTCAGATAAACAATTATTATGTTAAACTCTTTTATTTCATGAATGCATTACACATGTCTGTCTTGATTTAATTATGTTTACTATGCTTAAAACTGCTTTCATATTTTTGCGATGGTCAACTCTTAATTGAAAATTCTAAACCTCTTGAGGGAGGATGACGAAAACGATACCACATTACAGTATGCTTTTGAACAGACCCCGCTGATGAGGTACAGGCATTGTTTCAATCCCTAAACACTGGAGTTATAAGGATGATAAACCCTCGCCAACCCATCTGAGCCAAAGAAGTAGGAGTTTATATTTTCGAAAGTTAAAACCCTTTATCATAACCCGGGGCAGGGTAGTCTTCTCAGTTGATCCAAGTGCATAACGAATGGCACCAAAGAGATCCTTACAAAAAAAAACAGTGATGGTTCAGAACAATCATAAAGACAGGCAGTCGTTATCAAAAAAAATCATAAGCAAAAAACCCAAAAAATCAAAACCTATAAAAGGGACTTACGAAACTGGGGCATCCCGCTGACTGTAATTCCCAAAAGGAAACAGTTCAGGCAAAAAGAGAAAGGGATAGCAAAAATCAAGAAAGAGGTCTCACAAACCCTCAACAAAACAAAAATGACCGCCCAGTCAGAATAAGTTATCAACATCTGAACCATCACTGAAAAATCAGAGCAAAGACTCAAACAAGGTCTAACGTATGATCAACTGAGTTTAGGTTTGGAGAACATCACGAAGAGCGGGCGGGTACAAATAATTTGAGCCTTTATCCTTTGTTTCTTAAACCGTGAACCAGGCCACGATATAACCCTTAAAAGTCCTAGCTGAAGCATGGGTTAGTTCGAAAGCATACTGTTACGAAAGGTATCCTGACTCCTTAAGGCTTACGGTAAATACGGAGTTGATATCACGTTTTACAAACATTCACTTGTTTTATGAAAAAAGAATGCATTTTCAAAATCCTCAAGACAGACATAAACTTTTGCATTCTTAAAATAACCTTGTTTGCATATGACTATTTGTTTGAACAGCAGGGAAATTCGCACGATGAACACCTTGTGAACAGAAGTACCTCCAATCAAGGGGCACAGTAGGAGCATTGCTCATTACCTGGGGCATGGCAAAATACTTCCAACAGGGGCAACTCCCTACTTCCTGAGAACGGACATAGTCGAAAAAATACTGCGCACAATCAAAGACCCGCTAGGTCGACATACCTAGGCAAAAATAAGGGCTTCCCGGCGAACCAAAAGGGTTCGGGCAAAATGAAGGGATGAAACAAAAAAAACATGTACACCCGGCAAGTCGAAAACCTGAAAAGGCGGCTTGGGCAAAAATGGGTATCCCGATGGACTGAAAACCCGAAAGGACGGTCCAAGCAAAAGTTAGGGATCAAAGCGTACGACTATGTTCCGGTATCTCATCACTTGGCTACCAGAAGATTTGTCAAACACCTCCACAGGTATCCTCTTCCCTCATCTCTGAAACAGGGGCAATAACGAGTTAGCCAGGCGATCCAATTGCTCTGTTAATCAAAGTACACAAAAAAGATCAACATAAGGATGATTACCATCTACCTTTACAAATTCCAGATCGTGGGTTAACATCCGAAGCCAAACAGGACAATCATCCACTTAATCCGAAACATGTAACCCTACACCGGTTCCTTCCCAATTTTCAGACAAAGTCTCACACAGATTCAACTTACACAAGTAACCTTACCCCGGTTCCTCCTAGAAATCTTACATGGATTTATCCCAAGGTAACCTAACCCCGGTTCCTCCAAGAGTCTCACATGGACCCATCACAGATGACCTAACCCCGGTTCATCAAAGTTTTACACAAACTTATCCAAGTAACCTTACCCCGGTTCCTCCTAGAAATCTTACATGGATTTATCCCAAGGTAACCTAACCCCGGTTCCTCCAAGAGTCTCACATGGACCTATCTCAAGATTAACCTAACCCCGGTTCATCAAAGTTTTACACAAGCTTATCCAAGTAACCTAACCCCGGTTCCTCCTGAAATCTCACATGGACCTATCTTAAGATGACCTAACCCCGGTTCATCAAAGTTCTACACAAACTTATTCCGAAGCAACCTTACCCCGGTTCGTCAAGAAATCTCACATGGATTTACCCCAAGGTAACCTAACCCCGGTTCCTCTAGAAGTCTTACATGGATTTATCATAGATGACCTAACCCCGGCTCATCAAGAAGTTTTTACACAAACTTATCCTGCCGTAACCTAACCCCGGTTCCTCCAGAAGTCTTACATGGACCTATCTCAAGATGACCTTACCTCGGTTCGTCAAGAAAGTTTTACCCGAACTTATCCTACAAGTAACCTTACCCCGGTTCATCCAGAAGTTTTTACACGAACTTATCCTACGGCAACCTAACCCCGGTTCCCCCCAGAAGTCTTACATGGATTTAGCTCAAGATAACCTCACCCCGGTTCATCAAGAATTTTTACACGAACTAACCTCACCAGGCAACCCTACACAGGTTCTCCTCCTCCAGACGTAGTTTTTACACGAACTCGACATCAAGCAACCCTACACCGGTTCCCTCTCTTCAAGACACAGTTTGACACGAATTCATCATCAAAGTAACCCTACCCAGGTTCCTTCTCCATTCCAGATGCGGTTTTACACGAGCTCATCGGCAGGCAACCCTACGTAGGTGCCCTCGTCCAATCTACAAAACGGCAATTCAAACCTCCCCCAGAAGAAGTCCAATCCAGTTTCCCCAGGAAAGTTGGAATTCATATCTCCCCAAGCAGCAAGCTTATCCCCAGTAGATTCTGGAAGCTTATCCCTCGAAGAACACGAACGTGTCGTCCCGGCTTGATTTAAAGAGTTATTTCCGTAACAGGATATAACTGGGTTATCCTCAGCCAAAAGCCACGGAAAGAGCGTCTTCGGCAAAGTATCTTCCTACCCCCAGCGAAGTCTATCAATACTTCCAGCACAACAAAGATATCCCCAGCATAACTCATCAACGATATCCCCAGCGGAGTTATCTTCATCATTTCAGCAAAGCGTCGCCATCCCCACAGAGTAGCATTTCCCAGCATGATCGTTAGAGTATCTTTTCTCCCGCAGAATTATTCCATTTGCCAAGTTTATTCCTCAACGGAGTTATCTTCTCCTACCGGTATTCTTGCAACAATCATCCACAGCGGAAGCAAAATCTCTTCCTCAACATCAGCCCAGGATGTGACTTCCCGGCACCCGTCAAGGATTTATTTTCCTAGACAAAAAAAAAAAAAAACATACATGAATCGTCACATACATCATTATAGCATGCATAGACACATCATATCATACAAGTCTCATTTACATCAAGAACGTCATTGCATATCATGCATTGCATATGACTGACTTTTACCTTTCAGGAAAGATGCAGTTTAAATTCTCAATCACATTTCAAGACCTAGACCGGTCCAGTCCAATCAACCCTAAGATTTTCCTGATTCTTACCCAGTCCAAGGCCTTCTCTGGTTCAGTCAGATCGACCCTAAGATCTCCCTGGTTCTTATCCCAGTAGAAGACACCCAAGATTTCCTTAACGAGCGTTGTTGAGGTTACCAAGATTTTTCTCAACGAGCGTTGTTGAAGATAAAGTCACCCAAGATTTCCTTAACGAGCGTTGTTGAGGTCACCAAGATTTTTCCTCAACGAGCGTTGTTGAAGTTAAAGTTTCTTTTGTGGTCCCCTCTCCGACGGTGAGCGTGAGGTGGTAATTCCTTTTTCGAGATGTTTTCCTCTCCGACGGTGAGCGTGAGGTGATAGTCTTTTGTGGTCCCCTCTCCGACGGTGAGCGTGAGGTGGTAATTCCTTTTTCGAGATGTTTTCCTCTCCGACGATGAGCGTGAGGTAATATTCTTTTATGGTCCCCTCTCCGACGGTGAGCGTGAGGCGGTAATTCCTTTTTCAAGATGTTTCCCTCTCCGACGATGAGCGTGAGGTGATATTCTCTTATGGTCCCCTCTCCGACGGTGAGCGTGAGGCGGTAATTCCTTTTTCAAGATGTTCTCCTCTCCGGCATGAGCGTGAGGTGATATTCCCCTATGGTCCCCTCTCCAACGGCGTGTGAGGTGGTAATTCCTTCTTCAAATGTTTCCCTCTCCGGCATGAGCGTGAGGTGACATTTCCTTCCAGATTATAATTTCCTATAGTTCCCTCTCCAACGTGAGTGAGGTAACTCCCCTTGAGATTATAATGTCCTTTGGTTCTCTTCCCGACACTACAAAGATGGTAATTCTCACCAAGATTTTTCTCAACGAGCGTTGTTGAAGTTAAAATCACCCAAGGTTCACTTATCATTCAGGCTAAGGCAGTAACCATCCCTGGTTCATTCATCAACGTTTGAAGCTCCAGATCCAGCTCCTGTAACCAATCAGGACATATCTATAGCAAGCATCTAAAATCAGCTCCTGCAACGTGTCAGGTACTCATTTTTTCTGTTTTGCAGGTATGCAGGTTCTCGCTAAGGAATCTCCTACGCGATCAACGCCCAGATGGCATCTATAAGCCCATCGTCCTATCCAAGCAACATTCAAATGGCATCTATAAGCCCATTCCCTCATCATCACTGCAACCATATGAGCGCAAATTTCTGGGCATTTTAGTGTTCAATCATCTTCTACCCTCGGATTACGAAAGGCACGTCCGCCAATCTGCATCCTCAGGTCTAAGAAGATTGAACAGGGGCAACTGTTGTACCCCAAAATTTGCCCTCCCATATTCATCAAGAATTGTCAAAGTCAAGGTCACAAAATTCCCCAAGGGTTGTGCAGCTCAACAGGCTCCTACACAGTCAAAACTAGGGTTTGAGTTCTGGTCAAGCAAAGGAACTTTTCAAAGGCCCAATCAAGTCTCACATGCTTAAAAAGATGGTCAAGCATCCTCCTGTCAAGTTTCAAGGCATTCAGCTCAAAATTGCACAGTCAAAACCCTAAATTGCACTACAGTCAACTGTAGGGGCAAAATGGTCATTTGACAGTCAAAAGTTCAAATTTTTGGTCAACATATCATTTTGAAGCCACAAACATCATTTGATCAATGCTTGATCATGATTCTCAAAATTTGGCTCAGAAATCATCAAAGATGCAAAAGTTGCTATATTTGGACAGCTGAAAAAGTCAACTGAAATTGACCAGGGCATAACTTTCACATGGATTATCAGAAAAATTCCATCCAAAGCCCATTTTGAAGAGAAAGACATTTCCTACAATTCATCTTCATGTTCCAAGTCCAAGAAATGCTCTTACAAAAAGTTATCAATTTCAACATTATAGGTCATTTTCAAAAGTCAACAAAAAGTGACTTTAGGTCAAAGGCCATAACTTGAGATTGGTAAATCAAAATGACATGGGACCAAAGGCATTGGTTAAAGGACTCAAAGACCTTTCCAAAATGTCCAAGAACATGTGAAAAGCTTAAAAATTGACCAAGTTATGCCTTGTGGAAGTTGGGAAATTTTTGGAAATTTTTGAAAGTCAACATTGATGCAAAAGGCCTAAAAATGCAAATGGGCTCAATTATCTTCCAAATTTCTTCATGCCAAGCCTATGCACGACCACTAGGCCCAAAGGGAAGTATTCTCATATTTTTTAATTATTTATTTGAATTAATATTAATTTATATTCATTTAAATGATTTTAATTCATGAAAAATAAAAACCTTAACCTAAAAAAATCTTTTTATGCACATTATAATGTCAATATTTCGTGCACATGCTGATTAGGGAGAATTGGATTGAATTGGATATGATTTGCACAAAAACCATGTGAAAAAGATTGAAAAAAATAATGGAAGAAAATCAAATCTTCAATTCATAATTGCAAGAGATTTTTGTGGAAATTGTTAACCTAAATCATTCCCTATATGATCAACATCACAACCCTAATGCAAAAGACTGGAAAAACTGCGCTAAAACAAGCATAGCATTCTTGAATTTTCTCATAAAAACTCAATACTGAATTCAAGGATATAGGACGATTCAAGCTTGGATTTTTGTTTCAATAGCATTCTGAGACCTTCCTGAACCTTTGTCAATCATTAACATCAAGAAAAACACAAGGAATCGTTGGTTAGGATTCAAACTGTACCACAAATTTTTCCAAATCGCATATCATTATCTAGGCATCTTTTTGCATTTTTTGTTGTGGATTGTTATTTGTCATGATGTTTCTGTGCTAACCAATATGCTCAATTGAATTTTCGTGCCATATTTATGCTTTCACCATTGTCAAGAAGCTAGGGTTTACAGGTTGCAATTTTGGGGCTTTTGCGTAGAGGCAAAATTAGACGTTCTCACCACCACGGTTGAACTCAGTGCTTCAAGACGAAGAAGAAAAGCTCATCGCGCCCAATTTATATTGGGACATGACCTAATCGCTATTTCTTGGAAAACGGCTTTAGGCCACACCTGGAAAACTGTTGCCTTTGTTTTGTATATTTCAGAGGACGAGGAAGACGAAATCGTGTCCAGCGCTGGTTGGTTCATTTAAACCAGCGCGCGTTTTTTTTATTTTTAGTGGCCACTAACTAAATTCTCTTTATATTATTCGTTTGTTAATATATATTAAATGAAGATCACATGGCTCAGTGGCAGGGATAGAAGCGTGCAATCTCCAAGACCTGGGTTCGAACCCCAGGTCTGAACATTCTTCATACTATTTTTCCATATGTTATTCTATGCAGATTCAGCATTAAAGGCTACCATGTTCCATCCATATCAAGCCTACACGCGTCCCTGGAGCTCCATTCAATGGTTCAGATTAAAAGCGCACCATAGAGGCTAGTCAGCACGCCACGCAGGATTGGAAAAGTCAACCAAATCCAGGCTTAATGGGCCACAACTCTAGGGCCTGCACCTCACAATCTGGGGTCACCCCCTTTGGTTTGCATTCCCTTTCTCTCTATTTTTATTTCTTTTGCTTTTATTGTTTTAATTATTATTTTTCACTGTTTATTTAGTTAATTATTTTTTTTAACCAAAATATAAAAATACATAAAAAATACAGAAAAGACAAAAATATAATTAATTTTGATTACTTTTATAAACGAAATAATATGTAATTGTTTAGTTAATTAGGTTTTTTTGACCTTAATGCTTTTCACAAAAAAAATATAAAAAATGTAGAAATTAGGTTTAATGAATTCCCTTTTTAATTTCTTTCTTTTTTTTTTACCATAATATCATCATTTATTTATCTATTTTATAATTAAAATGCACATAAAATAAATTAGGTTAATTTAGATCTTAATTTAATTCTTTCTTAATAAGTAAAAACACTAGAATTAGGGTTGCCGTCTAATTTAATTTCATTTAACTTCCTTTTTTTATTTAATCTAAAAAAACACAAAATACCAAAAACATTTAATCATTTAATTTTTAATTCTCATTAGCTTTTAATTATTCTTGCAAAAAGGGTTCAACGCCCGTCGCTTTTAATTATTTAATTTTTGCGCATTTATTTTATTGCTTACTATAATTTTGTAATTGCCCCAAAGCGTTGTAATTTACTTTTCGCACTTTTATTTACTTCGCGTTATTTATGTTTCCGCTAAATCGGGTCCGGTTTAATTTTGGCGATGTGGACCCGCGCCATTTGTAATAGTCGTAGATTTATCTTTTCCGCACTCCTAACTGTTAACAAAAGCATGAAAGAATGTATGGACTTAAATAAAATCAAGCGTAGATCACAATGAACATGACAAGACAAATATCAATGAAAACGACACACAATTCGCACACACCACCCCTAGGGTACGCCTCACTGTTGCCTTGCCTCGAAAGGTGATCGTCGAGTAGAGGATGTCTTAGTAAGTCCTCATGATCCGGGAACCTGGCATGAGGGTAGCTTCTAAGGTGTCTTCCCATTGCTCTGGTGATCACCATGTCCCGAACCTCGAATTGACCCGAACACCTCCAACGGTGGTGCTACCTACCTCTCAATGGTGGGATGGCACTACTTTTAAGGACTCTTACACAGACGAATTCCTTAGGGTAGGTAGGTTCTCGTAGATACTTGCTCTAATCTCAAAAACAAACTCAAAAGACTTTTCACACTGACACTTTTCAAAAGCTTTCAAAGCAAACTTTTCAAACACTCTGACGTATGAGTCGAACTGAAATTTTTCAAAGAAACTTTTTAAAACCCACATTGAAAAGCAAACAAACAATTTTGAAAACACATTGAGCAAGTATCTAAGAGCCCATGGATAACCATGGATAGAAAGGGTGCTAACACCTTCCCTTTCTATAACCTACCTCCCGAACCGAGAGCAATCTCTTATAAGGAATTTTTCTGTGCTTTTGTCCTTTCCATTTGGAGAAAATAAAAGACGGTGGCGACTCTTGCTTACCGCGACATTTCGCGAACCAGCGTTAAACAGTCAGTTCCAGATCCACCGATCACAGTGTCGAATCAAAGAAAACCATATCAAGGCAACCAAAGAGGCGGTGTTGCAAATAGAGCAAGAGGTGGTGGTTGAAAACCTGATAAGAGTCACATTCAATGTTACAATTGTCAGAAGTATGGTCACTATTCGAGTGATTGTCCATAAAAATAAAAGAATCAAGAAAGTGATGCAAAGCTTGCAAAACATGAAGAAGAAGAGATGATGTTGATGGTCACAACAAAAGATGAAGATAGATTCAAGGACCAATGGTACTTGGATTCAGGATGTTCATCATATATGTCTGGAAGGAAAGACTTGTTTGTCAACATAAAGCCCTCAATGAAAAATATGGTAAAATTTATAAATGATAATACCCTAGCAGCTGAAGGTATTGGTGATGTTATGATTATGAGGAAATATGGCAAAAGGTCAGTAATCTCCAATGTGTTGTACATACCAGGCATGAAGAGAAATTTGCTCAGTATATGGCAGTTGGTCGAAAAGAACTATAAAGTGTCAATCAAAGATAAGATGATGAGAGTCGTTGATGCAAATGGGAGATTAATCTTGAAGGCTCCTATGTCTCAGAATCGAACCTTCAAGATTGAACTAAATGTGATGGAGCACAAGTGCCTTTCGACTGCAGCTAGCAGAGATGAATGGATATGGCATTATAAACTAGGCCATCTCAACTTCAGAGACATCAGAGACTTGAAGAGAAAAAATATGGTTTCAGGATTGCCTGAAATTGACATTCCAAATGAAGTATGCGAGGAATGTGTGCAGGCAAAGCATAACAAGAATAACTTCAGCAAGGATGCAGGAAGCAGATTGAAGGCTATTCTTGAAGTCATATACTCTGATGTATGTGGACCAATCTGGGTGGATTCGATGGGAGGTAACAAATACTTTGTTACCTTCATAGATGATTTCAGTCGAAAGCTGTGGACTTATCTGATCAAGAAGAAAAGTGAAGTGATCGAAGTATTTGCCAAGTTTAAGTCTATGGTCGAAAGACAAAGTGATTGAAAGCTCAAAGTTTTGAGAATTGGTAGTGGTGGAGAATGTGTCGAAAGACTTCGACAGGCTATGTGAAAAGGAAGGGATTGTGCATGAGGTGGTGCCACCCTATACTCCATAACAAAATGGAATTGCAGAAAGGAAGAATCGAACCATCATGAATATGGTGAGAAGTATGTTGAAAGGAAAGAATTTACCTGAAGAGTTTTGGGGTGAAGCTGTTTTGAATGCAACATACATTTTGAACAGATGTCCCACAAAGAAGCTAGAAGGAATTACTCTAAAAGAATGTTGGTCTGGTATAAAGCCTAGCTTGAGTCATCTGAAGGTATTTGGATCTATTGCACATAGACATGTTCCAGATCAGTTGAGAAGAAAACTTGATGACAAGTTAAGTCAAATGATTTTGGTTGGATATCATTCGACAGGAGGTTACAAGTTGTTCGATCTAGAGAATAAGAAGATTGTGATCAGCAGGGACGTGGTCATAGATGAGTTTAAAGAATGAGATTGGACCGAAAATATCAAGAAAGATTCAGTGGGAATCCTATTCGAAGAACCAGAAACTCAAGTCGAAAGAGAAGTTCGACAAGAGGAACCAGTAGACATACCAAGTACAAGCATGCCTCAAAGAACAAGATGCATGCCCGCAAGATTGCAAGATTGTGTGATTACATCATATGATGTAATAGATAATGAAGGTGAGCTGTTACATTATGCTTTCTATGCAGATGTCAAACTTGTCAATGCAACTGAAGCATTGACGGATTCGAAGTGGGTGAAAGCAATGAATGAAGAAGTGAAGTCTATAGAAGACAATAACACTTGGTGACTTGTCGAATTGCCTCAAGACAAGAAGGCAATTGATGTCAAGTGAGTATAAAAAGTGAAAACAAATTCGAAAGGGGAAGTAAATCGACACAAAGCAAGGCTTGTGGCGAAAGGATTTTTACAAAAAGAAGGAATAGACTTCGATGAAGTTTTTGCACCTGTTGCTAGGATCGAAACAATCAGGTTGGTTGTTGGTCTAGCAGAAATAAATAGTTGGAGCATATGTCAGATGGACGTGAAGTGTGCATTCCTGAATGGACCCTTAGAAGAAGAAGTTTATGTTAAACAACCAGTTGGGTTTGTGACACATGATAAAGAGAGAAAGGTGTACAGGCTACATAAAGCCCTGTATGGATTGAAACAAGCTCCAAGAGCTTGGAATAAGAAAATTGATAGTTTCCTAAGGGAGAAGGAATTTATGAAGTGCACAACTGAACATGGAGTATATGTAAGAAGAAGCAATAGTGAATTGCTTATACTATGTCTCTATGTAGATGATTTGTTAATAACAGGTAGCTGCAAGAGTGAGATTGAAGACTTTAAAGGTGATCTCAGCAAGGAATTCGAAATGTCTGATCTGGGTGAGATTTCATATTTCCTTGGAATCGAATTCTACAAGAGCAGTAAAGGTTTGATGATGCATCAAAGAAGATATGTAGGAGAAATTCTCAAGATATTTGAGATGGAAGAATGCAACCCAACTTCGACACCTACAGAACCACGACTGCAACTATCGAAAGATGCAAATAAAGATGATGTTGATCCAACCCAATACAGAAGAATTATTGGGTAATTAAGATATCTTTGTCATACAAGGCCCGACTTAGCATATAATGTAGGTATGGTAAGTAGATTCATGCATAAGCCAAAGCTATCACATCTAGCAGCAATGAGGAGGATACTAAGGTATCTCAAAGGAACCTTCGATTATGGCATTTTGTTTCCTGCAGTTGATAAAGGAAAATAATGCAAGTTAGTGGGATACACTGATTCGAGTTTGTGTAGTGATGCTGAAGATCAAAAGTCAACAGTAGGATATGTGTTTATGCTAGGTGGTGCACCGATTTCTTGGAATTCGAGAAAGGAACCAGTAGTGGAATTATCATCATGCGAAGCAGAATATATAGTTGCTTCTCTTTATGTGTGATATGGTGGGAAGAGAACTAACTGTTTTGGACATGCTGGTTCGCGTTTTGCGTTTGTTTTTGCAAAATATCGCGGTAAGCAAGAGGCGCCACCGTCTTTTATTTTATCCAACAAGGAAAGGAAAAAAAGCACAGAAAAATTCCTTTTTCGAGATGTTTCTCGGGTCCGAGGGGTAGATTATAGAAAGGGAAGGTGTTAGCACCCGTTCTATCCGTGGTTATCCACGGGATCTTAGGTACTTGCTCAAAGTGTTTTCAAACTTTGATTTTCTTTGTGTTTGTGGGTTTGAAAGGAGTTTTTGTTTAAAAGGTGTACGTGCGAAAAGTTTTGTTTTGTTTTAAAAGGAGCAAGTACTTAAGAACCATCTACCTACTCGAAAAAGGAATCAATCTGTGATAATGTCCTTTAGACAATGCCATCCCACTATTGATGAGTAGGTAGCGTCGTTGTTGGAGTTTAAGGGTCAATTCGATTAAGGGATGTGTGGTCACTAAAGCAATGTTAGGACGCCTTAGCGGTAACCCTAATGTCTTAGATCATTTTTCCGAGGCAACCGCTTCGAGGCAACTATGATCTTTGGACAAGAGGGCGACCTCTAAAACTTCCTATACTCAATGACCACGTTCTAAGGCAACCAAGTGAGGTGTACCCTAAGAGTGCGAGTGTGTTATTTCGGTTAATTTTATCTTTGTACATGTCATGGGTGAGCTATGTTGATTTTAAGTTCATACATTTGATCTTGTCATGCATTCCCTATTACCAAACATCTAACAATTTATAGATTGCGAAAATTAAATCTAAACTATTATAAGGCGTCGGGTATTTACATCGCCAAAAACAACCCTTTAATTTAAAATGCGGAAAGTAAAATAAAGCGGTAAAAATGATCAAAGTCCTAATTTAAAGCTATTACATTCCGGGAAACAATTACATCAGTGGTAAAATGGATCGCGCGCGAAAAATTAAATCGAATGCATTTTTAGGGTTTTGACCCTTTTTGAAAGAAAGCGTTTTTTGGTTATTTTTGAATTAATGGAAGCAATTAAATTAGGTTAACAATTAAATAAATTAATTAATTAATTAATGAAAATATTTTTGGATTTTTTGAGTATTTAAATAAATAAAATAAATTTTATTTAAAGTTAGTAAAAACCTAATTTTCTACATTAATTTTAATTATTTGCAAAAGATATTAAAAATTATACCTAATTAAAACTAAATTAATTAAATTAGTATTTATTTACAAAAATAAAGTCATGAATTTAATTTTAATAAATAAAATATATTTTTTGATTTTTGATTTTATGAGGAAAAAATTTAATTGGTTAGTTTAAATAATAAAAATAATAATACAAAACAATAAAATAAAATAAATATAAAAAAGAATAGAAATAACCAAGGAGGGTGTGGGCCTGATTTGGATGTGAGATCAGTAATTTTTGTGGCCCAATATAAGCCAGCCTGATTGACTTTTCTGTTTCTCCACGCGCATGTTGACTAGGGCGTACGATGGACTTTCATCCTGGGCCATCAGATTTGGCCCGGAGGCCATCTGGCAGGCATCTGGGTGATGGTGTATGATAGGCCATGATTGTTGAAAAGCGCCAGAATACCTGAAGAAAAATTGCAAAGGAATATGGAGGGACCTGGGATTCGAACCCAGGTCCTGTTGGATTTTGTACAAGCGCCTTTTCCACTACACCACTGCCTTTTAATTGTTAGTGGAATACGCACTAATTATAATATATGAAAAAGCGTAATTATGCTGGAAATAAAAAATAAGCGCGAAATATTTGAACCAACGAATGGGGAGGGGGCACGTAATCATCTTCTTCGCCCAACCCTGGTTATTTACCTGCGGATTTTTATCCGCAGCTAAATCCAAAGGTGTCTCCTAAAACGAGTTCTAGGCCATGAAAATTAATTCTAAGACCATAGCCATGTTCGTCTTCCTCTCCTGATTTCATCCATGTCCATTATTGGTTCCAATTTTTCCTGCAAAACAAACGCCCAAAAACAAGCTTCCAAAACCCTAGGTTCGGGTATGCCATTACAGGCTATAAAAACACAATCAAATATTGTAGAAAGTTTAGAAATTATACAAGGATCATGACCATGCCAATAATTTGTCAAAAAAATGCAAGAATGAGAGGTTGCAATTTCAAATGTAGGGCGGTGTTCAAGGAGACTTACAGCGCGATTTAGAAGGTGAATGGCCTTGCTTTTGATTGCTACAGACTCAATGGATGTCCAGCAAGAAGTCTACGTTGAGTTTTTGCTTTGAATCGGCCTCTAGAAAGGATTTCAGTTTCTAGCTTTTTCAAGTTTTTCTCAAGTTTTGTTTCTCTGATTGTGCAGCCTCTTTAGCTTGTGCCTTTAGCTTGTATAAGTATAATGGAATGAATTAGGTCAAGTTTTGGGCTTTGAATCCTTATGCATTGATGATTTAGGATTTGATATGATCCTCCATGAACAAGCTTCTAAATTTGTCCAAAAACCAATATTTTGTGCATGATATGGCTTGATACGAGTTTGATCCTGTCCATGATGATAATTAAAACCTGTATCAATAAAAAAGATACCAAGTTATCAATATTTAGATTTTATTTGGATTTAAATTGATTTAAAATGAATTAATTCAATAAAAATCAAATAAAAGAGAAAATTTAATAAATTGACACAAGACTGAAGATAGGACACGTGTGTGGTGTGACAAGATCAAATCAAGTGGAAAAAAGTGGGCCCATTTGACAAAATTTGAAGTTTTGGGGATAGTTGACTTTTGGCAATTTTGGAAAAATGCCCAACTTCAACAATGCATAACTTCTTCAATTTTGAACTTTTGGAGGTGTTCTTGGACTTTTTAGAAACCTTGAGATGTCCTCTAACCATCCCTTTTTGGTATCATCTTATTTTGATATTCCATTCTCAAGTTATAAGCTTTGGCAAAAAAGGTGTTTTTGTTGACTTTCAAAAATGACCTATAATGTCCAAATTTGTAACTTCTTGTGAGTGCATTTCTTGATCTTGGGGTGTGAAGATGGATTGTAGGAAATTGCGTCCTCTTCAAAATGAGATTTGGATGGCTCATTTCTCATAAAGTATGAGAATGTTATGCTTGGTCAAAGTTGAGTTGACTTTTCCTACAAAACCCTAATTTAGCAACTTTTGAATCTTGATGAACTTTGAGCAATCCTTGGTGAATCATGATCAACCCTTGATCAAATGATGAAATATACTTAAAAATGAGAATGTTGACAAAAAATCTTGAGGTTTGACTATTTGTAGGTCACAGTTGACTTTTGCCCTAGCACAATCGATTTTTGGACCTCTTGAGCAATTGACTGACCAAACTTCCTCTGCAAGGCTTGAAATTTGACATGGATGAACCTGAGAACATATTAGGACATTGGGGAGAACTTGAGGTTATTTGGATGTAAGGACCTTGATGCAACACAAAACCCTAATTTTGAGATTGACTGCCTTAGGAGATGAATTCACTGTTCAACTCTTGAGCAAACTTGAGCCACTTGGAGACTTCTCTTGTAATGTCTTGAGAAATATGGGAGGGAAAATTTTAGGGTACAACAGCTGCCCCTGTTCAATCTTCTTAAACCTGAGGATATAGATTGGCTTTCGGGCCTTTCGTGATCCGAAGGTGGAAGATGATTGAACACTAGAGTGCCCAGAAATTTGCACTCGCATGAAGTGGTATAAGCATTGTGATGTCGGGAATGGGATTACATATGCCATTTGGAGATTGTTGATAGGTGGTCTGAACTTCGACTGGAATACGAATCAGGGAGATCTTATCGGCGATCTGACTGAACCGGAGGAGGTCTTGTCTTCTTTGACTGGATTGGTATCAGAAAAATCTTTAGGAATCGATTTAACTGGACCAGAGGAGGTCTTGTCTTCTTTGACGGGATTGGCCTCAGAAAAATCTTTAGGAATCGATTTAACTGGTTTTGTCTTCTTTGACTGGATTGGCCTCAGAAAAATCTTTAGGAATCGATTTAACTAGTTTTGTCTTCTTTGACTGGATTGGCCTCAGAAAAATATTTAGGAATCGATTTAACTGGTTTTGTCTCCTTTGACTGGATTGGCCTCAGAAAAATATTTAGGAATCAATTTAACTGGTTTTGTCTCCTTTGACTGGATTGGCCTCATAAAAATCTTTAGGAATCGATTTAACTGGTTTTGTCTTCTTTGACGGGATTGGCCTTAGAAAAATCTTGAGGAATCGATTTAATTGGTCTTGTCTCCTTTGACTGGGTTGGCCTCAGAAAAATCTTTAGGAATTGATTTAACTGGTCTTGTCTCCTTTGACTGGATTGGTATCAGAAAAATCTTTAGGAATCGATTTAACTGGTCTAGGCAAGGCCTTTGACTGGATCGGCATCAAAAAAATCATTAGGAATCGATTTAACTGGACCAAACAAGGTCTTGGGATAACTTCAACTGGATCGACATCAGAAAAATCTTTAGGAATCAATTTGACTGGACCAGAGAAGGTATTCCACATAGTTGAAAATTTAACTGCATCTTTCCTGAAAGGCAAAGGTCAGTCATATACAATGCATGACATGGATCAAGCAATGTTGTTCTCAACATAAATGAGATTGTATTATATGATGTGTATATGCATGTATCATGATGTATGGAAATGTGATGTTTTAGCTGGGGAAAATAAATCCCGGATAGCTGCTGGAGAATAGAGTTGAATTCTTTGTTTCCGCTGGGGATGATGAACGAAGGTGATAAACCTGCAGGAGAAAAGAACTCCGTTGGGGAATAAACTGATGAGGAGATTACTCTGTGGGGAAGAGATGCTCTGCTGAGAATTCCATTGATAAGCTCCGTTGGGGAATAAACTGATGAGGAGATTACTCTGTGGGGAAGAGATTCTCTGCTGAGAATTCCATTGATAAGCTCCGCTGAGGATGGATTACCGTTGCTGGTGATACTGAGTCTGTTGAGGAGTGAATTCCTGCTTGGTGAGAAGAAAGAACTTCGTTGGGGAGATCTTTCAGTTGTAACTTACTGGGGATATCCCTGTTAGACTCTTGTGGGGATAATCCTTGAGTTCTGCTGGGAATGATTCTTTGAACTTGGCTGGGGAGATTGATTTTGTACTCCGCTGGGGATAAACTTCCAGAGTCTGCTAGGGATGATGCTTCAACTCTGTTGGGGAAGCTTTTTTTAGACCGTGTCGGGGAAATATTGACTCCACTGGGGATATCTTGTATTCTGCCGGGGAACATTCTTATACTTCGTTGAGGAATATTAAGACTGCCGGGGATACTCTTATACTTACTGGGGAAAATTCTTATACTCCACTGGGGAATATTAAGACCCTTTTAGTGCTGATGGTAGATAAACTCTGCTTGGGGAGAGTATTGCTGATTCGTTTATAGTTGCAAGTCTCAGCTGGGAAGAGCTACCATTACTGTCTTACTCTACAGGGAGTGAAGGTTTCTTAGCCGTATTCTTCAACTGAATCTACCTTTGCACCTGGTGGACAGAGCAACTGCACAGTTCGGACAATTCTTATTGCCCTTGTTTATGATATGACCAGTAATTCGTCTTTCGTTTCGCATGTAAATATTTATGAGCAGCAATTAATGTCAAATGCATATATCAAAAATGAACATTGGACGTTCTTTGCAAAACAAAAAGGAAAAACAGTTTGAAATTTGTCTGAAAATGAATTTGTATTGATTTTGAAGTTTGGCCTGTAAATAGGCGTTTTTGTACAAGAGGCTGACGTCCTAGTAAGAGAACACCGCCGAATAGAATTTACACAATTTGTGAAAAATTAAACAAAACAGCTATGTGAATAATCCCACTGGGTTCCAACTCTGCTATTGCCTTTATGTCCTCAAGCATCTCATCACTTTACTGCTTGGTTGAAGATGAATCAGATTGATTAGTGTCGTCCGAGCTTGATAGTCGATACCGAAGTCTGGATGCAAGGTGATCCAATGAGACATAGTGTTACACTTTGATCCCTAACTTTTGCCTGGACCGCCCTTTCGGGTTTTCAGTCCATCGGGATACCCTTTTTTGCCCAAGCCGCCTTTTCAGCTTTTCGACTTGCCGGGTGTACAAATTTTTCATTTTCATCCCTTATTTTTGCCCGAACCCTTTTGGTTCGCCGGGAAGCCCTGATTTTTGCATAGGCCAGTCAACCTAGCGGGTCTTTGATTATGCGTAGTATCTTTTCACTATGACTGCATTGACGGGGTGAGGAAGGTCGTCACCATCCATGGTGGTTAGAATCATAGCTCCTCCTGAGAAAATGTTCTTAACCACAAATGGCCCTTCATAAGTAGGGGTCCATTTTCCCCTGGGATCACCTTGAGGTAGAATAATGCGCTTGATTACCAGATCCCCAACTTGATACTCTTCTCGTCTGACTTTTTTGTTAAATGCCTTGATCATCCGTTTTTGGTACGTTTGACCGTGACAAATAGCAGTAAGTCTCTTTTTGTCAATTAGGTTCAGTTGATCAAGTCGGGTCTGGATCCAGTCATCTTTGCTCAAACCTGCATCCTTCATGATTCAAAGAGAGGGTATCTGAACTTCAATGGGCAAGACTGCCTCCATACCATATACCAAGGAATAGGGTGTTGCCCCTATTGACGTCCGCGCTGAGGTACGGTACCCGTGAAGAGCAAATGGTAACATCTCGTGCCAGTCTTTGTATGTCACTGTCATCTTCTGCATAATCTTCTTAATGTTCTTATTAGCCGCTTCGACAGCCCCATTCATCTTCGGTCGGTAAGGAGAAGAGTTGTGATGTTGTATTTTGAATTGCTCGTAGAGCTCAGTGATCATCTTGTTGTTAAGATTGGTACCATTGTCCGTAATGATCCTCTCTGGTACACCGTATCGACAGACCAGATTGTGTCGAATGAACCGTGCCACGATGTTCTTGGTTACAGTAGCAAAGGAAGCTGCTTCAACCCATTTTGTAAAGTAATCAATCGCTACCAGGATGAAACGGTGCCCGTTAGATGCTGTAGGTCTGATCTTGCCGATCATATCAATGCCCCACATTGCAAAAGGCCACAGAGCTGTCAAGACGTTTACATCTTTTGGTATCAGAAGAGTAGTATGAGCCAACATGTACTGTCTCAGCCGGCGAGCAGCCCATGCCAAAGCGTAGCAAGTTCTCTCGAGCAGTGAGTATTGGGTCTCACAGTCGGTGAACTTTTTGCTAAAGCAATAAATAGCATGCTCTTTTCGGCCAGACTCGTCATGCTGCCCCAACACACCTCTTTGTATTATCCAACATTTTTAAGTGTGAGATCAACGGTCCTCATGCAATTGGAGGCATCAGAATTGATGGCTTGGAGGTAGTATGGCCCTCCCTTCTTGAAGCAGTAGTCTAACAAACTCACCAGACACTTCGCAATCATCTTCACCTTCGTCTTCGGCTAAGTTGATCGGACTTTCGAAGTCATAACTGTCAGTAGCAGAGTCGTTATCAGTGGGATCTAGAGTGGATGTAGATCATGATACGTGAGTGTGTGTAAAACAGCTGTTTTGCAATATATAAAAAGAAAAACAAGGAGCGCAAAATTTGAAATGCAAGAACGTCCAATGCTTTTATTAATGATATATGAGAATGACACACATAAAGCCCTCACAAATGAAACCACAGTGCCCCGGGTAAGACACCGGGCCATAAAGTTTAAAACATTGTCTGTTACATATTCAAAACAAAAAGTTTCATTACTGGGTAACAAAAGTAATAGGGATGAAGTCCTTTGTTGTCCAGTTGCTTGGTCCACCGTCAGTCGTAGGATAGATCCAGTTGTCGAACTCAGACTCTTCCACATCATCTTCAATGGAATTCACTCCCGAGTTACTGATGAACACGGGAGGTCTTCTGATCTGTGCATTCCGAACAACCCTTTGAGCTTCTTTCTCAATAACAGCTCGGGCATCCTTGAGGGAAGCCATCTTCATAGGAGAATCTTCAACAACAGTCTCAGCTGACGCCAGCGTCTGGGGAACCTCTTCAAAATGCTAAAATGGGGTCTCAATGAACTCCCCATCCATCTCTACATATCGGAAAGAGTTGAGATGACTCACCATGTACTCTTCCTCTCCTTACACTGTCACAATCTTCCCTTTGACCGGGTACTTCAGTTTCTGGTGGAGTGTTGAGGTTACGGCCCCAGCTTTATGGATCCATGGACGACCCAGCAAACAAGAATAAGATGGCCGAATGTCCATCACATAGAATGTGGAATTGAAAACTTGAGAACCAACAAAGGCCCTGACAATGATGTTTCTTGGCTTCAGCTCTAACCCTTCACAGTCCAACCGATCTAGAGCTTTCTTAGGCAAGATGTTCAATGAGGAACCAGTATCCACTAATACATGAGCAAGAGTAGTGCCCCTGCATTCAATGGAGATATACAGGGCGTCGTTGTGATTCTTCCCCTTAGCAGTTAAGTCGGCGTCAGAGAAACCCAACCCATTATCAGCAGTCAGATTAGCCACGCAATCTGTGAACTGATCGGCTGACGTCTCTTGCGGTACATGGACAGTCTTCAAGAAGGTAATCAGAGCCTTGGCATGGGCTTCTGAGCACAGCAACAGTGACAATATAGAAATCTTTGACGGGGTTTTCCCCAGCTGTTCAACTACTCTTTTTGATGATTTTCAGAATCTCTTCCATCTCTTGTTTAGAAGCTTCAACAGTAATCGTCTTTAGTGCCTCCGTCTGGGCAGGCCCGCTGGTGGCCCCTTTGCCCCGAGTGTCAGATGACTCGGCGGCAGGGGTAAGAATAGGAACTTGAATAAGGATAGTAGCAGGTACACTGGCAGGTGTAATAACAACCGGTCTTCGAGCAGTTGGTGGAGAGATATCAGGTGAGAAAAGTCTTCCATTGCGGGTGACTTTAGCAGGTCCAACAATATTACTGACGTCAGTATCAGCATCCAACTCCTGCTTAACTCCATGAAAATAAACATCAGCCCCATAGTGCCAAGGGACAGCTTTATCAGAGGTATAGAGGATGGGCCCCGAAACAGTGATGACCACAGGTGCAATTCTTGGAACAAATGTAATTCTAACAGGCTTCCTCGAGGGAGCCTTGGAAGAATTGTCGAAAATGGTGATAATGGCAACTTCTTCAGTATGGACTACAGGAACAACAGTCTTCTCAAACAGAATTTCTTTACTATCCATCAGGCGTTGGACACCTGATTTCAAGAGAGGATAACCGGTTGGTAAGGCAAAACACATATGGCAACCTTCGCCGCAATCCAGAAATAAACCGGCTAGCAAAAGGTTCTTCTTCGCAGTCATCAAAGGGGTAACAATGTCATCCACAGAAACCACAAACAAGTCTTCATCTATAGCATTCACTCCATGCTTGGGCATAAGAGCAGTCACAACATTAGGCCTTTCGGGCGCCTCGAACTCAATCTCCTTCGCATCAATTAAGTCCTGTATCTTATTCTTCAAAGTCCAACAATCATCTGTGTTATTCCCCGGGCTATCAGAGTGATAAGCACAGCGGGCATTAGGGTTATACCTCAGTGATGTTGTATTTGGATTCTTCGGGGCTTCCCTTGGAATCACCAGATTGGTTTTCAGCAATTGTGGCAGAATCTGAGATAAGGTCATGTTGAGACGGGTGAATTGCCTTCGAGGTCTCTCGTCCTTTTGTTGATTGTTGTACTGAGGAGCACCAACAAGTTTTGAAATAACAACCGCATTAACAGCTTGGCGGTGTTCAGGTCTACTCTGTCTTTTAGAATTGTAGACAGCACTGGACTCTTTCTTAAACGACTTATTCTCGGTGCTTGATGAAGCACCCTTTTGTATCTTACCAGCCTTAATACCAGCCTCATTCCTCTCACCAGTCAAAATAAGCTTTGTGAACCCAGACGAAGAGATTTCAATCAGATGGTTAAAAAATGGACCGAACAGGGTCCCCAGAAACATGTCCACAAGCTCCCGATCAGCCAATGGCGGTTGTACTCTTCCGGAGAGGTCCCTCCACTTCTGAGCATAATCTTTAAATCCTTCACCCGTTCCCATTGACATACCCTGGAGTTGGGTACGCGTAGGAGTGAGGTCGGAGTTGTACTGGTACTGCCTGTAGAAAGCAGTGGCCAAATCTTCCCAACTGCGAATACTGGCTCCGTCTAACTGGTAGAACCACTCAAGCTGAGTCCCTGAGAGACTGTCTTAAAAGAAGTGGATCCATAGGTTTTTATCAGCGGTGTACGGCTGAATCTTCCTCACATATGACCAGAGGTGCAGCTTCAGACAAGAAACTCCGTCATACTTAGCAAAGGTTGATGCCTTGAATTTGTGGAGAATTACCACCCCAGATGATAGACCCAGATCACCAAAGTCCAGACCAGGCACTTTCTGAACTTCCATAGCACTCAACCGGTCTTCCAGTTGCTTGTATCTGTCCTCAGCTGGAGGATACTGTTCTTCGTCGAAGTCTGTCTCGTTGTCGGAGACCACAGGGCTAGGAGCCCTCCTTTCCTCTTGACTATCTTTCCCTCCAGATGAGGTGGTCATATCAACTTCATTCTGTAGCCTGTTTCCAAACATGTGCCCTGTGTTAAACAGGATTGTCCTCTTCTTCTTCTTCTTTTTCTCCTTCAGAATTAGGGTCTTCAGATCTTGCTGACCCTTAGATAGATTCATGAACAACTCTTGAAATTGGGAATTCTGGGCCTGGAGGGCCTTGATGGCTTGCTCAGTTGAAGGTTCAGCAGACATGATGAGTGCTGAAATAAACAGCGAAGAAGATAAGAGACCTGTAATGGGTTCCTATTATAGAGTGCATGGGATGAAATGCGTATAATTATGATTTCAAAGACAATAGGGAGATTCAAATTTGTAAACCAGAAAGGAAACACACTTTATTAGATGAACTTTAAAATTAAAATTGTTCAACTGATGCCCTTAAGGCGTTACATGAAAGGAAATACTGAAAAATAAATAAAAACTGGAAAAGAAACAATCAAAGGTCAATCAGTGCTCCCATGGTCTCTTCTTGTCGGTGCGAACATAGTCATTGAGAATCCGCTCGTTCTCCAACTGCCTAGTTAACTTCTGGATCTTCTGCTCTTGCTCATTAAACTTTTCTCGGTAAGAGTCCCATTCTTCTCTCAGTTGCATCCAAGACCTTTTCAGTGCCCCAATGTCAGTGGGCATATGAGGATGGATGATGGTTGGAAGAACCCCTTCTTCATTAGCAACTTCAAGAATGACAGGCCGGACGACTTCATACGGCATACCCAGCTTTTGGGCACGGATACAGACCCATATGAGATATGGCTCCATCGGGAGTGAAGTCTTTGGACCCAGCTCATGTGGATCAGATTGGTGAACTCTATCCCAAGCCCTTATGAATCTGCGACGTTGCTCGTCGCTATCCCCTTGAAAATAAAAGATGATACTAGGCATTAACAGCTCATGAGTTCCTTCTCTTCTGGCTCTTCCAAACTGACGTAAGGCTAAGCATGGGTTATAAGAAATCCCTCCACAGGTTCCTATCAGAGGAACATTAGGGTACTCCCCACAACGATCAATGATAGTCACCTCATCCATACCCTTGAGAGTCCAGATAATGTCATTATGCGAGAGAGACATAACCCTATAGGCCCAGCCCATGCCTTCTTTATTCTTCAGTACTGACTTGGGAAGGTGCGAAATAAACCACCTTGCCAATAACGGAGCACAACACATCAAGGTTCCCCGCTTTCGGGCAGTACGAGCATAGAGCTGATGAAGAATGTCACCCAAGAGAGTGGGTACCGGATTCCGAGAGATGAAGATCTTTACCGCATTCACATCAATAAAGGAGTCGGGATTCAGAAACAATACCAAGCCATATATCAGAAGAGCCAGAATATCCTCGAATGCCTTGAAGTCTAAACTATCCCATAAATAGTTAGCCTTACCCACCAAGAACTTAGTCAGAAATCCCTTTGCTCCACTTCTAGTCTCCCAATTAGCCATTACCTCCTCTTTGGTCAAATGAAGGGCTGCAGCAATCTCTTCCGGTCTCAAAATTTTCTCCCAGCCAGTAAACGGGGTCTGCTCTAGAACAGAGATACCGAGCAGCTCAGAGAACTCTTCTAAGGTGGGAACCAGCTGATAGTCTTGAAAAGTAAAACAATGATACAACGGATCATAGAATTAGACTAGGATACTCATCATCTGCTCGTCTAATTTGGAGGTGACCAAACTGAGAACATAACCATGTCTCCAGAGGAAGGAAGTAGTGTCAGGGATCTTGGCAACCAACTCTTTAAGCAAGGTGGGAACCTGGACAAAGTTGATCCAGATGGTATTCTTACGCATGGGCATCATGATGACCTACAAAATAGAACAAAGATGAATCCCTCCTGTCTTTGAAATAGGTTAGTCCAATGCAAGATGTATGCAATGTTATGATGTCATGATGTCATGATAGAAGGCACACCACAAGTATCCACAAATAGCAAACATGGTAAAGGCACACAAGTCACACAGAGAGCCCTTAGATTTCAGGCTGGCAAGGAGCTTAGGTACTACCCTCTTTCAGTTCAGTTGGTTTAAACCTGTCCTAAAAATAGTAACCGGGTTCTAGAGGATCTCAATATCATTTACTACCCTCGATCGGTCATAATTCCAGTTTAGCAACCTTTTCTTGCAGCCGGAATCATCGCGAGAGTTTAGTCTCAGTGAGTGTAGCATACTGCTACTGTTCTATGGCCAAGTTGGTCAATTTAAAGGTTCTAAGGTCTGTTGGTGCTTAATGACCCCTTAGAAGACCCATATTCTCCTCGTTCTAACACAAGGGATATCGGTACAGACTAAAGTGCCACACCAACGTAGCTACTGCTTCAACCGTATCGGTCTATGCCGTACAATTCCCTCACAGTTTATTGCTACTTACCTAAAGGGTATCCCCAGATCCGGGTTAGGATCTATAGTAACTCCGATACAAGCCCACAAATATAAATCATACAAAGCATACAATTGAAAACACAATGATCTAATCCTAAGGTACACCCCACTTATAGATATCCCCAGCAGAGTCGCCAGTTCGGTGATACGGTGGGAAGAGAACTGACTGTTTTGGATATACTAGTTCGCGTTTTGTGTTTATTTTCGCAAAATGTTGCGGTAAGCAAGAGTCGCCACCGTCTTTTATTTTATCCAACAAGGAAAGGAAAAAAAGCACAGAAAAATTCCTTTTTCGAGATGTTTCTCGGGTCCGGGGGGTAGATTATAGAAAGGGAAGGTGTTAGCACTCTTTCTATTCGTGGTTATCCACGGGCTCTTAGGTACTTGCTCAAAGTGTTTTTAAAATTTTCTTTTCTTTGTGTTTGTGGGTTTGAAAGGAGTTTTTGTTTGAAAGGTGTAAGTGCGAAAAGTTTTGTTTTGTTTTAAAAGGAGCAAGTACTTAAGAACCATCTACCTACTCGAAAAAGGAATCAATCTGTGCTAATGTCCTTTAGACAATGACATCCCACTATTGATGAGTAGGTAGCATCGTCGTTGGAGTTTAAGGGTCAATTCGATGAAGGGACGTGTGGTCACTAAAGCAATGTTAGGACGCCTTAGTGGTAACCCTAATGTCTTAGATCATTTTTCCGAGGCAACCGTTTCGAGGCAACTATGATCTTTGGACAAGAGGGCGACCTCTAAAACTTCCTATACTCAATGACCACGTTCTAAGGCAACCAAGTGAGGTGTACCCTAAGAGTGCGCATGTGCGAGTGTGTTATTTCGATTAATTTTATCTTTGTACATGTCATGGGTGAGCTATGTTGATTTTAAGTTCATACATTTGATCTTGTCATGCATTCCCTATTACCAAACATCTAATAATTTATAGATTATGAAAATTAAATCTAAACTATTACAAGGCGTCGGGTATTTACATCGCCAAAAATAACCCTTTAATTTAAAATGCGGAAAGTAAAATAAAGCGGTAAAAATGATCAAAGTCCTAATTTAAAGCTATTACATTCCGGGAAACAATTACATCAGTGGTAAAATGGATCGCACGCGAAAAATTAAATCGAATGCATTTCTAGGGTTTTGACCCTTTTTGAAAGAAAGCGTTTTTTGGTTATTTTTGAATTAATGGAAGAAATTAAATTAGGTTAACAATTTAATTAATTAATTAATTAACTAATGAAAATATTTTTGGATTTTTTGAGTATTTAAAGAAATAAAATAAATTTGATTTAAAGTTAGTAAAAACCTAATTTTCTACATTAATTTTAATTATTTGCAAAAGATATTAAAAATTATACCTAATTAAAACTAAATTAATTAAATTAGTATTTATTTACAAAAATAAAGTCATGAATTTAATTTTAATAAATAAAATATATTTTTTTGGTTTTTGATTTTATGAGGAAAAAATTTAATTGGTTAGTTTAAATAATAAAAATAATAATACAAAACAATAAAATAAAAGAAATATAAAAAAGAATAGAAATAACCAAGGAGGGTGTGGGCCTGATTAGGATGTGAGATCAGCAATTTTTGTGGCCCAATACAAGCCAGCCTGATTGACTTTTCTATTTCTCCACGCGCATGTTGACTACAACGTACGATAGACTTTCATCCTGGGCCATCAGATTTGGCCTGGAGGCCATCTGGGTGATGGTGTATGATAGGCCATGATTGCTGAAAAGCGCCAGAACACCTGAAGAAAAATTGCAAAGGAATATGGGGGGACCTGGGATTCGAACCCATGTCCTGTTGGATCTTGTACAAGCGCCTTTGCCACTACACCACTGCCTTTTAATTGTTAGTGAAATACGCACTAATTATAATATATGAAAAAGCGTAATTATGCTGGAAATAAAAATAAGCGCGAAATATTTGAACCAACGAATGGGGAGGGGGCACATAATCATCTTCTTCGCCCAGCCCTGGTTATTTACCTGCGGATTTTTATCCGCAGCTAAATCCAAAGGTGTCTCCTAAAACGAGTTATAGGCCATGGAAATTAATTCTAAGACTATAGCCATGTTCGTCTTCCTCTCCTAATTTCATCCATGTCCATTATTGGTTCCAATTTTTCCTGCAAAACAAACGCCCAAAAACAAGCTTCCAAAACCCTAGGTTCGGGTATGGCATTACAGGCTATAAAAACACAATCAAATATTGCAGAAAGTTTAGAAATCATACAAGGATCATGACCATGCCAATAATTTGTCAAAAAATGCAAGAATGAGAGGTTGTGATTTCAAATGCAGAGCGGTGTTCAAGGAGACTTACAGCGCGATTTAGGAGGTGAATGGCCTTGCTTTTGATTGCTACAGACTCAATGGATGTCCAGCAAGAAGTCTACGTTGAGTTTTAGCTTTGAATCGGCCTCTAGAAAGGATTTCAGTTTCAAGCTTTTTCAAGTTTTTCTCAAGTTTTGTTTCTCTGATTGTGCAACCTCTTCCCTCTGATTCGTGCCTCTTTAGCTTGTGCCTTTAGCTTGTATAAGTATAATGGAATGAATTAGGTCAAGTTTTGGGCTTTGAATTCTTATGCATTGATGATTTAGGATTTGATATGATCCTCCATGAACAAGCTTCCAAATTTGTCCAAAAACCAATATTTTGTGCATGATATGGCTTGATACGAGTTTGATCCTGTCCATGATGATAATTAAAACCTGTATCAATCAAAAAGATACCAAGTTATCAATATTTAGATTTTATTTGGATTTAAATTAATTTAAAATGAATTAATTCAATAAAAATCAAATAAAATAGAAAAATTAATAAATTGACACAAGACTGAAGATAGGACACGTGTGTGGTGTGACAAGATCAAATCAAGTGGAAAAAAGTGGTCTCATTTGACAAAATTTGAAGTTTTGGGGATAGTTGACTTTTGGCAATTTTGGAAAAATGCCCAACTTCAACAATGCATAACTTCTTCAATTTTGAACTTTTGGATGTGTTCTGGGACTTTTTAGAAACCTTGAGATGTCCTCTAACCAACCCGTTTGGTCTCATATCATTTTGACATTCCATGCTCAAGTTATAAGATTTGGCAAAAAAGGTGTTTTTATTGACTTTCAAAAATGACCTATAATGTCCAAATTTGTAACTTCTTGTGAGTGCATTTCTTGATCTTGGGGTGTGAAGATGGATTGTAGGAAATTTCATCCCCTTCAAAATGAGATTTGGATGAGTCATTTCTCATAAAGTATGAGAATGTTATGCTTGGTCAAAGTTGAGTTGACTTTTCCTACAAAACCCTAATTTAGCAACTTTTGAATCTTGATGAACTTTGAGCAATCCTTGATGAATCATGATCAAACCTTGCTCAAATGATTAAATATCCTTCAAAATGAGAATGTTGAGAAAAAATCTTGAGGTTTGACTATTTGTAGGTCACAATTGACTTTTGCCCTAGCACAATCGATTTTTGGACCTCTTGAGCAATTGACTGACCAAACTTCCTCTGCAAGGCTTGAAATTTGACATGGATGAACTTGAGAACATATTAGTACATTGGGGAGAAATTGAGGTCATTTGGATGTAAGGACCTTGATGCAACACAAAACCCTAATTTTGAGATTGTATGCCTTAGGAGATGACTTGACTGTTCAACTCTTGAGCAAACTTGAGTCACTTGGAGACTTCTCTTGTAATGTCTTGAGAAATATGGGAGGGGAAATTTTGGGGTACAACATTGTGCATTTCAAGTAACTTGGATGGTGAACTTAGTCGAAGAGATAACAGGGAAAGATCATGGAGCAATTACCATGAAGATAGACAACATGTCAGCTATTAATTTGGCAAAGAACCCAATAGCACATGGTCGAAGCAAGCACATTGAAATGAGGTTCCATTATCTTCGAGAGCAGGTAGCAGATGGGAAGATGAATTTGGAACACTGCAGAACTGAGAATCAGATTGCAGACATCATGACAAAGGGAGTGCAAGTCGAAGTATTCTGAAGACTAAGAGCCATGATGAACATAGATAGTTTAGACACAATGAATTAGGCGGTGTGTTAAATTGTAATTTTGTGTGTCGAAACTATGTGTCGAAAAGATTTGATTTGTTTTAGATTTAAATAGATTTAATTTAAGTCTAGAATAGATTATATTTGATTTAGTAACAAAATAGATATTTTGGGATTTGGGATTAGGGTGTAAGCTTAGTTATAAATAGAGGGAGTAACCCCTATTTTTTGTAAGCAAGTCAAGCAAGGAATTCACAGTATTTTGCAGTTGCAAAGTGAATAAGAAAGTTTTCACAGTTTATGAGCAGAGAGAAACTCTGCAGAAATTATTTGTCTTGTCTTTTTTCTTTGTTTGTGTCATAATTAAATTGTCATTATGGTAGAAATTCATCATAGACTTTGGTGAGTTTCCAACATCTGGTATCAAGAGCTTTTGTTTTCGTTCAAGGGAAGTATCAATCAAGAACAATTGAAGAATTCACGATGACAAGTTATGGGAATGCAAACTATCCAGCAACCCTACCAATTTTGAAAGTTGACAACTTTGAGAATTGGTGCAAACAGATGAAAGCTTATTCAGGTGTCAAGGTCTTTGGGATCTTGTAAAAGATGGAGTCGAAGCGCTTGAAGAAAACGCTTCATAAGAAGAAAAGAAGAAACAAATAGAAATTGAAGCTGAGTTATAAAGCGCTCTTTATAATTCATCAATGTCTGAGTCCATAAAACTTTGAAAAAGTGAGTGATTCAGAATCTGCAAAAGAAGCTTGGGACGTTCTTGAGAAGTCCTTTGGAGGTGCAGAAAAGGTAAAAGAAGTGGGGTTACAAACTCACGAATTGCTTCTGATGGAAGATAGTGAGAGCATATCTGATTTCTTAACTAGAGTTACAAAACTAGTGAATCAAATCAAGGCATGTGAAGAAACATTAATAACAAGAGTTGTTATTTCAAAGATCTTGAGATCTTTAGCTCCTAAGTTCGACCACATAGTGGTGGCGATAGAAGAGGGGAATGACTTGTCGAAATTGACAAAGGAAGAGCTTCAAGGGACGCTTGAATCTTATGAACAAAGAATGAACGAAAGAGCTACAGGAAAATCGAAGAGTGATGTGGCCTTGCAGGCACATTCAGCAAAAGAGACCAAAGGCAAAGGAAAGTGTTTCGACAGAGGTAGAGGTGGCTACAACAAATCTAATGGTAGAGGAAACCAGATTGAAGTAAACGTGTCAAATCAAAGAAAACCATGCAATGCAAAAATTCTAGATTTGTGCGTCGACATGTGACTTACAGAAGCTTACAGGCTTAAAAAATGAGTTACAGTTAACTGGGTGAATAGAGCCACAAAAAATTATTCTACACACTAATCTAGAATTTAATTTGTTTTCAAAACTTTTTGATGCGGGAGCAATTAACTAGATAAGTCATCTAAAAAATAACTTATTGGAAACTCGGATATACAAATTATGAAAGATAAATCTATGAGATAAAATTGAGTAATTGATTAATATAAACTCAAATCAATAATCCATTTATTTATTGTTTGAACACAATCACTTTTCAATGTTATTTCTAAGGCTAAATAATCAAAGAACTAACTTGATCATTTTATCAAACACTTGGCATGCAAGTGAATTTTCAGAATTTCTCTTTGAGTAGTGTTGATATACAAAACCACTTATAATCAAAATTGATTATAAGCTATATCTACACCTATTTCAAAAATAGATTTTGAGAGAAAAATTCTTACAATTCAATTACTATCACAATGCTATTTGATAAAATAATGATGAAATTGAAAGCAAGTAAAAGTGGAAAAGTAAAAACACACAAGAAATTTATCTACACAGTTCCCCAATGTCGTCCTTGCATGTGGGTACGTCTGTGCCTAATTCCAATGGAACTAGGATAATTTTTTTATGCAAAATGTTTAATACAATGAAAAAGTTAGAAACAACAATACAAAATTCTACAATTTGATGTTGATGTTCCTTCTTCCAACCTTTGATCTTAAGCAAGATCAACCGATAGATGCAACTTATTCGCTGCTTAAGCTACTTCCTTAAAATGATTTCAAACACCCCAAGATTCCTTGCAAATATTTCAAACACACCAAGGTATTTTTCACTTGAGTAAATCTAATTACAAACTATTAACATAGGATCACCGATTCTATCATCCAATTCTTTCTACTACCTTAAAAAGATTTCAACCACTCTAAGGTTCTTTGAAAAGATTTCAAACACTCCAAGGGATTTTTATATGGACGATTCCTCCTCACACGATCTTGCACAAAAACCCCCAATTCAACAAATGATGTTGGAGGACAAACCCGATGGTTTTTCTGGATGAAGACCCCCACAAGATCTCAATCCAAACCAATTGGTAATCTTCAATTCTTCATCTAGATGGCACCCCCGATGGAACATAATCACAATGTAATGTTGGTGTGTTTGCATAGATTGAAAAGTTGAAGATGAAGAGAAAAATTAGGCTAAGCTTATTGTATCATCAAGTTATAAATGATGCATTAATGAGTATTTATAGTTTGGAAAAGTTTAGGGCAAGAAGGACAAATTTGGAATAAAATAAAATGAAAATTTGACCAAAACATAATTTATGTGTCGACCTAAAAATCGTATGTGTCGACACATACTTCATAAAAAGGCTACATGTGTCGACCTGAAAGACTTTATGTGTTGACTTGAGCAAGTCAGTAGCTACATGCTTTAAAATATGAGTAAATGTGTCGACCTGAAATATGGATGTGTCGACACATAAAATAAGAATTTCTGCAATTTCAGAATTCTTTCAGTATGTGTCAGACTGAAGGCTATATGCGTCGACCTGTGACTTACAGAAGCTTGCAGGCTTAAAAAATGAGTTGCATGTGTCGACCTGAAAATCAAATGTGATGACACATGCAATGCAAAAATGTGCACAAAGTGTTTTTCAATTATATTGGTCAATTTCAAAGTGTTTTTTGATAATTCCTAAGACCCATGATGCAGAGGAGTGCCACAAGACAAAGAGATACAATTAATTTTATCTCCATGCCATCTTGCTCGGTTTTGACATCATACAAAACACCTTATGTTGAAGTTGTACTCACATTAAAAATCGTTTTCATAGAATACCTACACAAATAAAAATTGTTACCTCTACTACAAAAGATAAAGTTAGTTTCACCAAATATAATATGTATTGATTCTTCTATAGTCATAGTCTTTATAATAATTTTGATAAAGTTTTAATATAAGGAAAAAAAATTTGTTTTGAGTTTTAATGACTTTACATATAGAAGAATAAATCCATAGTCAACCTTTGTCACATACTTTACTTAATATTAATAAAATTGTGTTTTAAACTTTCAAAAATCAAAACAACTCAAAGTTAGTTTTTAGGGCTCTTACCAATAGTCTTAGAACTAACAATTTTATATTTTTTGTCACCATAAGAAGTAAAGTTACATTTTTTATGCGCAAAAGAAGAGAAGATATTCTTATCTCCGGCCATATAATTTAAATGACCACTATCAAGATACCATTTTGAGTTGTCAAACATATTTGATGATTCCTAAGACCTATAATGCATAGGAGTTCCACAAGACAAAGAGATACAATTAATTTTACCGATGTGTCATCTTTCTCGGTTTTGACATCATGCAAAACACCTTATATTGAAGTTGTACTCACAAACTCCCCTTTTTTATGATGGAAAAACTTCCGACGATGCATTTATTGTAATTTTCAAAGGCTCCCCTGCCTTTGAGCTACCTATCTTCATCTCACATATGCTTCTCCCCATTTAAAAATATCAAAAAGAAGATAACATCCGATTAGAAGTACCAAAGTTTCCAAACAATTAATAAATACCATACAAAGGAAAATTTTGCATATAAGAGCAATAATTACATATCCCCATATATATTTAATTATGCAAACTTTTAAATAACGGACAACACACATCATAACAAGTGTAATGCAATGCAAAGGCAATGAAATTCAATTTGAGCGCTAAGATCATGCAACACTTCATAATGGAACTACCGATGTTGCACACGCATGTGCCAACCATAGCGACAATATAAAATCATTATTACCACAAAAATGAAAATGTCTACCATGCAATATAAATATGACAATATGAACCACACATTGCAACATAAAATAAGAGAAATAACTACAACATATGCTTGCATATTAAGAACAAATTTATACTAATGTGAAAGAATTAACACATGAAATCATTGTAATCATATAGACCAAGAACACACAATGGTTATTAATAGGAAATTTTTGAAAATGAACATTCATGGTTTTCATCATTTGAAAGTATATGAAGCATTTTTGAAGGAAATCTAGAAATATGCATTTAGGCAAAACTCACGTTCAAGGAGAAATTGAAACGATATTACCTTACTCCCAAAGGATTAGAAGTTGAAATCACAAAGCATTACACACTTAAACACATAGTCATAGTGAATACTTAATATGAAAGTAACGAGAGAGAACTAGGCAACATTTAAGATATCAATGATCCCCAATTCTTCGTGTATGTTGACAAAAGATTTGGTTGAGAGTGGTTTAGTGAAAATATCGGCAAGTTGATTTTTACTATCAACATGCTCAAATGCAACATCTACTTTTTCAACATGATCACAAAGAAAGTGGTGACGTATCTCAATTTGTTTAGTCCTTGAATGTAGCACCAGATTTTTGGTTAGATTGATAGCACTAGTGTTTGTCACACATGATAAGAATGCGTGATAGTTTAATATCAAAGTCCAATAGTTATTGTTTGAGCCACAATATTTGAGTACAACAAATACCACTTTCCACGTATCCCGCCTCGAAAGTTGACATAGCTATGAAAACTTGCTTTTTACTATGCCAACTTACCTAGGATTTTACAAACAAGTGACAAGTACCACTAGTACTTTTCCTATCCAATTTGCAACCGGTAAAATCGGAATCAGAATAACCAACCAAATTATAATTGCCCGTATTTTGAGGTACCAATAAGGTATCTAAAGATTCATTTTACGATTTTTAAATGAGATTCCTTGGGAACCGCTTGATATCGTGCACATATACAAATACTAATCATAATATCGGGATGAGATACTGTAAAATAGAGAAGAAAACTGATCATACCTCTATACCTTTATACCTCAACGCCATTACCTTTTTCATCCTTATCCATATTACCATTTGTTGCCATGGGAGTGTCAATTTCCTTAGCACTATTCATTCCGAATCTCTTAAGTAATTCGAGACAATACTTGGTTTGACATACAAATTTTCCTTCATCGAGTTGTTTGATTTATAGCCTGAGAAAGTAATTCAACTCCCTCATTAGGCTCATCTCAAGCTCTTCCTGCATAAGCTTAGAGAACTCCTTGACAAGATGCATATTAGTAGATCCAAAAAGGATATTACCTACATAAATTTGAACTAATAAAATATGCTTTCCTTGATATTTAATAAAGAGAGTAGTGTCAAATTTACCTCTAGAGTATCCTTGTTCAAGCAAAAATTTGCCAAGTCTATCATACCATGCCCTAGGGGCTTGTTTAAGATCGTACAATGCACGTTTAAGCTTGAAAACATGATTTGGAAACTCATCATTTTCAAATCTGGGAGGTTGAGAAACATACACCTATTCACTTATGTATCCGTTTAGGAATTCACTTTTTACGTTCATTTGAAATGATTTGAAATTCTTAGAACAAGCATAAGCTAATAAAAGGCGTATAGCCTCAAGTAGGGCCACTGGAGTATAAGTCTCCTCATAGTCAATGCCCTTATATTGGTTATAACCTTGAGCCACAAGATGGGCCTTATTTCTTGTTATCACACCATGTTCGTCAAGCTTATTTCTAAATACCCATCGGGTGCCTATGATTTGATGATTTGTAGGATGAGAGAAAAGATCCCAAACATCATTTCTTTCAAATTGGTTTAATTATTCTTGCATGGAAATAAGCCAATGCTCATCAAGTAAGGCATCATTAGTGTTTTTTGGTTCAACTTGTGATGCATAAGCATGATGACAACAAAGACTACTTATTTTAGAGTGAGTCGTTACCCCCTTTTTGATATCACCTATAATATTATCAAGTGGATGATCTTTGGAGGTTCTCCACTCTAAAGGAAGACCTTCATTTTCTTCTTGGCCTTTATCATTTTTCTTTTCTTGGGAGCTATCCTCGTCCTCCTCAATTTCCACCGCTTTAGGTTAATCAACTCCTTCACCGGTATCTTTGAGTATTTCTTCCGTGGATGCACCTACACCATGAAAAGAACTACCTTTTATAACACTGTTTGGGTAAGTCTCATCAAAAGTAACATGAAAAAACTCTTCAATGATAAGTAATCTATTGTTATAAACTCTATATGCTTTACTAGATTGAGAGTATCCAAGAAAAATACCTTCATCGACTTTCGCGTCAAATTTCCCAAGATTGTATTTTCCATTATTTAAAACAAAACGTTTACATCCAAAGACATGGAGATGCGATAAATTTGGTTTTCTACCTTTCAAAAGTTCATAAGGAGTTTTGTCAAGAATTAGACGAATAATTGTCCTATTTAAGACATAACATGTCGTGCTAATAGCATTGGCCCAAAAATATTTTGGTAGACCACAATCATTGAGCATTGTTCTTACAAACTTTGATAAAATGAGATTTTTCCTCTCAACAACACTATTTTGTTGTGGAGTTCTAGGAGCTGAAAATTTATGTTCAATACCAAATTTATCACAATATTCTTCAAAGAGGTGGTTTTTAAATTCACCTCCATGATCGCTTCGAATAACAACTATCTTTGAGTTCATTTTATTTTGAGCAATCTTGGCAAAACGTGTGAAATCTATGAATGTTTCATCCTTGCTACGTAAGAAAAAGGTCCAACAAAATCTAGAATAATCATTTACAATCACTAAACCATAGTAGTTTCCACCTATGCTTTTAGTTCGTGAGGGACTAAACAAATCCATGTGAAGGAGCTGAAGTGGCCTTGATGTAGAAATAACTTTCTTATATTTAAAAGAGGCCTTTGTTTGCTTACCCTTTTGACATGCATTACATAGGTGGTCTTTAGAAAATTTTATTTTTGGTAGACCGTACTAAATCTTTTGAGGCAATTTTATTAAGTAAGTAAAAATTGATATGATCTAAACGTCAATGCCATAGCCAAGAGTCTTCAATCAAGGTAACAAGACATTGAGCATTATTAAAGGGAATCTCTCTTAAGTCAAGCACATAAATGTTATTAACCCTCAAACCCTTAAACATAGAATCCTTCTTCTCACTATGTTCAATTATGCAACAATCTTTTGCAAATGACACTTTATATCCATTATCATATAATTAACTAATGGTAAGAATATTATGTCTAAGACTTTCAACTAACATAACATCTGAGATAGTAATAATTTAGGGATTACCTATACTACCTTTTCCAAGTATTGCACCTTTGTTGTGATCACCACAAGACACAAATTCTTTCTTCTTCACCACAAAGTCGGAAAAAAGCAATATGTCTCCCGTCATATATCTTGAACACCCACTATCGAGAATCCACTTTCCCGTTATAGCATCATTACATTCATCCTACAAAAGTAAAAAAAGGATGGTAGGTACCTAATTCTCATTGGGTCCTTGAGTGTGAGTTAAATAAATGTTGCATTTTGGCAACCATTGAAAATCACCCTCAGGAATCAAAGAAGTCCTAAACTTGCATTTTTCAATAGTGTGACCTTTTTTACAACAATAGTGACAAAATATCCTATGATGAGAATTAATAATGCTATTAGGAACTTTATTAACCAAAGAGTAATTTTTATGAGGATTTTCAACCTTCAAGGACCTAATAGATATGTTCTCTATAGGATGATGTAGACTATCTAATTTGGTAGCAAGAGTACTCACTTCTTATTTCCAAATTTAACATGTGTCACAACCATACTTGTAAGAGGAATCATCCACTTTTTCATGATTTAAACTATCTACAATAAATTCTTTTAATTCTTATAACTCATAATTGGTTTCATCAATCTTGGCCTCTAAAAATGTGAAGACTTTTTCTTGAGAGGTCAATCTTTTGCTAGCATTCAAAAACTCTACTTGTAGTTTTTCAAATTCCATTTCAAATTTATTATAAGACAAAGTGGAAATGTTTGAGTATTTAGAACTTACATCCTTTTTCTTGACTTGTCGATGATTTTCCATGAAACAATAATTTGCCTCTTCATCACTCTCACTTGAGCTTTTATCGCTTGGGGATTCACTTTCCCAAGAAACATAAAATTGTCTAGGATGTGCATATAAGCATATTATATTTATAGGATGTGAATGTTAATATCTCTAAAGGTTTTTATGAATAAATTGAATGAGGAAGATTAAATCACAAGAATCATCAGCCAAGAAGCTAGCACAACTAAAAGTGCTCAAAGTTCTAATTGAAAGAGTTAAACAAAGTTAAATCAAGTAATTTATAGGAAATAAAGTTGTGAAGTTATAAAATTTTGCTTAATATTGCACTTAGTGTTTTATCTTGTAGTTTGATCAATTAAATGTAATTGAATCAAAAGTAAGTCTTGCAATACTAAGATGATGCACACACACATTAAAACCCTTTTAAAATCTCTATCATTTTGTTAAAATTTCTTAAAACCAAACCAGGAAAGTTCTTAATCTATTAAGAAGCTTTTTAATCGATTAGGAAAGAAAAATAAAATATATAATTAATTAGGCTCTTCATATAATTAAATAGAATAAGACTAACACCTTATAATATATTGAATAGCCTTGTTAATCGATTAAGTGATGCAGCTAATTAATGTTTCTTTTTCTGACTTAACCCAATCGATTAGGTAAGTATTCTAATTTATTAGGAAGTGTAAAAGCTCATGGATTCTTGCCTTTGTTAGACATTTTTTCCTATATAAAGGAGGACTTTCCTCACTTCTAACCACGCCAGTTTTTTGAATTATCAACTTTTTAATTCTCATTGTTTTATAAGTTTTATTCATTACAAGTTGCATAAGTAATAAGAGAATGAAAAACTCCATCTAAGAGTTGTGGTGTTTTACTATTGTTCTCAATTTATTTATTCAAGAGCATAATTCTCTTGTGATCTTGAAATAGATTTGAAGGTTGCAATTTAAACCTGTGAAAACTTGGTTTAAGGTTATTAGATTGAACTTGTGTAAAATCAAAATTTGTTTGTGTAAGTTTGTTGGGTTGATATTTTGTAAAAGCTTAAGTTGTTTAAGGTTGTTGGGTTGAACCTGTGTAAAATCTCATGTTGTAGCTTTCATGGAAATATAAAGAGGATGATCTTGGGGACTAGATTAGGCTATATAGTTTAAGGGCGGACTGGAATAATCTCTGGTGTGATCTTTCCTACCCTATATCTTCATATTTCTATCATTTATCATTTCTGCCATTATTTATCTTTTTTATTGCTTAACCTCTAATTATATTAGTTTCTAATATAAACTATTTTAAATCAATTATTATTGTGAAAAAGTCTTTTAAGTCTAAATATCAAAATTCATATCCCCGTATAGTGTTTGGAATCGATTGTTAAACAAGTGGTGTCAAAGTCTAAATCCTATTATAAGAATAATGATCTTAGGAGGTAGGAATGATTTCAAACGATTAACTAAAAAAACCTTATCCTTCAATGGATAGGAGTATGCTTATTGGGAAGAGAATATGAGAATATACATAGAGATAATTGATTATGACATCTGGAATGCTATAAAACACGGTCCTTTTTTTCCCACACATCTTGTTGATGGTGTTGTGAAAAAAAAACTAGAGAAACTTAAACCAAAGAGGATAAAGAAAAAGTACAATACAATTTGAAAGAAAAAACAATAATCACTATTGCTTTAGGCATGGATGAGTTTTTGTGTGTTTCACATTGTAATTGTTCAAAATAAATATGGGACACCTTCGACTTACCCATGAAGGTACTACCAAGGTAAAAAGGACACTAGTGAACACACTTTCCCGAGAATACAAATTATTTAAAATGAAGCCAGAAGAAAATAATCTAGACATGGAAAAACGCTTTATTCATATTATAAATCATATGAGAACTCTAGGAAAAACTTTTTAAAGGATGTGACTAACAAAGTCCTTAAATGCCTAAACCATAATAGAAAACCTAAAGTCACTTCGACTTATGAATCTAAAGATTTTTCTTGCATAGATTTTGATACCTTATTTGGAAAGTTACAGGAACATGGAATGAAACTAAAAGGTTAGCTGAGAATTAAGAAAGTGACAGAAAGAAGAAATGTTTAGCACTAAAAGTTCTATAGGCCAAAGACAAGGAATTAGAAGATAAATACTGCAAAGTGAAAGTTATGAAGACATAGATATCATGTTTTGAAAATTCATGGAATTCCTAAGGCACGACAAACAGACTCTAAAATTTCAAAAATAAAGTAAAGAAATATCAACCTTCACTCCAACTTGCTTCCAGTGCGAAAATAAAGGTCACATAAATCCAGAATGTCCACAGTATCAAAGGGAATCTAAAAGATACAAAAGACCACAAAAAGACTCAGAAAGAGCTTACATTGCACTGAAAGACAAACATCATGGACTCTTCCGATGTATGTGAAAAAGAGGAATAAATTTACCTATGTCACATGAAAAACCAGAAAGAAAATAAGCCAAATAATTTAACTTCTGAATTTACTTATAATGAATTATTTTCCATCTATAAAAAGTTAGATAGGGAGTCAAGTAAATTAAAAATATATTATTTTTGTCTCTAAGTATACTATTTCTTTTCTTATAAAATAAAATAAAATATATATTAGAAGAAATATACATTTATAGAAGAGAGCAAAGTATTTTAATTCAAAACTCTTCTTTTTATTCTTCTTCCATTTATTGAAATTCGGGTGAACATATCAAGTGTTAAAAATGTAGCCTTTTAGAAAATAAAATTGATGACTTGCACACTACATTTGATAAGTTTATCAAAGGGAGGAATAACCTGAATCTGATTCTAGGTAATTAAAAAGCGATCTACAATAAAGAATGTCTAGGTTATGAACCTAAACACAATGCTAAAAGTTTTAGTAACATATGTGATGCAGATAAAACCTCTAAATGTAATATTCTTAAATATAATTATTGTTATAAAAATAGTCATCCCGCTGAGCCAAAACCCACTGAGCCAAAACCTGTAAAGGAGGCTTAAGAAAGCTGGGGCATCCCGCTGACTGTGATCTCGAAAACAGAGACGGTCAGGCAAAAGTTAGGGATAACAAATCAAAATCAAAATAGAGAGGTCATCACAAATCCTCAACAACATGAAAAATGTTGCAAAGAAAAAAGGAGATGATGACTGTCTCCCAAATTCATCTGGTGAACCATCACCCAAAAGTCGTTCCAAACTCAAACAGAGTGCGACGCACAATTAACTGAGCTTAGGTTTGAAGAACATCACGAAGAGCGGGTGGGTACAAATACATTTTGAGCCTTTATCCTTTGTTTCTTAAACCGTGAACCAAGCCACGTTACAACCCTTCAAAAGTCCTAATTGAAGCATGGGTTAGTTCGAAAGCATACTGTTTCAAAAGGTATCCTGACTCCTGTAAGGCTTTGCTCTAAATCTTGTGTTGACGTGTCTTATAAAAAGTTTTCTGCTAAAAAATGCATTTTGCAAAACTTCGAGACAAACATAAACTTTGCATTGTTTGAATATCACTGTTTGCATTTGGCTTTTTGTTTGACAGCGAAGAAATTCATACAGCGAATGTTCGGAGGAACGAAAACTCTCTCAGTGAACAAAAATCACTTCAAAAAGGACGACACTTCCATTACAAGTCTCCTATCAACAAGGGGCATGACATGTCACCATTCAATTAACCTGGGGAAGACCAGTCAAGGTTTCAACAGATCTTTCAAAATTCAGTTAACCTGGGGCAGTCCAGTCAAGATTTCAAGAAATCTCTCAATTCGCAGAGTAATCTGATTCAAGACTCCTTCATCATCACTTAGGGCATTCAAATGCCAAAAACTGTTCAACAATTCCTTCATCACCTGCGGGAAATTACAACCACCAACAGAATAACGGGTAATTAAAACTCCCAATTTCGGACTGTTAACAAAATCAAGATCTAGATATAGTTCAAGATGTGACCTAGATTTGGCGACATTCTATAACTCATTCAAATTTTGCATCCAGATATAGTTCAAGATGTGACCCAGATTTGGCGACATTCTATAACTCATTCAGATTTCATTCCAGATATAGTTCAAGATGTGACCCAGATTTGGCGACATTCTATAACTCATTCAGATTTCATTCCAGATATAGTTCAAGATGTGACCCATATTTGGCGACATTCTATAACTCATTCAGATTTCATTCTAGATATAGTTCAAGATGTGACCCAGATTTGGCGACATTTTATAACTCATTCAGATTTTGCATCCAGATATAGTTCAAGATGAGACCCAGATTTGGCGACATTCTATAACTCATTCAGATTTCATTCCAGATATAGTTCAAGATGTGACCCCGATTTGGCGACATTCTATAACTCGTTCAGATTTCATTCCAGATATAGTTCAAGATGTGACCCAGATTTGGCGACATTCTATAACTCATTCAGATTTCATTCTAGATATAGTTCAAGATGTGACCCAGATTTGGCGACATTCTATAACTCATTCAGATTTTGCATCCAGATATAGTTCAAGATGTGACCTAGATTTGGCGACATTCTATAACTCATTCAGATTTCATTCCAGATATAGTTCAAGATGTGACCCAGATTTGGCGACATTCTATAACTCATTCTGATTTCATTCCAGATATAGTTCAAGATGTGACCCAGATTTGGCGACATTCTATAACTCATTCAGATTTCATTCTAGATATAGTTCAAGATGTGACCCAGATTTGGCGACATTCTATAACTCATTCAGATTTTGCATCCAGATATAGTTCAAGATGTGACCCAGATTTGGCGACATTCTATAACTCATTCAGATTTCATTCCAGATATAGTTCAAGATGTGACCCAGATTTGGCGACATTCTATAACTCATTCAGATTTCATTCTAGATATAGTTCAAGATGTGACCCAGATTTGGCGACATTCTATAACTCATTCAGATTTTGCATCCAGATATAGTTCAAGATGTGACCCAGATTTGGCGACATTCTATAACTCATTCAGATTTCATTCCAGATATAGTTCAAGATGTGACCCAGATTTGGCGACATTCTATAACTCATTCGGATTTCATTCCAGATATAGTTCAAGATGTGACCCAGATTTGGCGACATTCTATAACTCATTCAGATTTCATTCCAGATATAGTTCAAGATGTGACCCAAGATTTGGCGACATTCAGTAACTTATTCCAGACCAACACCTGCAGCAATCAGAAGATTCTTGCAATCCCCAGTCAAAGACTTCCAGAATCTAATTCCCCTCAGAGTCAAGTTTCAAAATCCCCAGCGGAGCTAAAACTTCCAACTATCAATCCCCAAGCAGAGTGAAGACTCTCATTCTCAGTTCCTCACAAAATATTCGAATATTCCCCAGTGAAGATCTCCTCAAGACAGGAATCCCCAGTAGATTGGCATACAACCCAAGCTTCTGATTCCCCAACAGTGGTCCCAGGAATTCTTATGATCAAAGGTTCTTGCCCTCCCCACCAGCAGCCAAGGAATTATTTTCCCCGGCAGCAGTCAAGATTCTTTGTCTCCAATCATCCAGGATTCATCTATCCTCAGCAAGATAGCTCATCATCTTACATGAGCATTCATCACATTCATATCATAAACATTGGTGTAACATACATTGCATCATGCATCATGACATTGCATACAACTAACCCTTTACCTTTTCAGGAAAAGATCAGTCAACAGACAAAGATCATCATCTTCTGAGATTTATCCAGAAATAGTTCAGATGTGACCCGGACACAACGACATTCTGATACTTATTCCAGATTCACTCAGAGATAGTTCAGATGTGACCCAGACACGGCGACATTCTGATACTTATTCCAGATTCACTCAGATGCGGTTTTATACGGACGCATCATCAGGAAACCCTACATCGGTTCCTTCTTCACTTCGAGGCTTCTGGAAGCAGTTTACGGATTCTTCCTAACACCGGATGTTAATCTATCACTTGTTCAGATGCAACTTTTGAAAACAGTTTACGGACGCTTCCCAACAACGGATGCTGCTCTATTGCTTATTCAACTCCAACTCCTGAAAACAGTTTACAGATTCTCCAAACACGGATGTCAATTTATTGCTTGCTCAGATCCCTAGTTCAGAGATGTTCCAAAACATGGATACCTTTCTGATACTCCTCCACTCACCAAGAACATGCAGTTCAACAACTTCCAAATGGCATCTTTAAGCCCATTTCCAGATGGCATCTATAAGCCCATCCTCCTACCAGCAGTCACCAAATGGCATCTTTAAGCCCATTTCCAGATGGGATCTCTAAGCCCATCCCCCGACAAGATTCTGCCACATTCCAGATGGCATCTTTAAGCCCATCACCAAATGGCATCTGTAAGCCCATTCACCTCCACCATCACATCACCGAGTGCAAATTTTTTTGGGCACTCTAGTGTTCAATCTCCTTTTACCCTCGAGTCGCGAATGGAAAACTTGCCAATCTAACTCTTCAAATCCAAGAAGATTGAACAGGGGCAACTGTTGTACCCCAAAATTTGCCCTCGTATTTTTCCACAAGAAATCACAGCTTCAGGCTTTTCCTGATTTTTTCAGACTGGCTCAAGAATCGGTCAAACAGACTTTTCTCGTCAGTCAGGCAAAATTAGGGTTTTCATTAATTTTCATGGCTCTGGAACAATTCATACAGTTTGCTTAGGGTTTGGGTTGATTTTGGCTCAGCTTTGATCAGGCGAACGCCTCTTTGGCATTTGATCAAGAATCAGGGTTTTTGTGCGCGCATTCTCAGAAAGAATTAATCCCACAGTGCTTTTTAAGTTATTCCGAGATATGGACTGAGGCATTTGGATTGAGTTTGCAATGTTTGACTAAATCAGTGAAAAGAGTCATTTGGATTGAGTTTGCAGTGTTTGATTGAATCATTAAGAGAAAAGACATTTGGGCATGAGTGATTTGACAGTGCATTGTTTTGATTATTCCAGATGCCGGACGTTTATGGATTATTTATTATTCCGAGTTAAAATGGTTGGAATTTATTTTCAATTATTATAATTTGAGAATTATAAATAATAAAATAAACAATTGAGAAGAAGGAAAGGAATTAACTGATAAAAAAATGGATTTTATTCATCTTTTAATTATTCGTTACAATTGTTGTTTGAATACAGTATTTATTTACAAAGTATTCATAATAATAAATGTTTACAAATGATTAAATTTGGAATAAAACTATCCTAATTTTTCTAAGTTTCCTAGTCTTCATCTTCTATCCAATGCTCCTTTGTCTCTCAATTATTTTATCTGCAAAGCAAAGAAAAGAAGAAAAAGTCAGAAGCAGATAAAGTGAAATTAAAGGCAAACAGTTAATTCGGGTTCATCATTAAAGGCAGCTGGCTGGAATTAGTTCGCCCTCTCTGCAAATCACGGGATTTCTCCCGGTTCACAAAGAAGGATGAAAAATTCTTGCAACAAAAGTTTTGAAATGCACAAAAGATTTAATTGCACAAATTCAAAAGGGGTCAAACAAAGTTGCATAGTCCAAAAGTTTCAAACTGAATGGCATAAACGAAGTCCAAATCCAAACTGAACTATAAAGTCACAAATTCAAACTATCCAAAAAGTTGCCAAAAAGGTGCAAGGCTGCCCAAAAGATATCTCAAGATATCAAAGTATCAAAAACTGTCACAAAGAAGCAGAAAATATGGAAGCAGTACACAAAGTATGCAGGTTAAAACCAATATTGCAAGCAAGGTTTCGTTCTCATCATTTTTCCAGCAGTGCCTTTTCAGAACATAAGGACAAATAAGCAATATAATATGCTTAAAACTGTACTGGAGAGAGAGAGAAGAGAGAAAGAGAGTACAGGCTTACTGGCTTTAGGCATAAAGAAATATATACAACAAACTCGTCAAGTCAGTAAAAAGGCATCATAAGAGAGCAAGAAACAAAAAACAAAAGGAGAACTTTTAAAAAACATAGTAAACCTCTCAAAAAACCTGCTTCTCATCAAATACCCTGCATAAAAACCTTTCAACCAATGTCCAAACCTGCATTAAACCTGCCTATCCACACTTAAACCCTCAACCTGTTTGAAGCATATAACACAAAAGCCTTGGTTCTAAACCTGCAATGGCCTAAAAACACAAACCAGTTCCCAAAGCCTTACCTGCATTAAAAAGCAAGAAACCCCAAAGCCTTTCAAGACTTACCATTCAGAACACTCCAACCTGTAAACTCAACCAAGAGCCATAGCCTCAAACAGTTAACAACACAAACTGTCCAGGCCTTAAGCCTTTCGAGCTTAACAACCATAACCTGTGCAAAAGACCAAAAGCACATAAATCGTCCAGATTCAAACCCTGTCCATTTCAAAGCCTCATCAAGCCTTAAACCAGTAAAACTTTCAATAACCATTCAAACATTAAAACAACTGTCAAGCCTAAGCATTCAAGGCAACTCCAAACCCTCAGAACATTGTCATCACTGGGTTAATCATACAAGGCAACTGTCTAGGCATACAGAACATCTCAGGCAAACATCATTGAAAGCAAGCATTTCATAACAAGCACGTAAAGGCAACCAGAAGAGGATAAAGAAGCATATCAACATACAAAGCCCTCAGAACTCAAAGAGTTCATCATGGGGTAACCAACGAAGCAAAAATCATCATCTCAGAACCAACAAAGGCAACGTACAGAACATACAAAAGGCGAGGCAACAGAAAGAGAAGAAGAAAAGAGGTGATAAACTAAGTTCTCAGAATATCATCACTGAACCAATACATAAAACACGAAATACCAGGGTTCCAAGCTAGCTCAAACGCTCATCATCACCATCCCCTCGCCTTGGCCTCTGGAGCGCCTCCACGTCCGCCTCTCCCTCCAATAAAAGGTAGCATTTTCCTTCTTTTCTTTCCTTTCCACAACCACAACAACAAATAATAACAAAGCTAAAATCAGAATCAATAAACAAAAGCGAAGCATGCAAGACATAAAAAATGGAAACCTAACGCATTAAAGAACGAAAACTTAACCTTTGTACCATATCACTGGTTAATCCGTGGAGGAGGGAAGACAAATGGTGGTGTTGGTGGCCAGGGGAAAAGGATGAGCATCGTTCAGAAGCGAAGCCGGCGTGAGAAGACGAAGACGTGAACGGCGCCGCTTCTGTAATTGAAACCCTAAGTCCAAGTGAAACGAAAACGTTGCAACCCTAAGACAAAAACTTGTCACGAAGCTTGGGCCTCGCCCCATTCTAGCAATGCCTAAGCCCACCCGGATTTGAGACACACCCCCCCCTTTCTGTTTTCCTTATTTCAGCCTGGGCCTTAAACCCTTTGAGCCCATCCCATCCTTTTTAACAAAAACTATTAATTTTTGCTTTATTAAATAAATACACTAATTTTATTTTACATTGATTAACCATACTTTTTTATAACTTACTTAATACTAATTTTAATTTTACATTAACAATATTTTTTTATATATATATATATAACATAATTAAATTTTACATAGAAACTAATAGAAATAATATTTTTCCTTAAACTTGAAATTTTTACTTCCTTTAATTAAAATTTTGTATACATGAAATGTTAATTTTCTTAAGTTAACACTTTTCTTTTCCTAAAATACTTTATTTGTACATAAATACAATAATACATAATTTTCTTAAATTTGAAATACTTTCCCTTTTCTTCAATTAAAACTTTGTACATATCTAATAAAATACAAAACGATAACAATATAAATGAAGTATTCAAATTTCTCATTAAGTTAACGATACTTAATACATTAACATTTCGCACCTTGTAAATGATCATACACATTTACAATATACAAATACATTGATACATTATACATTTGCTATTCTTATACATTGCTATACATTATATTTTACATTGCGATCAATTCGATTTGGTTGTAATTATTTAAGTCTCATCCCCATTTGTAAATTTGTACCCCCACTCCCGGATACCTATTTTGTAATAGCGTAGACTTTAAATTCCCGCAATTTACCGCTTTCAAATATACCATGGTTGGACCTAGGGTTTGTGTGTACATAAAACCCAAACGCTAGATAACCTAATACAAGACAAATACATGAAATCAATACACAATCACACTTGCACCCCCTAGGGTAATCCCACATGTTGCCTTCCAAAATGGGCTATGCTTGCACGTCGAGTTTCTTTGGCAAAACAATTCAAATGATCATAAGTCCCTCGATGACGCTTTCGAAAGTTGCCTATCAAAATGATCATAGTCCCTTCAAGCAAATTGCCAAAGACACTTGGCACCATTGCATTCATGGTCCATACGATGACCCGCGCCCGTCCCGTTAAATATCCTAAACGCAAGATTGTCCACCAAATACAATGGTGGAACAAAATTGTTAAAAAGGGTTAAAACATGAGAAAAAACCTTTGAGTAAATTTAGGGGTAGACAAAACTCTTAGTTACTTGGATCAATCTTGTAAAAACACTTGCCTCCTTTTCAAAACCACACTCCACAACACTTTCAAAACAAAACTCTCAAAAACATTTGAAACATCTTTTCGAAAAGATACACACCCTTGTATATACTCAAACACGAGTCATTACAACGGTTGCCGAAACAAAGGCGTCTATTTCAAAAACATTTTCAAAAATACACACACACACACCACAATTTCAAGCAATCGAAAATCAAGGCAAAGTGATCTAAAACCAAGTAACTAAGAGCCCATGGAAAACCATGGATGAAAAGGGTGCTAATACCTTCCCTTTTCATAATCTACCCCCCGAACCCATGAAACATCTCAAAAGGTTTTTCCTGTGCTTTTTCTAACCTTTCCTTTAGGATAAAATAAAAAGTCGATGGCGACTCTTGCTAAACCGAACAAGTGCGAATACAAACGCGAAACCTCAAGTCAGTTCTCCCACCGTATCACAGAACTGGCAACTCTGCTGGGGATATTTCTAAAAGTGGGGTTACCTTAGGGTTTTAGATCACCCTTACATGCTTGCTTTGATTGCTTTGTTTGCTTTACTTTTTGGGTTCCTTGTTTGGGTTTGTTGTAAGTCCTACACCCGGATTTGGGGCACCTTCTTAGGTAAATAGCAATAAAACTGTGAGGGAACTGTGAGGGGTATACCGACACGGTTGAAGCAGTAAGCTATGTTAGTGTGACATATTTGTGAGTACCGGTAACCCTTGAGTTCAATCAAGGAGAGTACGGGGCCGCTGAGTGATGTCGTGAAGCACTAACAAACTCTTAGAACCTTAATTGACCATCTTAGCCTTTTTAGGGGTAGTGAGATGACCGACTTTGGTACAGTCCGAAGTTGGTAGATACTCGATACTACACTCATTGAGGGTTGTTTTCTTGGAATATTTTGGTCGCCAGTTTAGTGGCTAAACCAAAACAATGAACACAGAAAACGATCCAATGATATTGAGCTCCTTAGAACCCGGTTTCTATTTTAGGACAGGATGAGCCAACTAACTTCAAGAGGGTACTTACCTACAACCCCATGCAAGCCTGAACCTAAGGACTTGTTTTGCTTTGTGTGAATATGATTGCCTGTATATACACTTATTTGCTTTTGCATACATGTACATAACATCATAACATCATACCATAGCATTTTCCACTAACCTTTTCAAGGATCTCGAGGGTTTGTTGATACAGGGTTACGTTGAACCAGACGCCTACCAAAAGAGCCAGATGTTTCTCCTCTAACAAATGCCATCAAAGATCAAGTACAACAACTTGAATTAGGGGCTATGACCCACTTGACATGGTGAGCTTGATTCTCGTGGAAAGACATCCAATGATACAAAGCTCTCCAATCAAAGATCAAGTGCAACAGCTTGAATCAGTGGCTATGACCCACTTGACATGGTGAGCTTGATTCTAGTGGAAAGACATCCGCTAACGCAAAGTTCTCCAAACAAAGATCGAAGTTCAACCTCTAACATTTTCTTGTGTTTACCCCAAGAGATCCTTGAAAACATTGCATATATATCATACATATCATTGCATAACAGGTTTCTCCCATGCAGGTTTTCTTATCTTCTTACTGTTTATTTCAGTAAGATGGATATGGAACAAACGGCGAAAGATCTCCAGGCTCAGAACGCTCAGTTCCAACAAATGCTGCTGGCTATGGGTAAAGGGCAAGAGGATCTGACGACTCTCCTTCTCAAAGACAAGAAGAAAAAGTCCAAGAAGGCAGCCAACATCCTGAACTTGAGGAGAAGACCTAAGACCCAAGACCTTGCAACTCCATCCAACACAGGGGGTAGTCTTGAAGAAGACCATAATGTGGAGATTGTTGAAGAGGAAGCTGACTACTGAGGAACAATACCCTCTCGCTGATGACAAGTACAAAGAGTTGGAGGATTGCCTCAATGCTATGGAGATCCAACAAATACCTGGCTTGGATCTAGGAGACATGGGTTTGGTTCCTGGATTGGTCATCCCTCCGAAATTCAAAATCCCTACCTTTGCTCTGTACGATGGAGTCTCTTGCCCTAAGACGCATCTAAGATCTTATGTCCGCAAGATTCAACCATACACAGCTGATACGAGGCTTTGGATCCATTTCTTCCAAGAAAGTCTGGTAGGGGCTCAACTCAAGTGGTTCTATCAATTGGAGAGTTCTCGCATCCACACCTGGAAGGACTTAGCTTTTTCTTTCTATGAGTAGTACCAGTACAATGCTGATCTCGCACCAACTCGTGTGCAATTGTAGAACATGACCATGGGTTCGGACGAGAACTTCAAAGGGTATGCTCAAAGGTGGAGAGATTTGGCTGGTAGAGTGCAACCTCCTTTGACGGACAGAGAGTTGATTGACATCTTCATGGGAACTTTGACAGGGCCTTTCTTTAATCACTTAATTGGGAGCTCCTCAGTTGGGTTCACCGAGCTAATACTGACCGGCAAGAGGGTCGAAGTTGGCATCAAAAGTGGAAAGATCCAAGGAACTACATCCTCAGATACTCAGATAATTCCCTACAACGGAAAGAAAGAGTCCAATACTGCGAACAGTCAAAAGGGGCGTCATGACCAACACGTAGGAGCAGTCTTGATCTCCAGTCCTACGCCTGCTCAGCAGAGACAGGGGCATCAGCATAAGGAGGTCGCACCTAAGAGACAGTTCACCAAGATCAACATGTCACTGTCTCAGGCACTGCAACACTTGTTGAAGAGGGATCTGATTACATTGAGGGCTCCTCTCCGGAACCCAAATACTTCTGCTTCTACCTATCACCCCAATGAAAGGTGTGAATACCACTCTGACAGTCCAGGGCATGACACCAACAACTGTTGGCCTCTGAAGAACAAGATCCAAGACATGATTGATGCCAAGGAGATTGAGTTTGGTCCTCCAGAGACTCTAGCATGATCACTCCTCCTATGCCAAATCATTGAGATTGTTTTTGTTTCATTCGAATTTTCAAGTTGTAACTTCTTGTATTATTCAAACAATTATCTTTTAATGTCAAACTCTGTTTCATTAATGCATTGCATATGTTTGTCTTGAATTCATCCATTCGTTTTCACTACTCTTATGTTTTCTTCATGATATTTAATCTTGATAAAAAGCTGCAAGCCTTTAGAGGGAGGATGACGAAACGATACCATAATCTCATACAGTATGCTTTTGAACGGCCCTTGCTGATGATGTACAGGCATTTCTTTCAATTCTCAAACACTGGAGTTATAAGGAAGATAATCCCTAGTCAACCCCTTCGAGCCAAAGAAGTAGGAGTTTTCTGTTCTAAACAAATCGAAACCTTTGATATAAACCTGGGGCAGGGTAGTATCTCAGTTAATTCAAAAGAAAATGCGCATTGAAGTCACAAACTCTCAGTTCATAATACAACGAACGACGACAAAGAAAAGCATTCCCTTGGAATCAAAAGACAGTGACGGTTCTCTGTCATATAGACAGTCATTATCTCTGAAAAAAGAAAAAAAAGCCCACTGAGCCAAAATCTGTAAAGGAGGCTTAAGAAAGCTGGGGCATCCCGCTGACTGTGATCTCGAAAACAGAGACGGTCAGGCAAAAGTTAGGGATAACAAATCAAAATCAAAATAGAGAGGTCATCACAAATCCTCAACAACATGAAAAATGTTGCAAAGAAAAAAGGAGATGATGACTGTCTCCCAAATTCATCTGGTGAACCATCACCCAAAAGTCGTTCCAAACTCAAACAGAGTGCGACGCACAATTAACTGAGCTTAGGTTTGAAGAACATCACGAAGAGCGGGTGGGTACAAATACACTTTGAGCCTTTATCCTTTGTTTCTTAAACCGTGAACCAAGCCACGTTACAACCCTTCAAAAGTCCTAATTGAAGCATGGGTTAGTTCGAAAGCATACTGTGTCAAAAGGTATCCTGACTCCTGTAAGGCTTTGCTCTAAATCTTGTGTTGACGTGTCTTATAAAAAGTTTTCTGCTAAAAAATGCATTTTGCAAAACTTCGAGACAAACATAAACTTTGCATTGTTTGAATATCACTGTTTGCATTTGGCTTTTTGTTTAACAGCGAAGAAATTCATACAGCGAATGTTCGGAGGAACGAAAACTCTCTCAGTGAACAAAAATCACTTCAAAAAGGACGACACTTCCATTACAAGTCTCCTATCAACAAGGGGCATGACATGTCACCATTCAATTAACCTGGGGCAGACCAGTCAAGGTTTCAACAGATCTTTCAAAATTCAGTTAACCTGGGGAAGTCCAGTCAAGATTTCAAGAAATCTCTCAATTCGCAGAGTAATCTGATTCAAGACTCCTTCATAATCACTTAGGGCATTCGAATGCCAAAAACTGTTCAACAATTCCTTCATCACCTGCGGGAAATTACAACCACCAACAGAATAACGGGCAATTAAAACTCCCAATTTCGGACTGTTAACAAAATCAAGATCTAGATATAGTTCAAGATGTGACCTAGATTTGGCGACATTCTATAACTCATTCAAATTTTGCATCCAGATATAGTTCAAGATGTGAACCAGATTTGGCGACATTCTATAACTCATTCAGATTTCATTCCAGATATAGTTCAAGATGTGACCCAGATTTGGCGACATTCTATAACTCATTCAGATTTCATTCCAGATATAGTTCAAGATGTGACCCAGATTTGGCGACATTCTATAACTCATTCAGATTTCATTCTAGATATAGTTCAAGATGTGACCCAGATTTGGCGACATTTTATAACTCATTCAGATTTTGCATCCAGATATAGTTCAAGATGTGACCCAGATTTGGCGACATTCTATAACTCATTCAGATTTCATTCCAGATATAGTTCAAGATGTGACCCAGATTTGGCGACATTCTATAACTCGTTCAGATTTCATTCCAGATATAGTTCAAGATGTGACCCAGATTTGGCGACATTCTATAACTCATTCAGATTTCATTCTTGATATAGTTCAAGATGTGACCCAGATTTGGCGACATTCTATAACTCATTCAGATTTTGCATCCAGATATAGTTCAAGATGTGACCCAGATTTGGCGACATTCTATAACTCATTCAGATTTCATTCCAGATATAGTTCAAGATGTGACCCAAATTTGGCGACATTCTATAACTCATTCTGATTTCATTCCAGATATAGTTCAAGATGTGACCCAGATTTGGCGACATTCTATAACTCATTCAGATTTCATTCTAGATATAGTTCAAGATGTGACCCAGATTTGGCGACATTCTATAACTCATTCAGATTTTGCATCCAGATATAGTTCAAGATGTGACCCAGATTTGGCGACATTCTATAACTCATTCAGATATCATTCCAGATATAGTTCAAGATGTGACCCAGATTTGGCGACATTCTATAACTCATTCGGATTTCATTCCAGATATAGTTCAAGATGTGACCCAGATTTGGCGACATTCTATAACTCATTCAGATTTTGCATCCAGATATAGTTCAAGATGTGACCCAGATTTGGCGACATTCTATAACTCATTCAGATTTCATTCCAGATATAGTTCAAGATGTGACCCAGATTTGGCGACATTCTATAACTCATTCGGATTTCATTCCAGATATAGTTCAAGATGTGACCCAGATTTGGCGACATTCTATAACTCATTCAGATTTCATTCCAGATATAGTTCAAGATGTGACCCAAGATTTGGCGACATTCATTAACTTATTCCAGACCAACACCTGCAGCAATCAGAAGATTCTTGCAATCCCCAGTCAAAGACTTCCATAATCTAATTCCCCTCAGAGTCAAGTTTCAAAATCCCCAGCGGAGCTAAAAATTCTTACTATCAATCCCCAAGCAGAGTGAAGACTCTCATTCTCAGTTCCTCACAGAATATTCGAATATTCCCCAGTGAAGATCTCCTCAAGACAGGAATCCCCAGTAGATTGGCATACAACCCAAGCTTCTGATTCCCCAACAGTGGTCCCAGGACTTCTTATGATCAAAGATTCTTGCCCTCCCCAGCAGCAGCCAAGGAATTATTTTCCCCGGCAGCAGTCAAGATTCTTTGTCTCCAATCATCCAGGATTCATCTATCCTCAGCAAGATAGCTCATCAGCTTACATGAGCATTCATCACATTCATATCATAAACATTGGTGTAACATACATTGCATCATGCATCATGACATTGCATACAACTAACCCTTTACCTTTTCAGGAAAAGATCAGTCAACAGACAAAGATCATCATCTTCCGAGATTCATCCAGAAATAGTTCAGATGTGACCCGGACACGGCGACATTCTGATACTTATTCCAGATTCACTCAGAGATAGTTTAGATGTGACCCAGACACGGCGACATTCTGATACTTATTCCAGATTCACTCAGATGCGTTTTTACACGGACGCATCATCAGGAAACCCTACATCGGTTCCTTCTTCACTTCGAGGCTTCTGAAAACAGTTTACGGATTCTTCCTAACACCGGATGTTAATCTATCACTTGTTCAGATGCAACTTTTGAAAACAGTTTACGGACGCTTCCCAACAAAGGATGCTGCTCTATTGCTTATTCAACTCCAACTCCTGAAAACAGTTTACAGATTCTCCAAACACGGATGTCAATTTATTGCTTGCTCAGATCCCTAGTTCAGAGATGTTCCAAAACATGGATACCTTTCTGATACTCGTCCACTCACCAAGAACATGCAGTTCAACAACTTCCAAATGGCATCTTTAAGCCCATTTCCAGATGGCATCTATAAGCCCATCCTCCTACCAGCAGTCACCAAATGGCATCTTTAAGCCCATTTCCAGATGGCATCTCTAAGCCCATCCACCGACAAGATTTTGTCACATTCCAGATGGCATCTTTAAGCCCATCACCAAATGGCATCTGTAAGCCCATTCACCTCCACCATCACATCACCGAGTGCAAATTTTTTTGGGCACTCTAGTGTTCAATCTCCTTTTACCCTCGAGTCGCGAACAGCAAACTTGCCAATCTAACTCTTCAAATCCAAGAAGATTGAACAGGGGCAACTGTTGTACCCCAAAATTTGCCCTCGTATTTTTCCACAAGAAATCACAGCTTCAGGCTTTTCCTGATTTTTTCAGACTGGCTCAAGAATCGGTCAAACAGACTTTTCTCGTCAGTCAGGCAAAACTAGGGTTTTCATTGATTTTCATGGCTCTGGAACAATTCATACAGTTTGCTTAGGGTTTGGGTTGATTTTGGCTCAGCTTTGATCAGGCGAACGCCTCTTTGGCATTTGATCAAGAATCAGGGTTTTTGTGCGCGCATTCTCAGAAAGAATTAATCCCACAGTGCTTTTCAAGTTATTCCGAGATATGGACTGAGGCATTTGGATTGAGTTTGCAATGTTTGACTAAATCAGTGAAAAGAGTCATTTGGATTGAGTTTGTAGTGTTTGATTGAATCATTAAGAGAAAAGACATTTGGGCATGAGTGATTTGACAGTGCATTGTTTTGATTATTCCAGATGCCGGACGTTTATGGATTATTTATTATTTCGAGTTAAAATGGTTGGAATTTATTTTCAATTATTATAATTTGAGAATTATAAATAATAAAATAAACAAGTGAGAAGAAGGAAAGGAATTAACTGATAAAAAAATGGATTTTATTCATCTTTTAATTATTCGTTACAATTGTTGTTTGAATACAATATTTATTTACAAAGTATTCATAATAATAAATGTTTACAAATGATTAAATTTGGAATAAAACTATCCTAATTTTTCTAAGTTTCCTAGTCTTCATCTTCTATCCAATGCTCCTTTGTCGCTCAATTATTTTATCTGCAAAACAAAGAAAAGAAGAAAAAGTCAGAAGCAGATAAATTGAAACTAAAGGCAAACAGTTAATTCGGGTTCATCATTAAAGGCAACTGGCTGGAATCAGTTCGCCCTCTCTGCAAATCACGGGATTTCTCCCGGTTCACAAAGAAGGATGAAAAATGCTTGCAACAAAAGTTTTGAAATTCACAAAAGATTTAATTGCACAAATTCAAAAGGGGTCAAACAAAGCTGCATAGTCCAAAAGTTTCAAACTGAATGGCATAAACAAAGTCCAAATCCAAACTGAACTATAAAGTCACAAATTCAAACTATCCAAAAAGTTGCCAAAAAGGTGCAAGGCTGCCCAAAAGATATCTCAAGATATCAAAGTATCAAAAACTGTCACAAAGAAGCAGAAAATATGGAAGCAGTACACAAAGTATGCAGGTTAAAACCAATATTGCAAGCAAGGTTTCGTTCTCATCATTTTTCCAGCAGTGCCTTTTCAGAACATAAGGACAAATAAGCAATATAATATGTTTAAAAATGTACTGGAGAGAGAGAGAAGAGAGAAAGAGAGTACAGGCTTACTGGCTTTAGGCATAAAGAAATATATACAACAAACTCGTCAAGTCAGTAAAAAGGCAGCATAAGAGAGCAAGAAACAAAAAACAAAAGGAGAACTTTAAAAAAAACATAGTAAAGCTCTCAAAAAACCTGCTTCTCATCAAATACCCTGCATAAAAACCTTTCAACCAATGTCTAAACCTGAATTAAACCTGCCTATCCACACTTAAACCCTCAACCTGTTTGAAGCATATAACACAAAAGCCTTGGTTCTAAACCTGCAATGGCCTAAAAACACAAACCAGTTCACATAGCCTTACCTGCATTAAAAAGCAAGAAACCCCAAAGCCTTTCAAGACTTACCATTCAGAACACTCCAACCTGTAAACTCAACCAAGAGCCATAGCCTCAAACAGTTAACAACACAAACTGTCCAGGCCTTAAGCCTTTCGAGCTTAACAACCATAACCTGTGCAAAAGACCAAAAGCACATAAACTGTCCAGATTCAAACCCTGTCCATTTCAAAGCCTCATCAAGCCTTAAACCAGTAAAACTTTCAATAACCATTCAAACATTAAAACAACTGTCAAGCCTAAGCATTCAAGGCAACTCCAAACCCTCAGAACATTGTCATCACTGGGTTAATCATACAAGGCAACTGTCTAGGCATACAGAACATCTCAGGCAAACATCATTGAAAGCAAGCATTTCATAACAAGCACGTAAAGGCAACCAGAAGAGGATAAAGAAGCATATCAACATACAAAGCCCTCAGAACTCAAAGAGTTCATCATGGGGTAACCAACGAAGCAAAAATCATCATCTCAGAACCAACAAAGGCAACGTACAGAACATACAAAAGGCGAGGCAACAGAAAGAGAAGAAGAAAAGAGGTGATAAACTAAGTTCTCAGAATATCATCACTGAACCAATACATAAAACACGAAATACCAGGGTTCCAAGCTAGCTCAAACGCTCATCATCACCATCCCCTCGCCTTGGCCTCCGGAGCGCCTCCACGTCCGCCTCTCCCTCCAATAAAAGGTAGCATTTTCCTTCTTTTCTTTCCTTTCCACAACCACAACAACAAATAATAACAAAGCTAAAATCAGAATCAATAAACAAAAGCGAAGCATGCAAGACATAAAAAATGGAAACCTAACGCATTAAAGAACGAAAACTTAACCTTTGTACCATATCACTGGTTAATCCGTGGAGGAGGGAAGACAAATGGTGGCGTTGGTGGCCAGGGGCAAAGGATGAGCATCATTCAGAAGTGAAGCCGGCTTGAGAAGACGAAGACGTGAACGGCGCCGCTTCTGTAACTGAAACCCTAAGTCCAAGTGAAACGAAAACGTTGCAATCCTAAGACAAAAACTTGTCACGAAGCTTGGGCCTCGCCCCATTCTAGCAATGCCTAAGCCCACCCGGATTTGAGACAAACCCCCCCTTTCTGTTTCCCTTATTTCAGCCTGGGCCTTAAACCCTTTGAGCCCATCCCATCCTTTTTAACAAAAACTATTAATTTTTGCTTTATTAAATAAATACACTAATTTTATTTTACATTGATTAACCATACTTTTTTATAACTTACTTAATACTAATTTTAATTTTACATTAACAATATTTTTTTATATATATATAACATAATTAAATTTTACATAGAAACTAATAGAAATAATATTTTTCCTTAAACTTGAAATTTTTACTTCCTTTAATTAAAATTTTTTATACATGAAATGTTAATTTTCTTAAGTTAACACTTTTCTTTTCCTAAAATACTTTATTTGTACATAAATACAATAATACAAAATTTTCTTAAATTTGAAATACTTTCCCTTTTCTTCAATTAAAACTTTGTACATATCTAATAAAATACAAAACGATAACAATATAAATGAAGTATTCAAATTTCTCATTAAGTTAACGATACTTAATACATTAACATTTCGCACCTTGTAAATAATCATACACATTTACAATATACAAATACATTGATACATTATACATTTGCTATTCTTATACATTGCTATACATTATATTTTACATTGCGATCGATTCGATTTGGTTGTAATTATTTAAGTCTCATCCCCATTTGTAAATTTGTACCCCCACTCCCGGATACCTATTTTGTAATAGCGTAGACTTTAAATTCCCGCAATTTACCGCTTTCAAATATACCATGGTTAGACCTAGGGTTTGTGTGTACATAAAACCCAAACGCTAGATAACCTAATACAAGACAAATACATGAAATCAATACACAATCACACTTGCACCCCCTAGGGTAATCCCGCATGTTGCCTTCCAAAATGGGCCATGCTTGCACGTCGAGTTTCCTTGGCAAAACAATTCAAATGATCATAAGTCCCTCGATGACGCTTTCGAAAGTTGCCTATCAAAATGATCATAGTCCCTTCAAGCAAATTGCCAAAGACACTTGGCACCATTGCATTCATGGTCCATACGATGACCCGCGCCCGTCCCGTTAAACATCCTAAATGCAAGATTGTCTACCAAATACAATGGTGGAACAAAATTGTTAAAAAGGGTTAAAACATGAGAAAAAACCTTTGAGTAAATTTAGGGGTAGACAAAACTCTTAGTTACTTGGATCAATCTTGTAAAAACACTTGCCTCCTTTTCAAAACCACACTCCACAACACTTTCAAAACAAGACTCTCAAAAACATTTGAAACATCTTTTCGAAAAGATACACACCCTTGTATATACTCAAACACGAGTCATTACAATGGTTGCCGAAACAAAGGCGTCTATTTCAAAAACATTTTCAAAAACATTTTCAAAAACACACACACACCACAATTTCAAGCAATCAAAAATCAAGGCAAAGTGATCTAAAACCAAGTAACTAAGAGCCCATGGATAACCATGGATGAAAAGGGTGCTAATACCTTCCCTTTTCATAATCTACCCCCCGAACCCACGAAACATCTCAAAAGGTTTTTCCTGTGCTTTTTCTAACCTTTCCTTTAGGATAAAATAAAAAGTCGGTGGCGACTCTTGCTAAACCGAACAAGTGCGAAGACAAACGCGAAACCTCAAGTCAGTTCTCCCACCGTATCACATGGTGCTATCCATGCAGGGCCGCATGTGTCTTCGTAATGGAGATCAGTAACACCAATTCTAGAGGTTTAGTTCACCAACTAAACCCATTTATGATTCCTGGGTGTTGCAACGCGAAAAATACCCAAGCGTATCACACGCTCGAAATACAACAGAGTCACCATCGAACTTTATTTATTCCAAAAGGAATGGTAAAATATAGATAAAAACCTTAATAAATGAAAAAAGTTGGTCGATGCAACCAAAAGCAGGTTTGGGAGTCGGTTATGTAAGAGGAAGGTATTAGCACCCCCTCACATTTGTTGTACTCAATGAGACCCATTTAGTTAGTTTTGCGAAAGAGTGTTAGTGTGGTATTATTTCCTCATAATTATTACTACGTGAACAAAAAAAGAAAGGGTTTTTTTAATATGGAGTCAAGTAACTGTTTGAACAAGGTGTGCACCTTGCGCTCGTTTACCCAGGGTTTTAAAAGGATGTGCATCTAGTTGTCCTTTTTGTCCATGTTTTATGAAAAAATATCTTTGTGGAACATGAGTAACTGTTTGAACAAAGTGTACAATTTGCGCTTGTTTACTCGAGTTTCAAAAGGATGTGCATCCAATTGTCCCTTTATTCCAAGTTTTATTAAAGGATATTGATTTATTAAATTCAGAAAATGGACTTGATGTTGATCAAATGTTTGATTCGCATTTGTTTCGAAAGTGATTCGGTTGAATGAAAAAGGTCTTTGAGTTGATGATTATTTTTTTAGAAAAGGTTTTGATTTTTTGTTAAAGTGTCCTTGATGTTGATCAAGGGTTTTAAATTAGAAAAATCTTGGTTTTAATTGGTTTAAGAAAAGGTCAATTTCAATCATGGAAATAAGCTTGATGAAATGGTGCAGGAATATTGAAAAGTAAAGCAATGTATGAAATGTAATGGAAAATGGTGCACAAACACGCATAACCACTAGGAATAAAATCAACACGCATACTTAATAATCACAACCAACATGCATATGACACATCCATCATAATCAAATTAATAAAGCAAACAAATCATAAGAGGCATATCAAGTAAACATATGGAATTATGTCACATGTGAATTGTCACATAAGGACACACATTAAGTTCACATAATGTGAGGACGTGAATTGAGTTCACGTAACATAACTGTGCAAGTTTAGAATTGTCTGCAAAGTTTAAATATGATTTTAGGATGGTAGAATTGCTTTGGATCTTCTTGTTGTATTGATCCTTGTGGCGAGGGTGTTGGGATTCTTATCATGCTCCTTTTGTTGATCGACATCATTGGGTTGATCGTCACATCATTAGGTTGACAGAGTACTCCATTTAACCTACATAATTCATTAATAACACACAAATGTCCACATATTCTATATGGAGAGTCATCTATAGATTTGATGTTATCTCCAATCAACAATCCAACATCAAACAGTTCATTATTCAAAATAGCCATCAGAGTGTGGCACCTCTCCACTATAAACTCGGTTTAGTTGGAAGAAGCCTCTAAATTTTGGATGATAATGAATATCTAAGCTCTAGGTATCGGACGCATATCCTTTCTACACAATCATTATCTTCTCGTTAACAATTACCCATTGATACCCACAGTGACAAAAATATTCCAACATCCTATCCCCCGCTCTCTCAGTTAAAGAAATACATCTCATATTTGGAACTCGACACCTAGGAGGAGATTAAAAATGAAGAATAAAATGAATTCTAGCAAGACTAAAGTCAATTGTCTTACCTATGACATATGATGTGTAGTCCTTGAATGGACGATGAGCGACATTGGCGTAAAACTCGAGCCCAATAGATTAGTTGGTCTCTTGGATCAAGATATTGAATAGGGTTAACCCTCTTCCTTCTAACACAACAACTAACTTCTCATATCCTTCCAACTTATCAACTTCAAAAGCTCTCTACTTTACTACATTGTAGTTTCTGACTGTATTCCATTTTTCTTGGTGCTTTTCAGAGGCAATACATATATGTTGAAGAAGCCTGGGCATTTAGTGCAGGTGGGTTGGATGATGAAGTGGCTTGATTTTGGAAGATTCTCTTAGGTGCCATATGGACAAGCTCAACAAAAACAAAAAAAAGCACAAGAATTTCAAAGAAACTTAGTAGAATTTGAGTAAAAGAGATGAGAATTTAGATATTATACGAAGCCATAAGTGGTAATTTTGTAGGCTCTTTGTGTTGCATGCTATCTTAGTGTGATGACCAGCGGTAGGCCCCAATGACTCTTTCTCAGTGTCTCTATAACATATACATTGTGTATGCGTTATAATGCATCATAATGTGATGTGAGTTATCATGGCCACAACGCGAGCACATAGATTCCAGTGTCTAACTCTTCCTTTTCTACAATTCTTTATTTTTTTCTCTTTTCCAATTTTTTCTTTTTTATTTGGAATTATTTTTCTCCTATTCAATCACATGCTACATAGGGAGAACACACTTACACGGAACAAAATCAATGAAAACTTAACAGTGTAAAATTTTAAATTGCGATAAAAATAAAAATGTTAGATTGCCACCCATTAAGTGCTTGTTTAAGATCACTAGCTTGACTCTATTGTCTATGGTTTTGTGAACATCAGAGAAACCTTCCTTTTTGCGTTTTCACTTCCTCCATAGGACCTCATTTTTTTCCTTTCACAACAAAGGTACGTGTAACTGCTAGATTGATTAATTCAGCTACACCACCTATAAAAAATTCACTCACAATAAAATGATCATAAATTCTAGATTTCTAGTAACCTATCAATTCATTCCAACTAGATTTATACAGCCCAACTTCCTGCCCGACCTAAATTTTTTTCTTACCATCTTCTTTGCATGGGGCTTTTTCAGTTTTTATGCTAACCTAGTAACATTGAGGGTTTTCCTTGTGGTGCTTCAATGCTTAAAAAACATTAAAGACAAATTTTTCCTCGTTAAATCTCAGTATCAATTCTACAAGTGCTACATCAATGAGAGCTTTACATGTTGCCCAAAATGGTCTTCCTAATTGTAATAGTGTTTCAGAATATCCATGCATGTCAAGAATTACAAAATCAACGCGAAAATATTGTCCATCAACCTTAACAAGGACATCTTCATGCACTCCATATGGATATGTGATCGAGCGATCAACTAGTGTCAAAGTCATATGTGTTGGCTTTGATTCTCCACACTTCAATTTTCTCATCATGAATAATGACATCAGATGGATGCTAGCTCCTAAATCATATAATGTATGATTTATGGCCAGTGAACCAATGGAATAAGGAATAGTAAACTTACATAGATCAGTGAGTTTTAGTGGAAGCTTCATTTGGATGATTGTGTTGCACTGTTATGCTAAAGTGGTGTTTTCTTCATGCTTCAACTTCTACTTTCTTGATAAGAGCTCTTTCATGAACTTAGCATAATCATGCATTTGTTCAAGGGCTTCACAAAATGGAATATTGACTTGTACCTCAAGTTGGGGCGTCAATAAGCATTCATATTTGTGTTATCATCCCATTGATGAAGTGTGTCATTTTTTCTATAACACTCATGTTGTGATTCATACACTCTCGAAGTAGCAACTTGATTCTTTCCCATGCATCAGATGATGACTCTGACTCTTCTTGAGCAAAACTGATAATTGTAGATTTTCTTTCTACGAACTGAGCGTTTGAGTAATACCTCCATAGGAATTTTTACTATAACACTTTCCAAGTTTGTATAGTTCCATTTGGAATGTAGTATAACCAATCTTTTGCACGACCTATCATAGAAAAATCAAACAAACGTAATTTTACCTGATCATCAAAGATTTTACCACTTGGTTTACACATCGACTAAGTCTCATAAAATTTAGTGAATGCTCCCAAGGATCTCTGGCTGCTTTTCCATCGAACGAGTTCTCCTTCAAACATTTAAGTACCAAATTTTTAATGTGAAAGGTTACTGAATTATCCGGTTGAAATGCTAAACAAAACTGCCATGAATCAGTCCTTCTACAATAGTCCTACAACGTTTGACGTGATGGAACAACCATATCTACTTTCTCTTCTTTTACTTCTTTGGTAAATTGAACTACTTCTCTTTTTTTGCTTTGCCCGCACATTGTTCTTTCAATTTAGGGGTCGATCAATATCAGCGTCAAATCGTTACATCATATACACAAACAAGAAATACCTTTGTAGCACCGCACCAAATAGAATAAAAGAAAAGTAGAAACAAAATTAAAACTAAAATTAATTAAAAAAAAGTTAAAGGCTTAGTTGTAACTTTAGTCTCTCTATTTATCTTTTATCTTTTTTCTTGATTTTGATCCTCCTCTTTAAAAACTACTATTTTGGTCTCTTTTTTAAGTTTTCTCTTGAGTTTCAGTCCTCCTTCAAATCTGAGGGTATTTTTTTATGACATGGCACTATTTTTTTATGTGTCATTTTTTCTTTGCACAAATCTATTTCCATGTCATTTTTTGTCCATTTAATATTAAATACTTTATTAATATTAATAATAAATCATTTATTTCATTTTAAATATCTAATTATTTAATTTTTTTAATTAATTAAAAGTTTTAAATTAATATTTTTGGACTTTAAGTTAAGCCCTAAGCCTATTTCTCTAAAAACAATTCTTCAACTCACAATTGTATACCATAATATGCTTGTTTCACATATATAAACAATAATATTTTTTATTGAAAAATCAATATAAAACTTACATTTTTCTTCAACCCGCCTTGTTTCTCAAAATAAGTCAGATTTCCTCCATTGTTCTGCCTCAAGCATATTTTACGGTTAATTTTTTTCCAGGATATTGATGAAATCAATGCAACAATCATATATATCAAGTTATGATGCTAATGCATCTTGCATATCTTGTAAAATGCCATTAAAAACAAATCCATTGCTGGCTATGCAAAAGTTATCTTCCATTACTTTCAACATTATTAATTTTTGTAGGATTCTTGTAGGACAACATTGATGCTCACATTCCACCTTGATAATCTCTTCCTCTTATGAAATGAAGACATATCTAAAAACTGAAGAAAGCAAAACATAGAAAATATTGAACCTTTTTTTTCTCGATTTTGATTCATTTTCTTCTACAACCAACAAAACCTTAAACCATTAACTTCACCCTGAGATCTTATACACCATAGCAATCAAACATGGCCTCCATTTTTCCAGCAACACCGTTCACCATATTATAACTTCCTCCATCAGCACACATATTCCCTCTGCAATTTGCATTGGATCTTCAATCGATAACAACAACCATACGACCTCCATCCCGCACCATAGATCCAACACCTAAACACCTTCTTCATACCACATGCACATCTTCAAATCTGAAACAACACCACCACTGTAACTTCAAACCACCATTAAAACCACTGTGAAACAAGCTACGATTTACAACTTTTCACAACCGTTCCAATCACGATTAGATTGCTTTGTTAACTTTATATTAACTTTTACCATATTTAGATCGCTTTGTTAGTTTTTTTCCAGGATATTGATTGGAAGGAGCTTTGACTATTGGGAGTGTCAACATTCTATGTTGTGTTGCTTCATGTAACTATCACATCCAGGAAGTATACTAACTGTAAAATATGCTTGATACAGAATAGTAGAGGAAATCTGACTTAGTTTGAGAAATATGGTGGGTTGAAGAAAACTAGAAATCCCACATTGGTTTTTCAATAAAAAACATTATTGTTTATATATGTGAAACAAATAAATTATGGTATATAATTATGAGTTGGAGAATTGTTGCTAGAGAAATGGGATTAGGGTTTGTTTAAAAAAAAAATATATTCATTTAAATTTTTTAATTAATTAATTTTAAAATAGAAACATAATTGAAAATATTAATAATTAATTAATTAAAAAATTAAATAATTAGATATGTAAAATGAAATAAATGATTTATTATTAAGATTAATAAAATATTTAATATTAAATAGATTAAAAAAATGACTTGAAAATAGATTTGTGTAAAGAAAAAATGACACATAAGCAAAAATAGTGTCATGTAAACAAAAATACCCTTAGATTTGTAGGGGGCTAAAACTCAAGAGAAAACTTAAAAAATGAATCAAAATAGTGGTTTTTAAAATAGAGACCTTTTAACAAGTGTACCCATAATGGTGAAGTAATAATAAAAATATTGTATCCACAGAGATTGTAATTTAACAAGAAAATTGTTTGCAAATGTAAATAATAAATGGGGGATTTTCCCGTTAGAAAATAGGTTCTAAAAGGAGAAATTAAAATAATAGAATTCAAGATGAGAAAGGCGATCATGTCTTTATTATCGAATTCACTTATTTTTACCTATTGATGAATTGTGTATTTATTTAGTTTCAATTACATTATTATCTCATTGAAAATTAACAAAATCACTGCGCCCAATTTCTTGTGTACAACTCCATAATTTATATGATAATCCCCTAATTTTTAGGGTAATTCAAAGTTAAATTAAGTATTCTAATTGCTTTAATTCATAAGCAACGACTAATAATTACCTATCCCTAGTTAATTACAAATTCAATTAAATTGCCTATATCAGATAAGTAGACTAACGGTAAAAAAATCTCTATGTATCTAGATCGATTCGTATGCACATAAGCGAAAAACTATTAAAATCAAGAAAAATTTAAATAATATAATAACATTAAAAGTACTCAACAAATCTCAAACAGACGTATGATCCAACATAGTCATAATAAGGTTCATCTCAAAGAGACTCAGTCTAGAGAAACTTAGCTACTCATTGATAAATTAACAAGTATCATTAGTTGATAATAATTCATCATCAAAATCTATGTAATAATTACTCTCCAATGTGCTCCAAGTTCTCCTCTTGAATATCCCTAGTTGTCACTTTATCTCCAGGTTTCAGAACTCCCTTAAAAAGTAGCAGAAATTGCCTTTAAATAACAATCTGCGTGTCAGCCAAAATGCGTCTGTCGCACCGCAAAAAAACAAAGAATCGCCATCAAACTCTATTTATCCTGAAGGAAGGGAAGATATCAAGAGAATCCCAAATAAACGGATAAGATGGTCTTACAACCAAAAAAACGGGTAAGGAAGTCGGTTACGTGAGGGGAAAGTATTAGCACCCCACGTGTCTGTGGTATTCCACAGGATCCACTTTCGTTTGTTATTATCTAAGGGTGTGTAAAAATATATGTCTAAAGCTTATTTCTAAGAGAGAATGCATGCGAAATAAAATACGGAGAAAAGAAAGAATATTTACAAAATTTTGCTCGCCTAGACCCCGTAACCTAGGGTCTACGTACTCCCTCGTGCAATGTGAAAGTCAGAGCGCCGTAGTTCGGCTCACATGTTTCAGTTTGTTGTATATTTTTTATGGATAATGTCATGCTCACATCCTTATGATTTGGATTGTAATTCGTGCTTGGCTTGCAACTCGTAAAGAGACGTGTACTTGGCCACTCGTACACTTAGCATTTCCAGGTTGTTTGGACTTGAAATAACACATCCTTATCGAAAAGGTTTTAAAAGAAAAAGAAAGTCCGAAGACAAAATAATTTCCATTGATTGGTGTTTTTTACCTTGAAAAATAGTTTTTGTATTATTAGAGTGTTTTGAAGTTTGAAAGGAAAAGAAGAGTTTTAGTTTTAATGCATATGCAAAAGAGAAAGAAAAAGGTGTAAGAGAGACTAACCTAGTACTCTTAAGGTTGTCATGCAAAATTGATCTTATAGTTGAGGATAAAAGGGAATGTATCTACCTATGTTGGTATGCATGGATTGTGTGATACGGTGGAAGAACTGACTTGAGGTTTTGCGTTTGTGTTCGCAAATGTTTCGGTTTAGCAAGAGTCGCTACCGACTTTTTATTTTATCCAATGGAAAGGTCAAAAAGCACAGGAAAGATCTTTGAGATGTTTTCTTGAGTTCGGGGGGTAGATTATGAAAAGGGAAGGTGCTAGCACCCTTTTTATCCATGGTTTTCCATGGGCTCTTAGTTACTTGTTTAGATCACTTGCTTTGCTTTTCCAATTGTTTGAAATGGTGCTTTGTGTGGTTTTTGAAAGTATTTTGAAAAGAGACCTTTGTTTTGGAAATCTTTGTAATGATTCTTGTTTGAAGAATGTATACAAAGATGTTTGTCTTTTGAAAAATGTTTCAAGGTTTTGAAAATTGTTTGGAAATTATTTTGAAATTGTGTGTGTGTTTGTTTGAAAATAGCAAGGATGGTTTGCAAATTTATCAAGTAACTAGGAGCTTACCTATCTACTCAAAAGTCTTTCTTGTACATTTTTAACCATTTGACATTGTTGTTTTACCATTGTATTTGGTAAACAACCCTATCTTTGGATGTTAAACGGGACGGGCGTGGGTCATCGTATGACCATGATAGAAATGGTGCCAAGTATCTTAGCAAGTTTTTGAGGAACTAAGATCATTTTAGTATAGGCAACCAAGATAGCGTCATCGAGGGGCTATGATCTTTTGTTTTTGTTTGATTTTGCCAAGATACCTAACATGCATACCATGGCCATTTTAAGGCAACAAAGTGGATGAAATCCTAGGGGTGCTTGTGTGTAAGATGTTGTCATTTTTCATGCATTTTTGTCTTGTGTTAAGTCATGCTATTTGTTTGATTTTTTGGTCTTTTGCATACAAACCCTAGTTTACTATCATGGCATATAAAAGCAATAAATGCGTAAAGTAAATATAAGACTATTACAACAATATTATGGAAAGGGGGATACAAGTTTGAATAGGGGGTATTTGCACAAAATAAAACCCTAATTTACTATTACAACCCAATTGAATTTATACAATAAATAAATAAACAATTATTTAGATATGCAATAAATTGTAAATATGCAAAATGTTTTTGTATTTATTTTATGTAGGTAAAATAAATTTATTTAATGTCTTAAAAATAATAAAATATAATGATTATTTTTGAAAGGGTGAAAAAGCCCTAATTTTTGTTTAAAAAAGATATATTCTATATTATTTATTTATTCATTTTTATGTACAAGAAAATAAATAAAAATATATACAAAAATGTTAAAAAATAAAATATGTGAGAAAATATTAATTTAAGTGTATAAATAATAAAAATAAAAATATATAATATTTTTGTATTATTTACAAATTTTATTTAAGAAAATAAGTTATATTATTATTAATAAACTATTTTTATGTCCAAAAAATAATAAAAATAATAAAATAAAATGCAAAAAATTAAGAAAATATTTTTGAGATTTTTCAATGTTTAGAAAAAATAAATAAAGTATAAATAAAATGAAAAATATGCAAAAATATAGAAAATGGGTCAAGGTGGTGCAAATAACACAATGGAGGGTGCAAATAGCCAGACAAGCCAGGCCCAGGCCCACGTTCACTTCATCCCTGTCCTTGTTCAGTTGAGTTTGGCTATGGCAAGGTAGCAACTTTGAGTGAGGCCTGAAGTACTTGTGAGCTTGCTTGAGCTTCCCTCAACCTTTCCCAATGCTCAACTTGCTTTGAAATGGCTTGAATCTCCTTGTAGAAGTCAACCTGCAAACTTAAAAATTGAAAATGGTGAAGCACGAAACAGGGGTTACAGCTGCTTGAGAAAGGTTTGGGCAGCTTAGGTGTGATGTATGGAGTGTGTTAGAAGTGATTCAAGATAAACGCACGAGGCAATTTGGTTTTGGCTTGGTGTTTGCAGATATGGCCCTATTTTGACAAGAACTTGTGATTTTGTGTTTTAGGGTGTTTGGGAGCTTGGCAAATCGTGTTTTTAGCTTGCTACAATATGCTCAGGTTGTTTGAAATGAGTCCAAGGCTTGCTTTTATCAGATTTTCAAGTTATGGACTTTTTGCAAGCTTACTTGCTTTTTAAGCAAAAGGTGAGATGACAATGCTCAAAGCCTGTACAGGCCTGTTCCTTAGCTGCACATAGTTGGTGAACTTTGCCTGATATTCATGTACTTTGTTTGCTGCAAGATATTGGGTCCAATGCTCAAGATAAACAAAATTGCCAAAAGCTAACTTTATCAAAGTAGCATTGTAACCTTTTTGCCATTTTTGGATTAAACCCTTGTACAAAGCTTCAAAGATCAGAACAATGCCTTTGTCCAATGTATTTGCATTTAATTAAGTAGTGTGGAAAGGTTTAATACCTGTAAAACAAGTACAAGCATTCTTAGGACAGATTTGCAACTTGTAGCAATGTGCAAAATGCCATGGACAAAAGTGAGAAATGGCCATTTTCTTTTCTTCGATTCTGCCTAACCATAAATGATTTTGGAGAGTTCTTGGACATTTTGAAAATCTTGTAACATGCTCTATAATAAATCTTTGAAATGCATTTTGAGATTCCACTTGGAACTATGTGAAAAGTTGCCATGAAGATAGGTCAAAATCCTGCCTAAACTAGGGCAAAATTTCACTAAGTTAAAAGTTTCATGGACCCCTATTCACAAAATCATAACTTGAGATCCAAACATCTTTTGGGAAAACTTTGTGAATAAAAGTTGTATATTTTGTGTAGGACTACAAATTTCATGTTGGAAGTTTTGTTTGAATCCAATTGCATCATGGTGAAAAAGTTAGGCAAAGTTGGGAAAAAATAAGAAATTTTCATAACTTAGAAAATTTCTAAGTTATGAAAAATTTCAAACTTAAACCCTAATTTTAAAAATTAGGTTTCTTGGTGAAAAAGTTTCATGTTTTGACACATCTTGATGAAAAATGACCCTTGGCACTTGATTTTGACCAAAAAGTCAAAGTTTGACTTTTCAGTGTACAGTTGATTTTTGATCAATTGACTGGAAAATTCATCTGTCAATCCAATGCATTTGAGATCTTTTTAACCTTTTGATTAGGTCAAGATGATGCCATTGAGTCCTTGAAACCATGCTTGAACCCAATTTGCCATTATCTAGGTGAAAAATCAGAAACTGCCCTTCTACAATCAAAATCCTAATCTTGACCATTTTGCCCTTTTGATGATCTGATCAAATTTCTTGAGGAGTTGTGGTCCAAACTTGATCAAATGGTTCATATGAATCTATAATGTTTATGTGAGTAAAAAATTATGAGGTTTGACTGTAAATTGGCCACAGTTGACTTTTTCCCCAATACAGCTGATTTTTAGGTCAACTGTCCAATTGACTGGGCAAAATTTTGATTCAAGGCTTGAAACTTGGTATGAGCAGTCTTAGGAGTCCAACATGAAGTATGAAAGTCAAATGAGGCATTGGAAGTCCAAAAATCCTTGTGCAAACTCAAACCCTAATTTCAGGTCAACAGTGCAAGGAGATGTCTTGAGCTGAGTAAACCCTAATCTGGTCTTGAGTCCAAAGAGTCTTGTGAGGGTAATCTTGATAAAATGAGAGGGAAAATTTTGGGGTTCAACAACTTCCCCTGTTCAATCTTCTTGAACCTGAAGAGTTAAATTGGCGAGTTTGCCATTCGTGACTCGAAGGTAAAAGATGATTGGACACTAGAGTGCCCGTAAATTTGCACTCGTCAAAGTATAGTTGAGGGAATGGGCTTAAAGATGCCATTTGGAAAGGTGACAAAATCTTGTCGGAGATGGGATTGTAGATGCCATCCAAGAATGTTTATTGAAAATCAGGAGAATGAACATCAAACTGGTATCCGTATCTAGAATCTATCTGAGCTATATCTGGAGATTGGATCTGTATGAGCAAGGGAATAACATCCGTGTCTGGAGCGTATCCGAGCTGTAACTGTATTTGAATCTGAATGAATAATAGAATGACTTTCGTGTCTATAATGTATCTGTATTGGATCTGTATGAGCAAGGGAATATCATCCGTGTCTGGAGCGTATCTGAGCTGTAACTGTATTTGAATCTGAATTCTGAATAGGCGACAGAAGGGCATCCGTGTCTGTAGCATCTCTGGGCTGGGGAAAAAGTCAGAATAAGTGACAACATGGCTACTGTGTTTGGAGCGTATCTGAACTGTATCTGAAGTTTGAGATTTGTATGAGTAGTAGAATGACTTCCGTGTCTAAAGTGTATCTGAACTGTAATAGGGATCTGAATAAGTGACAGAATGACTTCCGTGTCTGGAGTGTATCTGAACTTGAAATTGATAGTTGAATCTGAATGATAAATAGAATGGCTTCCGTATCTGGAGCGTATCTAATCTTTATCTGATTGTTAAAGTCTGAATGAGTGACAGAATGGCTTCCGTGTCTGGAGCGTATCCGTACTGTATCTTGACTTTGAATTATGAATGAGTAATAGAATGACCTCCGCGTCTGGGGTGTATCCATACTGTATATGAATAAGATATCTGAATGAGTAACAAAATGACTTCCGCGTTTGGAGTGTATCCGCACTGTATCTGAAATCTTTGAATATTTGTTAAAGATAGTTGTTAATCTTATCCTGAAAAGGGTAAAATGTTAGCTGAAACCCAAAGTTATGTTGCATGAAATGTATGATGCAATAAAATGTGTTTTATTAATGTTTATGATATATGAATGTAATGTATGCACATGTAAATTGATTAGCTGTCTTGCTGGGGAAAATAAATCCTTGAAGGCTGGGGATAATAAAATCTTCGACTACTACCGGGGAAAATAAATCCTTGACCGCTGCTGGAGATTCAAAATCTTTGACAACTTCTGTGGGGATGTGAGAATCAATCATGACTTTCCTGGGGATATAGGGATCCTTCAAGTCTTCGAAATTGGAGGACGATAAACATTATGTTGTGAGAGTAATGTAAACTGCTTGAGAAACCTGCTTGGGGAATCTTGAGAATTTTGATGATTATGGCTGGGGATTACACAATGGGAATCCTTACTCGGCTGGGGAATAAGGAAAACTCTGACGATCTCTACTAGGGATCAAACAAAGGAAAACCTTGATCTGCTGGAGAATAAGGAAGACTCTGATGGTTTTTGCGAGGAATTAAGAATGAGAATCTTCAATCTCCTGGGAAATTTGAATCCTTGGGGATTTCATGCTGGGGAGTCAAGAATGAGAATCTTCGCTCTGCATGGGATTAAAAATTATGACAAATTCATGCTGGGGAGTAATGAAGACTCTGGAAACTTCATTGGGGAATCAAGAATGAGAATCTTCATTTTGTTGGGAGGTAAAAACTCTGTGGGGAGTAGCTATACTGTTGGGGAGTAGCTATCCTGCTGGAGAGTTAGTTCCGGACTCTGGGGGAAAAAGCTTATTCCTGTTTGGAAAAAGTTTAGGAGTTTGGGTTGTAAGCCACTCTACTGGGGAATTATCCTAGGTGAGGATAAGACAAAAGTTAACTGTTATCTGGTTGATTCTCTGACTTTAAGACAACTTGCTGGGGAAGTTGGGGAAAACTGAATGGTTCCCGCTGGGGATTGATAGTTGGAAATTTGACTTGACTGGGGAAGAAGGTTTCACCTTCGCTGAGGGTCTATAGTTCAAAGTTTTGGCTCCGCTGAGGATTAGGAGTTTGAAGTTTCAACTTTGATGGGAATTAAGGATTTGAAATTATAACTCCGCTGGGGATATGTATTTCAAGGTTTTAGCTCCGTTGAGGATCTAGATGATGTACTACATGGGATTTCTCCTTGAATAGCCTAAAGACATTTTCCTATACTCTCAACCTGTCTATAATTATTCTTTCCCATTTCGTTTATTTATAAACAGTGATTATATTCAAATGCATATGCTCATTTAATAAATCATTGGACGTTTTTAAGTAAAACAAGAGTGTAAAAAGAAAAGACAAATAGTTTTCTGCACTTTGAAGTATCTTTGTATTAACTTTGTGTAAGTATTTTGTACAAAGGAGACAGACATCCTAGTAAGAGAACGTTGTCATAAAAAATGAGAAAAATTTATACAAAGAAAAGATGGCTATGTGTAAAAATTCCATGGGGTTCCCATTCTGCTATATCCTTCGTAACTCCGAATATCGTGTCCATTCGTTGCTTCGTCCGAAGATGATTGAGTTGATCAGAAGCCAGGAGTTTGTCTTTGAAGAGATTGTCCTTAAAGTGATCCGACGAGACATAGTCATACGCTTTAATTCCCTAACTTTTTCCTGGACCGTCCTTTCGGGTTTTCAGTCCACCGGGAAACCCTTTTTTGCCCAGGTCGCCCTTTCGGGTTTTCAACTTGACGGGTGTACAGATTTTTTGTTTTATCCCTAACTTTTCCTAAACCACCCTTTCGGGTTTTCAATTCACCGGGATGCCATTTTTTTTGCCTAGGTGTGTCAACCTAGCGGGTTATTTATACGTAGTATCTTTTGACTATGTCTGCGTTCGCAGGGTGCGGCAGGTCGTCGCCGTCCATGGTGGTTAATATCATTTCCCCACCAGAAAAGATGTTTTTGACCACAAATGGTCCTTCGTAAGATGATCCGCTTGATTACAAGATCTTCGACTTGATATACCTGGCGCCTGACTTTCTTGTTGAAAGCCTTGATCATCCGCTTTTGATACGTCTGACCATGGCAAACAACAGTAAGTCGCTTTTCGTCAATCAAGTTAAGTTGATCAAGTCGGGTCTGAATCCAATCGTCTTCACTCAAACCAGCATCCTTCATGATTCTCAAGGATGGAATCTGAACCTTAATAGGAAAAACAGCTTCCATGTCGTATACCAAAGAATAGGGTGTTGCCCCAGTTGATGTGCGTGTCGTGGTACGGTACCCGTGAAGAGAAAATGGTAACATCTCATGCCAGTCCTTGTAGGTGACTGTCATCTTTTGTATGATCTTATTGATATTTTTGTTCGCAGCTTCGACAACACCGTTCATATTTGGCCGATAGGGAGATGAATTGTGATGTTGAATCTGGAACTGCTTGCACAAAGCGGTGATCATAGTATTGTTAAGGTTTGTACTGTTGTCAGTGATGATCCTTTCGGGGATACCATACCGGCAAATGAGGTTCTGCTTGATGAAGCGGGCAACAACATTCTTTGTGACGGATGCGAAGCTGCTTCGACCCACTTGGTAAAGTAAGCAATGACCACCAGGATGAAGCGTTGTCCATTGGATGATGTAGGCTTGATCTCTCCAATCATGTCGATCCCCCACATAGCGAATGGCCAAGGAGCTGTTAAGACATTGAGAGGAACTGGAGGTATATGTACCTTGTCCGCATAGATTTAACATTTGTGGCAAGTCCTGGAATGTTGATGGCAGTCAGCTTCCATGGTAGACCAGTAGTAGCCTGCCCGTAGAATCTTAGCCATCGTATGCCTGCTAGAGTGGGTGCCAAAGGTACCATTGTGCAGTTCAGCCATGATCTGCTCAGCTTCAACCTTGTCCACACAACGGAGCAGAATGCAATCATGACTGCGCTTATATAGGATACCATTGCTCAGGAAGAACTTGGCAGAGAATCTCCTCAAGAACTTTTTTTCGTTGACTGAAGCTCCTTCAGGATATTCTTGAGCCTCGAGATACCTTTTGACTTCGTGAAACCAAGGTCGGTCCACTACTTCTTCGGTATTAATCTCGTGACAATGTGCAGATTCATCCATCCGTTCAATGGTGATTTGGGGAGCCTCATTATCCCAGTTAAGTTTAAACATGGATGACATTGTAGCTAGAGCATCTGCTAGCTGATTTTCTTCTCGCGGGAAGTGCTCGAAGGTAATCTGCTCGAAATGTGGTAACAATGTCAAGACATGTTCTTTGTAAGTGATGAGGTTGAGATGTTTAGTGTCCCACTCTCCTTTGATCTGACTGATGACCAAAGCTGAGTCTCCAAACACAACCAAAGATTTGATTCCTAGGTCTATTGCAGCCTTGAGACCAAAGATACAAGCTTCATACTCGGCCATGTTGTTGGTGCAATTAAAGCAAAGTCTGGCTGTGAAAGGTGTATGGAAACCTTCTGGAGAAATGAGTACCGCGTCGATACCGTTGCCAAGTGCATTGGAGGCACCATCAAAGTACAGGGTCCATCGGGATCCTTGTTCAGGTCCGTCATATGGTCTGAAGTCTTCAATGTTGTCCAATGTCATGATATCCTCGTCGGGGAAGTCAAACTTCATGGATTGGTAATCTTCGACAGCTTGATGAGCCAGATGGTCAGCTAGCACACTCCCCTTTATAGCTTTTTGGGTCGTGTACTGTATATTGTATTCTGTCAGGATCATTTGCCATCTAGCTATTCTTCCAGATAAAGCAGGCTTCTCAAAGATGTACTTGATCGAATCCATCTTAGATATCAACAAAGTGGTATGAGTCAACATATACTGCCTTAGCCGGCGAGCAGCCCATACCAAAGCGCAACAAGTTTTCTCGAGCAGTGAGTATCGGGTCTCACAGTCGGTAAACTTTTTGCTAAGGTAATAAATGGCATGCTCTTTTCAGCCAGACTCGTCATGTTGGCCCAGTACACACCCCATTAAATTTTTTAGGACGGTCAGATACGTGATTAGCGGTCTTCCTTCAACGGGAGGCATTAAGATAGGAGGTTCTAGCAAATACTCCTTGATTTTATCGAAAGCAATTTGACAGTCATCATTCCATTTAACCACCTGATCTTTCTTCAACAGCTTGAAGATTGGCTCACAGGTAGATGTTAGGTGAGAAATGAACCTTGCAATGTAGTTTAGGCGTCCCAAGAAACCTCTAACCTCCTTCTTAGTGCGAGGGGCAGGCATTTCTTGTATAACTTTGACTTTGGCAGGATCAACCTCAATGCCTTTGTTGCTGACAATGAAACCCAAGAGTTTACCAGACCTGACTCCGAAAGTGCACTTGTTAGGGTTCAGTCTGAGCTTGTACTCCTTCAACCTGACAAACAGCTTTTGTAAGTGGTCGAGGTGTTCTTCTTCCGTCTGTGATCGGGCTATCATATCATCTACGTAGACCTCTATATCATGATGTATCATATCATGAAACAAAGCTACCATGGCGCATTGATAGGTTGCCCGACATTCTTCAGTCCGAATGGCATCACTTTGTAGCAGAACATACCCCACTGTGTAACAAAAGTAGTTTTCTACATGTCTTTAGGTGCCATTTTAATCTGGTTGTACCCTGAAAATCCGTCCATGAAAGAAAATACCTTGTGCTGAGCTGTATTATCAACCAAGATGTCAATGTGCGGTAGTGGAAAGTCATCTTTAGGGCTGGCCCTGTTTAAATCTCTATAATCCATGCATATTCTGACTTTCTCGTCCTTCTTAGGCACGGGCACAATGTTAGCAACCCATTATGGATAGGAAGTAACAGCGAGAAAACCAGCATTGAACTGCTTCATAACTTCTGCTTTGATCTTTTATGACATGTCGGGCCTCATGCGGTGGAACTTTTGTTTAACTGGTGGGAAATCTTCTCTTGTGGGTAGACGGTGTACCACAATGTCTGTATCGAGTCCCGGCATGTCTTCGTAAGACCAGGCGAAGATCTCAACATATTCATGTAACAGCTGAATTAGGCGCTCTTTGACACCCGGCTCTAGGTTGGCACCCACTATGACTTCTTTTCTATCTTCGTCAGTACCCAAGTTGATTGTCTCTAACAGCTCCTCATGAGGCAGAATAGCCCTTTCTTCTTGTTGTAGCAGTCTAGCCAATTCTCCCGGCACTTCATAATCCTCCTCACCTTCGTATTCGGCATGGTAGACCAGATCTTCAGAGTCACTGAAGGCCATAGCAGGATTGTTACCCATGGAATATGGAATGGAAGGGTACCTGCATTTGTGAGTGTGGGTGTGTGTAAGGGATACCCACCTTTAAACAAATAAAATGCAAAAAGAAAGACAATGAACACAAAAGTTTATATGTGAAAACGTCCATGATTCATTAAAATGGAATATGAAGATGAAAAATCAAACCCTTACAAATGGACCTATGTGCCTCGGGTAAGGCACAAGGTTAAAAGTGTACGAATTGTTTGAGAATTATTATAAACCAACAGAAATGTTTGAAAGATAAATTACTGATTTATGAAAGTAATCGGAACAAAGTCTTTTGCTTCCCAGTTGCACAGTCCTCCGTCAACAGTAGGGAAAATCCAGTCTTCCAAGTTGCTCTCCTCTTCACTATCTTCCAATGCATTGACTCCATGATGGGTGATCTTCACTGGTGGCCCTCCGGAGCGGGTGCGGCGTACAACCTTTTGAGCAGAAGCAGTGAAACCCAAGCCGAATTTATTTGATTTGAAAGGAAAGTCTGGTAGCTTACCCCAGATTGTGCTTCCTCCTTCTTCAATCATAGCCCTTGCATCTTTGAGAGACGACATCCGAGGTGGAGGTCTGGTAATCATGGGTACAGAAGACACTGTCTTGGTCGCCGCAATCTCTTCAGAAATTTCATCGAAGTGTTGGAAAGGGGTCTCTATGAATTCGCCATCCAATTTTACATAGCGGAAAGAATTTAGATGGCTTATCATATATTCCTCTTCACCATGAACAGTTATGATTTTCCCCTGGACAGGGTATTTGAGCATTTGATGCAGAGAAGAAGTGACGGCTCCCGCATGGTGAATCCAGGGTCTTCCCAACAAGCAAGAATAGGAAGGACGGATGTCCATCACATAGAATATGGAGTTGAAGGTTTTAGTTCCCACTTTAATCGGGATGTCCACCTCCACGTGGAACATCCTTTTAGAACCATCAAAGGCTCTGACAATTATATTGTTGGGCTTCAAGGTTAGACCTTCACAATCCAGTTTATCCAAGGCTTTCTTCGGTAAGACATTTAAAGACGACCCAGTATCAACCAGAACGTGAGCTAGAGTAGTCCCTCTGCATTCCACTGAGACATGCAAAGCGTCATTTGCATTCTCCCCTTAGATGTTAAATCGGCATCGGAGAATCCTAAACCATTGTCAGCTGTTAAGCTAGCTACACATTCCTGGAACTGATCCGTGGAGGTTTTCTGTGGCACATGGGCCATCTTCAAAAATATTATCAGAGCTTTAGCATGAGCTTCTAAACAAAGCAGCAGGGCCAACATAGAGATCTTTGAGGGGGTTTGTGATCGGTGGTGTGATACGGTGGGAGAACTGACTGTGGTTTTGCATTCGTATTCGCACTTGTGCGGTTGAGCAAGAGTCGCCACCGACTTTTTATTTTATCCTAAAGGAAAGGTTAAAAAAAGCACAGCAAAAACCTTTTGAGATATTTCGTGGGTTCGGGGGGTAGATTATGAAAAGGGAAGGTATTAGCACCCTTTTCATCCATGGTTATCCATGGGCTCTTAGTTACTTGGTTTTTTAGATCACTTGCCTTGATTTTTGATTGCTTGAAAATGGTGTATGTGTGAGTGTTTTTGAAAGTGTTTTTGAAGAGATGCCTTGTCTTAGGCGACCTTGTAACAATTCTTTACTCGAATGTTTTACAAAGGCGTGTATCTTTTCGAAAAGATGTTTCAAAGTGTTTTGAGAGTTTGTTTGAAAGTGTTGTGGATTGTGGTTTTTGAAAAGAAGGCAAGTGTTTTTGCAAGTTGATCTCAAGTAACTAAGAGTTTTGTCTACCCTATTGTACTCAAAGGTTTTTGTTATGTTTTAACCCCTTTTAACAATTTTGTTCCACCATTGAAATTGATGGACAATCTTGCGTTTAGGAAGTTTATTCGGGACGGGCGCGGGTCATCGTATGGACCACGAATGCAATGATGCCAAGTGTCTTTGGCAATTTGTTTTGAAGGGACTATGATCATTCCGTTTAGGCAACATTTTGAGGGACTTATGATCATTTTGATTTCGTTTTGCCAAAGATACTCGACGTGCAAGCATGGCCCATTTTGGAAGGCAACATGTGGGATTACCCTAGAGGGTGCAAGTGTGATTGTGTATTGATTTCATGTATTTGTCTTGTATTAGGTTATCTAGCGTTTGATTTTATGTACATGCAAACCCTAGGTCTAACCATGGTATAATTGAAAGCGGTAAATTGCGGAAATGTAAAAATCTACGCTATTACAAGATAAGTATCCGGGAGCGGGGGTACATGTGTATGAATGGGGATGAGACTTATAGTATCCAATAAGTTACAACCAAATCGAATTTGCGATCAAATGTAAATGACGTATATCAATGCATAAGATAAACAAATGTGTATAGGAGCAATATATTGTGTATTTGTATTGTGTAAGTGTGAAATGTATTGTGTATTTGTATTGTGTAAGTATGGTGTAAGTGATTATTTACATGTGCGGAATGTGAAATTGACATGTATTAGGGTATTTGTTTTAATCTTAAATTAAATGTCTATTTAATCAATTAGTGACCTTGTATTTTCTTGATATGTACAATAGAAATGTTTTTAATTGAATGTTTTAAACTCTAATTAGATTATGTATAAAAATGATGTTTTAAGAAAAGAAAATGTTTCTAAGTTTAAAAAAAGTATTTTTTCATGTGCTATGTACAAAAGTATATTTTATTAAAAGAAAAGGAAAAAATGCTTTCAATCTTAATTATATTGGGTAATAAAAAAAAGATATATTGTTATGTATTTGTGTTTTAATATGTATATTCAAAAGTGTTTTAAATTAACTAAATTAGGTATATAGAAAAGTGTTTTAATTATATACTTAAAGGAAAGATATATTTTCAATTAATGATGTATATTAACAAGAGTGTATTTTTATTAAAAAAATATATTAAGTTAGAAAATAAGTATATTGTTTTAAGATGTTATGTATAAAAAGAGAAGTTAGTATTTAAAATAAATTTGTTTATATATAAAAAGGTGAGTTAAAAACGAGATTAAGGCTTTTTATGAGAATTCATTGGGCTTCAGGCATTGGGGAAAAAGGGTTAGGCCCAGAGTTGAAACAAGTGTTTTAGGGTTTGAGTTTTTTTGTCTTCAGTCTTAGGGTTGGCACAGCGGCGCGTTCATCTTGGGGTTTCGTTCAATTTCTTTGCCGTGGCTACTGGACAATGCCTCTCTGCCTGAGCTACCCCGCTACCACCTCTTCTCCTCTCAGATGGATTAGACAGTCCTCAAACAATGGTAGTGTACTGTTTCGAACTTGTTTAGGCGTTTTTTAGATTTTGCATGTCATGATTTATATGTTCTGATCCTCGTGTTCGTTGTGTTTGTTTTAACGAGGTGGTGAAAAGAAAGATGAGGAGGGAATATACTACCTTGAGAGGAAGACGATGGGGAGAAGAGGACGAGGAGGCGCTGAGGAGGCTCAGTGGTGAAGAGGCTTTGCACGATGAAGCTGGCTTGGGCGACACTTGGTACTTCTGTATCTTTTCTCCTTTACTTAGGGTTTCATGATGATTTGAACTGAAAACCTAATTTTGATATTTACCTCTTTCTTCTTCTTCTTTGCCACTGTGTGCTTGTTGTTTTGGTTGCCTTTGAAACTGCTTAGTAGCGTTGCCTATTGCTTTTCCTCTTCTTCTGACTTGTGCTACCTTGGGCTTGCCTTTGAGCTTGTTAGTTTTACGCCCAATGATGTGTTTACTTAGGGCCTTTTGGGTTTGGTTGCCTTTAACAGCTTTTTGTTATCTTTCTTCTTCGTCCCTGAATTACCCTAGTTCTGTTGATTATGATGAACACCTACTTTGCTCGTATGCTCTTTTCGGTTGCCCTGTGATGACACTTTCCTGAGGGTTTTTATGCTTGAACCTGTGTTTGCACCACTTTTAATTCTTTGCAAGGTTGGACAGGCTTTGTGAGGTTTCTTACAGATTTTAGGCTTGTTGGTAAGATCTTTGACAGGTTAAGGCTTTTTGGATTAGGCAGGTTGTGATGGTTTAAGCAGGTGTAAGGGCTTGACAGGTTTTGAAAGTAGGTTTGGCTAATGCTGGTTTAATGTGTTTGATAGCTTCAGCTGGTTTTTAGCAGATGGAAGGTTTTGTATCTTTGCTTGTGTTTTTCTTGTGGTTAGGCTTCTGCTTGACAGTAGGGTGGTTTAGCAGGTCATGTAAATGGCTGGTATATGCTTTGGTTGTTTTTTGTAGTTCAGGTTTTGGAAATGGTCAGGTTTTTAAGCTTTTGTTGGTCACTGGTTTTATGAACTTGAACAGGTTTATTATGCCTCAGGTTTTTTAGGCCTAGCAGGTTAGCTCTGGTCTTTTGCCTTCACAGGTTAAAAGGGCTTAGCAGGTTTATGCTGATGCAGGTTATGGTGTTGGGAGTTTATACTGGTTTTGCTGTGGGCATTTGGTTTTAGCCAATACAGGTTTGTTATTGCTTGAGGTAGCAGGTTCTGAGTTTGGAGGTGTTTGATGGTTTTTTGCAGTTTGTGTTGGTATGGTTGTTCAAGTTTGAGGTTATGAACAATGTAGGCAAGGCTTCAGCAGGTTATGCTTGCAGTAGGTTTATGCTGATGCTTTGGTTGGTAACTGGTTTTTTTATGAACTTGAGCAGGTTTTCTATGCTTCAGGTTTGAGACTTAGCAGGTTCTCTCTTTTTTTTTTTTGAGGTTATGCTCGCTTGGCAGTTTTTTGTATATTTTTCTTTTTGCTTTTGTGAAAGTTCTGCCTTGAGCCTAAAGCCTGAACCCTTCTTCTTATCTCTACCTCTTTCTCTCTCAGTACAGTTGGATATGTTATAATATGTTTCTTTTCTGTACTTTTTCTGAAAGGGCTATCCTGATGGGAAATGATGATAAAAGAGTTTGCTTGCATAAAAGATTTCCTCTGCATATTTTATCTTTCTTTGACAGCTTTGAGTAGACTTTGGCATTTTTGACAGCAAGTTGTACTTCTTTATCTTCTTTGATATCTTTGTACAGTAATTTGTCCCTTTTGGATTTTGACAGAAAGTTGCATTTTGGATTTTTCAGTTTGGTTTGAACTTGCTTCTGAACTATGCAGTTTGACATTTTGAACTTATGCATTTTGACATTTTGCATTCATGATTAAATGAATAAAATTCTTCCCTCTTTGTGAACCGGGAGAAATCCCGTGATTTGCAGAGAGGGTTAACTGATCCCAATCAGTGGCCCTTAATGATGAATTTCTTCTGTTGTTTATTATTTTATCTGCTTTTTGACTTTTCTCTTTTCTTTTTGCAGATGAAAAATGGAGCACCGGAGCGAAGTGAAGAATGAAGAATTAGGGACTTAGAAAATGTTTAGAAAAAATAGGATAGTTTTTATTTTCAATTTAATTATTGTAAACTATTATTATTTTAAATACTTCGTAAATAAATACTTGTATCCAAATAATAATTGTAACAAATATTAAATATGAAATAAAAATTCTATGGATTCATTTAATTCTTTTCAATTCCTTTTCAATTATTTACTTATTATTCATGGTTCCTTAAATTAAAGTAAATGAAAATTAAATTCCAGATATTTAATTCTTAGAATCATAAATAATCAACTAAACATTGATTCTTCGTTGATCAAAATAAATGAACTTGGCGTCTCCATCATCCAAAGCAACGCAGAGTTGAACGCAATAACTGGTCAGACGCAATCCTTTCTTACTGATTTCTTACCAAACACTGTAAATCCAAACTGCATATTTCTTTTGGCTGGCTCAAACAAAACAACGTGAATTCAAACCAACTGCCTCTTTTACTGATTAAATCAAAACAATGCGAATTCAACCCGAATCTCGGAATATCTTGCAAAGTGCTGTGGAATTTTAACTTTTCTGAGAATATGCCCATAAAACCTTAATTTTTGTTTGACTGACGAGAAAAGTCCGTTTGTCCGATTCTTGAGCCAGTTTGAAAAGTCAGGAAATGCCTGAAGCTGAGATTTCTTGTGGAAAAAATGCAAGGGCAAATTTTGGGGTACAACAGTTGCCCCTGTTCAATCTTCTTGAACCTGAAGAATTAGATTGGCAAGTTTGCCTTTCGCGACTTGAAGGTAAAAGAAGATTGGACACTAAAGTACCCAGAAAATTTGCACTTGATGATGTGATGGTAGAGGTGAATGGGCTTAAAGATGCCATTTGGTGATGGGCTTAAAGATGCCATCTGGTGCGATAGAATCTTGTCGGGGAATGGGCTTAGAGATGCCATTTGGGTGATGGGCTTAAAGATGCCATCTGGTGACTGCTGGTAAGAGGATGGGCTTATAGATGCCATCTGGACATGTTGAACTGTATGTCAAAAGTGAGTGGGCAAGTATCAGAAGGGCATCCATGTTTTGGAACATCTCTGAATTAGGGGTCCGAATAAGCAACAAATTGACGTCCATGTTTGGAGAATCCGTAAACTATTTTCAGGAGTTGGGAGTGAATAAGCAATAGAGAAACGTCCGTTGTTGGGAAGCGTCCGTAAACTGTTTTCAAAAGTTGAGAAGAGTCTGAACAAGTTGGTAGATTGACATCCGTTGTAGGGAAGAATCTGTAAACTGTTTTCAAAAGTTGAGAAGAGTCTGAACAAGTTGGTAGATTGACATCCGTTGTAGGGAAGAATCTGTAAACTGTTTTCAGAAGTCTTGAAGTTGAAGAGGAACCGGTGTAGGGTTTCCTGATGATGCGTCTGAATGGATCTGGAATAAGTATCAGAATGTCGCCGTGTCTGGGTCACATCTGAACTATTTCTGGATGAATCTCGGGAAGTGATCTTTTTCTGTCGACTGATCTTACCTGAAAAGTAAAGGGTTAGTTGTATGCAATGTTATGATGCATGACGCGATGTATGTGACATTAATGTTTATGATATGAATGTAATGAATGCGCATGTAAGCTGATGAGCTATCTTGCTGGACGGCTGAAAGATAAAAGAATCTTGATTGCTGCCGGGAAAATAATTCCTCGGCTGTTGCTGGGGAAGAGAATTCCTGATGACCTCTACTGGGGAGTTCCAAACTAGTAGACTCATGCTGGGGAGGTAAGATTGAGAATCTTCAGCTTGGTGGGAAGTAACTCTGGCGACTTCACTGGGGAACTCAAGATTTGCCCTCCCAAAACTCTGTGGGGAGAAGGTTCAATGGTCTGGCTCCGCTGGGGATTGATAATTTGAAGTTTTAGCTTTGCTGGGGATAAATGAAGCTTGACTTTGAGTGGAGCTAGCTTGAGAAGAATCTGAACAAGCGATAGGTTAACATCCGTTACTTGGAGAACCCGTAAACTGTCTTCAAAAATCTTGAAGTTGAATCAGCAATAGAGCCGCATCCTTTGTTGGGAAGCGTCCGTAAACTAATTTCAAAGGTTGCATCTGAACAAGCTGATAGATTAACATCCGTTGTTGGGAAGAATCCATAAACTGTTTTCAGAAGTCTTGAAGTTGAATCAGCAATAGAGCCGCGTCCGTTGTTGGGAAGCGTCTGTAAACTGTTTTCAAGGGTTGAGAAGAGTCTGAACAAGTTGGTAGATTAACATCCGTTGTTGGGAAGAATCCATAAACTGTTTTCAGAAGTCTTGAAGAGGAACTGGTGTAGGGCTTCCTGATGATGAGCTCGTGTAAAACTGCATCGGTTTTTGAACACTTTTGACATTCGAATACCCCAAGTGGTGATGTAGATAAATTCCTGGCTTATTACAGGTGTTGGTCTACAATCGGTCGTTCACAGATGTTTTCCTGGGTTGTTACAGGTGTTGATCTGGAATTCTTCAGACATGCCCTGGCTGGATACAAGAATCGAATCTGGAAAGGTGATAGTTGATAGATATGCCCTGGCTGGATACAGGAATCGAATCTTCAAACTCTTCAGACGTGCCCTGGCTAGATACAGGAGTCGAATCTGGAATTGAGATAGTTGATAGATATGCCCTGGCTGGATACAGGAATCGAATCTTCAAACTCTTCAGACATGCCCTGGCTAGATACAGGAATCGAGTCTGGAAATGTGGTAGTTGATAGATATGCCCTGGCTGGATACAGGAATCGAATCTTCAAACTCTTCAGACATGCCCTGGCTAGATACAGGAATCGAGTCTGGAAATATGGTCAACAGATATGCCCTGGCTGGATACAGGAGTCGAATCTGGAATTGTAATAGTTGATAGATATGAACACTTTTGACATTCGAATGCCCCAAGTGGTGATGAAGGAATCTTGAATCAGATTACTCTGTATATTGAGAGATTTCTTGAAATCTTGACTGGACTGCCCCAGGTTAATTGAACTTTGAAAGATCTGTTGGACCTTGACTGGACTGCCCCAGGTTAATTGAATTGTGCTATGTCATGCCCCTTGTTGATAAGGGGATTTGATGGAAGTGTTATCCTCTTGAAGTGATTTTGACTTACTGAGAGAGTTTTCGTTCCTCCGAACATTCGCTGTATGAATTTCTTCGCTGTCAAACAAAAAGGTCAAATGCAGACAGTGATATTCGAATAATGCAAAGTTTATGTTTGTCTCAAAATTTTGAAAAATGCGTTTTTAGCAGAAAACTTTTCATAAGACAAGTTAACACAAGATTTAGAGCAAAGCCCTACAGGAGTCAGGATACCTTTTGTGACAGTATGCTTTCGAACTAACCCATGCTTCAATTAGGACTTTTAAAGGGTTGTAACGTGGCCTGGTTCACGGTTTAAGAAACAAAGGATAAAGGCTCAAAGTATATTTGTACCCACCCGTTCTTCGTGATGTCCTTCAACCTAAGCTCAGTTAATTGCGTCATACTCTGTTTTGAGTTTGGAACGACTTTTGGGCGATGGTTCACCAGTTGAATTTGGGGGAGACAGTCATCATCTCTTTTTTCATGTTGTTGAGGATTTTGTAAAGACCTCACTATTTTGATTTTGATTTGTTATCCCTAACTTTTGCCTGACTGTTACCGTTTTCCGGGATTACTGTCAGCGGGATGCCCCAGCTTTCTTAAGCCTCCTTTATAGGTTTTGGCTCAGTGGGCTTTTTCTCTTTTGAGATTGACTGTCTATGTGATAGGGAACCACCCTTGTCTTTTGATTCCAAAGGAATGCTTTCTTTTTCGACGTCGTTCGTTGTATTAAGAACTGAGAATTTGCCACTTCAATGCGCATTTTCTTTTGAATTAACTGAGATACTACCCTGCCCCAGGTTTATATCAAAGGTTTTGATTGTTTAGAACAGAAAACTCCTACTTCTTTGGCTCGAAGGGGTTGACTAGGGATTATCTTCCTTATAACTCCAGTGTTTGGGATTTGAAAGAAATGCCTGTACATCATCAGCAAGGTCTATTCAAAAGCACACCGTATAAAATCATGGTATTGTTTCGTCATCCTCCCTCTAAAGGCTTGCAGCTTTTTATCAAGAGTCAAATATCACAAAGAAAAGCATAAGAGTAGTGAAACGAATGGATGGATTCAAGACAAACATATGCAATGCATTAATGAAAACAGCGTTTAACATCAACAGATAATTGTTTGACAGCAAAAGAAATTACAACTTTGAAAATTCAAAAAGGAGAAAAAGTCTTTCAGCTTGAGCTTCGTCACTTCAAACAGAGAACCCTTTAACGGAAGATTTTCATCTCGCCGCCTGGCATTAATTCCAGCACCCCAATGTCGATCAGATCTTGAATCTTGTTCTTCAAGGCCCAACAGTCGTTGGTGTCGTGTCCCGGGCTGTAGGAGTGGTAAACACAGAATGCATCGGGGTGATAGTGAGGAGAGGAGGTATTGAGCTTCTGAGGAGGGTCCTTCACGGTAAGCAAGTTGACCTCCAAAATACGCTTCAGTATGAAGAATGATGGTATTTCAGTCTCCGTAAACTGTCTTCCCGACTTTTCTTGCTTACACCGATTGCCCCGTTGACGCTGGCGAGGTTGTTGATGGGTTTGTGACCCTGAAGCGAGCAAAGGAGCTTTCCCCTTGTCTTCTTGAGTGGATGGAGGCCGAGCGGTGACTTGCTCTTCGACCTCAGATGTTTTCCCCAGTTGGTTGTTTGGAAGCAGTTGGCGGACAAGAACTCTGAGTTCCTCTTGTCTTTGAGATAGGTCTTGGATGAGAGCCATCTGGCCCACCAACTGTCCCATCACTTGGGTCCTCAAGGTTGTCAGATCAAACTACAGTTCCGCCAGCTGGTCACTCCTGGCATTGTTGGAATTCTCCAAGCCCTTGGTGAGGAGAGCTTTCATCTCTTCTTGCCCCAGAGACAAGTTCAGGAACATCTCCTATAGCTGAGCAGTCTGGTCTTGGATGTCTTTGACAGACCTTTCTAGAGCCATCTCTTGCTGAAATAAACAGCAGGAGAGTAAGGAAACCTGAAAAAGGAAAGATTGTCAAAATGCAATGCATGATATGTGGATGCATGCTTTCAAGGATCTCTTGGGGTAAACACAAGAAAATGTTAGAGGTTGAACTCTGCTCTTGGATTGGAGATCTCTGCACCGGTGGACGTCTTTCCACGAGAATCAAGCTCACCATGTCAAGTGGGTCATAGCCACTGATTCAAGTTGTTGCACTTTGAACTTTGTTTGGAGAACTTTGTATCGGTGGATGTCTTTCCACGAGAATCAAGCTCACCATGTCGAGTGGGTCATAGCCACTGATTCAAGTTGTTGCACTTGATCTTTGACTGGAGAACTTTGTTTAGAAGAGAAAACCTCTTGCCCCTTGGTAGATGTCTGGTTCAACGTAACCCTGCATCAAAAGAACCCTCGATATCCTTGAAATGGTTATTGAAAATGCTATGGTATGATGTTATGATGTTATGTACATGTATGCACAAGCAAGTGAGTGTATATACAGGCAAACATATTCACACAAAGCAAACAAGTCCTTAGCTTTAGGCTTGCATGAGGCTCAGGTACTACCCTCTTTCAGTTTGTTGGTTAAAACCTGTCCTATCAAAAGTAACCGGGTTCTAGAGGATCTCAAATCATTGGCTACCCTCAATCGGTCATAACTCTAGCATCGCAAACTTTTCTCGCGGCCGGAACCATCGCGAGAGTTTAGCCTCAATGAGCGTAGCATACTGCTACTGTTCTAATGGCCAAGTTGGGTCAATTTAGGGTTCTAAGGTCGGTTGGTGCTTAATGACTCCTTGGAAGACCCATATTCTCCCCGTTTCAACACGAGGGATATCGGTACAGACCAAAGCGCCACACCAATGTAGCCACTGCTTCACCCATGTCGGTATACCCCGGACAGGTCCCTCGCAGATTATGCTACCTAAAAAGGTTTCCCCCAGATCCGGGTTAGGATCTATGAAACTCCGATACAAAGCCCACAAATATAAAAGCAAACAAAGCAAACAATTGAAAATAAAAGTGATCTAAACCCTAAGGTAACCCCACTTTAAAATTTTCCCCAACAGAGTCGCCAGTTCTTTGATACGGTGGGAGAACTGACTTGGGGTTTTGTGTTCATATTCGCACTTGTGCGGTTGAGCAAGAGTCGCCACCGACTTTTTATTTTATCCTAAAGGAAAGGTTAAAAAAAGCATAGCAAAAACCTTTTGAGATATTTCGTGGGTTCGGGGGGTAGATTATGAAAAGGGAAGGTATTAGCACCCTTTTCATCCATGGTTATCCATGGGCTCTTAGTTACTTGGTTTTTTAGATCACTTGCCTTGATTTTTGATTGCTTGAAAATGGTGTATGTGTGAGTGTTTTTGAAAGTGTTTTTGAAGAGATGCCTTGTCTTAGGCGACCTTGTAACAATTCTTTACTCGAATGTTTTACAAAGGCGTGTATCTTTTCGAAAAGGTGTTTCAAAGTGTTTTGAGAGTTTGTTTGAAAGTGTTGTGGATTGTGGTTTTTGAAAAGAAGGCAAGTGTTTTTGCAAGTTGATCTCAAGTAACTAAGAGTTTTGTCTACCCTATTGTACTCAAAGGTTTTTGTTATGTTTTAACCCCTTTTAACAATTTTGTTCCACCATTGAAATTGATGGACAATCTTGCGTTTAGGAAGTTTATTCAGGACGGGCGCGGGTCATCGTATGGACCACGAATGCAATGATGCCAAGTGTCTTTGGCAATTTGTTTTGAAGGGACTATGATCATTCCGTTTAGGCAACATTTTGAGGGACTTATGATCATTTTGATTTCGTTTTGCAAAAGATACTCGACGTGCAAGCATGGCCCATTTTGGAAGGCAACATGTGGGATTACCCTAGAGGGTGCAAGTGTGATTGTGTATTGATTTCATGTATTTGTCTTGTATTAGGTTATCTAGCGTTTGATTTTATGTACATACAAACCCTAGGTCTAACCATGGTATAATTGAAAGCGGTAAATTGCGGAAATGTAAAAATCTACGCTATTACAAGATAAGTATCCGGGAGCGGGGGTACATGTGTATGAATGGGGATGAGACTTATAGTATCCAATAAGTTACAACCAAATCGAATTTGCAATCAAATGTAAATGACGTATATCAATGCATAAGATAAACAAATGTGTATAGGAGCAATATATTGTGTATTTGTATTGTGTAAGTGTGAAATGTATTGTGTATTTGTATTGTGTAAGTATGGTGTAAGTGATTATTTACATGTGCGGAATGTGAAATTGACATGTATTAGGGTATTTGTTTTAATCTTAAATTAAATGTCTATTTAATCAATTAGTGACCTTGTATTTTCTTGATATGTACAATAGAAATGTTTTTAATTGAATGTTTTAAACTCTAATTAGATTATGTATAAAAATGATGTTTTAAGAAAAGAAAATGTTTCTAAGTTTAAAAAAAGTATTTTTTCATGTGCTATGTACAAAAGTATATTTTATTAAAAGAAAAGGAAAAAATGCTTTCAATCTTAATTATATTGGGTAATAAAAAAAAGATATATTGTTATGTATTTGTGTTTTAATATGTATATTCAAAAGTGTTTTAAATTAACTAAATTAGGTATATAGAAAAGTGTTTTAATTATATGCTTAAAGGAAAGATATATTTTCAATTAATGATGTATATTAACAAGAGTGTATTTTTATTAAAAAAATATATTAAGTTAGAAAATAAGTATATTGTTTTAAGATGTTATGTATAAAAAGAGAAGTTAGTATTTAAAATAAATTTGTTTATATATAAAAAGGTGAGTTAAAAACGAGATTAAGGCTTTTTATGAGAATTCATTGGGCTTCAGGCATTGGGGAAAAAGGGTTAGGCCCAGAGTTGAAACAAGTGTTTTAGGGTTTGAGTTTTTTTGTCTTCAGTCTTAGGGTTTGCACAGCGGCGCGTTCATCTTGGGGTTTCGTTCAATTTCTTTACCGTGGCTACTGGACAATGCCTCTCTGCCTGAGCTACCCCGCTACCACCTCTTCTCCTCTCAGATGGATTAGACAGTCCTCAAACAATGGTAGTGTACTGTTTCGAACTTGTTTAGGCGTTTTTTAGATTTTGCATGTCATGATTTATATGTTCTGATCCTCGTGTTCGTTGTGTTTGTTTTAACGAGGTGGTGAAAAGAAAGATGAGGAGGGAATATACTACCTTGAGAGGAAGACGATGGGGAGAAGAGGACGAGGAGGCGCTGAGGAGGCTCAGTGGTGAAGAGGCTTTGCACGATGAAGCTGGCTTGGGCGACACTTGGTACTTCTGTATCTTTTCTCCTTTACTTAGGGTTTCATGATGATTTGAACTGAAAACCTAATTTTGATATTCACCTCTTTCTTCTTCTTCTTTGCCACTGTGTGCTTGTTGTTTTGGTTGCCTTTGAAACTGCTTAGTAGCGTTGCCTATTGCTTTTCCTCTTCTTCTGACTTGTGCTACCTTGGGCTTGCCTTTGAGCTTGTTAGTTTTACGCCCAATGATGTGTTTACTTAGGGCCTTTTGGGTTTGGTTGCCTTTAACAGCTTTTTGTTATCTTTCTTCTTCGTCCCTGAATTGCCCTAGCTCTGTTGATTATGATGAACACCTACTTTGCTCGTATGCTCTTTTCGGTTGCCCTGTGATGACACTTTCCTGAGGGTTTTTATGCTTGAACCTGTGTTTGCACCAATTTTAATTCTTTGCAAGGTTGGACAGGCTTTGTGAGGTTTCTTACAGATTTTAGGCTTGTTGGTAATATCTTTGACAGGTTAAGGCTTTTTGGATTAGGCAGGTTGTGATGGTTTAAGCAGGTGTAAGGGCTTGACAGGTTTTGACAGTAGGTTTGGCTAATGCTGGTTTAATGTGTTTGATAGCTTCAGCTGGTTTTTAGCAGATGGAAGGTTTTGTATCTTTACTTGTGTTTTTCTTGTGGTTAGGCTTCTGCTTGACAGTAGGGTGGTTTAGCAGGTCATGTAAATGGCTGGTATATGCTTTGGTTGTTTTTTGTAGTTCAGGTTTTGGAAATGGTCAGGTTTTTAAGCTTTTGTTGGTCACTGGTTTTATGAACTTGAACAGGTTTATTATGCCTCAGGTTTTTTAGGCCTGGCAGGTTAGCTCTGGTCTTTTGCCTTCACAGGTTAAAAGGGCTTAGCAGGTTTATGCTGATGCAGGTTATGGTGTTGGGAGGTTATACTGGTTTTGCTGTGGGCATTTGGTTTTAGCCAATACAGGTTTGTTATTGCTTGAGGTAGCAGGTTCTGAGTTTGGAGGTGTTTGATGGTTTTTTGCAGTTTGTGTTGGTATGGTTGTTCAGGTTTGAGGTTATGAACAATGTAGGCAAGGCTTCAGCAGGTTATGCTTGCAGTAGGTTTATGCTGATGCTTTGGTTGGTAACTGGTTTTTTTATGAACTTGAGCAGGTTTTCTATGCTTCAGGTTTGAGACTTAGCAGGTTCTCTCTTTTTTTTTTTTTGAGGTTATGCTCGCTTGGCAGTTTTTTGTATATTTTTCTTTGTGCTTTTGTGAAAGTTCTGCCTTGAGCCTAAAGCCTGAACCCTTCTTCTTATCTCTCCCTCTTTCTCTCTCAGTACAGTTGGATATGTTATAATATGTTTCTTTTCTGTACTTTTTCTGAAAGGGCTATCCTGATGGGAAATGATGATAAAAGAGTTTGCTTGCATAAAAGATTTCCTCTGCATATTTTATCTTTCTTTGACAGCTTTGAGTAGACTTTGGCATTTTTGACAGCAAGTTGTACTTCTTTATCTTCTTTGATATCTTTGTACAGTAATTTGTCCCTTTTGGATTTTGACAGAAAGTTGCATTTTGGATTTTTCAGTTTGGTTTGAACTTGCTTCTGAACTATGCAGTTTGACATTTTGAACTTATGCATTTTGACATTTTGCATTCATGATTAAATGAATAAAATTTTTCCCTCTTTGTGAACCGGGAGAAATCCCGTGATTTGCAGAGAGGGTTAACTGATCCCAATCAGTGGCCCTTAATGATGAATTTCTTCTGTTGTTTATTATTTTATCTGCTTTTTGACTTTTCTCTTTTCTTTTTGCAGATGAAAAATGGAGCACCGGAGCGAAGTGAAGAATGAAGAATTAGGGACTTAGAAAATGTTTAGAAAAAATAGGATAGTTTTTATTTTCAATTTAATTATTGTAAACTATTATTATTTTAAATACTTCGTAAATAAATACTTGTATCCAAATAATAATTGTAACAAATATTAAATATGAAATAAAAATTCTATGGATTCATTTAATTCTTTTCAATTCCTTTTCAATTATTTACTTATTATTCATGGTTCCTTAAATTAAAGTAAATGAAAATTAAATTCCAGATATTTAATTCTTAGAATCATAAATAATCAACTAAACATTGATTCTTCGTTGATCAAAATAAATGAACTTGACGTCTCCATCATCCAAAGCAACGCACAGTCGAACGCAATAACTGGTCAGACGCAATCCTTTCTTATTGATTTCTTACCAAACACTGTAAATCCAAACTGCATATTTCTTTTGACTGGCTCAAACAAAACAACGTGAATTCAAACCAACTGCCTCTTTTACTGATTAAATCAAAACAATGCGAATTCAACCCGAATCTCGGAATATCTTGCAAAGTGCTGTGGAATTTTAACTTTTCTGAGAATATGCCCATAAAACCTTAATTTTTGTTTGACTGACGAGAAAAGTCCGTTTGTCCGATTCTTGAGCCAGTTTGAAAAGTCAAGAAATGCCTGAAGCTGAGATTTCTTGTGGAAAAAATGCGAGGGCAAATTTTGGGGTACAACAGGTGGGAACGAGAACTGACTGTTTTTTAGTGCTGGTTCGCGAAATATCGCGGTAAGCAAGAGTCACCACCGTCTTTTATGTTCTCTAACAAGGAAAGGACAAAAGCACAGCAAAATTCCTTTTCGATAATGTTTCTCGGTTCGGGAGGTAGATTTATAGAAAGGGAAGGTGTTAGCACCCTTTCTATCCGTGGTTATCCACGGGCTCTTAGGTACTTGCTCACTATATTTTCAAAAATGTTTGCTTTTCTTTTGTGTTTGTGGGTTTTGAAAAAAGTTTAGTTTGAAAAACTTCTAGGTAACTCTTGTATCAGTCCTCAAGAGTGTATGAAGTGTTTGTTTGAAAACTTTTTGAAAGTGTAGGTGTGAAAAAGATGTTTTTGTTTATTTGAGAGAGCAAGTACCCAGGAGAAATCTACCTAATCTAAGGAATTAAGCTGTGTAAGAGTGCTTTAGACAGTACTATCCCACTATTGAGAAGTAGGTAGCACCGTCGTTAGAGTTATTCGGGTCAATTCGATTATTAGGGACATGTGGTCACTAAAGCAACGTTAGGACGTTTTAGTGGTAATCCTAATGTCTTAGATCATTTTTATCGAGGCGACCATTTCGAGGCAACTTATGATATTGGGACAAAGGACGACCTCTAAAACATCCTATACTTAATGACCACGTTCGAGGCAACCAAATGAGGTATACCCTAGGAGTGACGTGTGCAAGTGTGTCAATTTTCAGTTATATTATTCTTGCATGTCATGGTGGACTACTATTGATTTTAAGTTAAGAGTTAATCTTGTCATACAATCCTAGTTAGCATACATCTAAGCAGTTAATATATGTACAGGAATTTAAAGTGCGAGAATTGTAAATCCTACGCTATTACAAGGCTTTCGGGGAGGGGGATTATTTACATGTCCAAAAATATTGGGGGAAATAAAAACAATAAAGTAAAAGAAGGTCTTATTTTAAGCTATTACATCCCAGTAAAATAAACACGCGTGAATCTAAAAAAAAACCTATGAATAAGAACTCTTTTTGTTGTTTTTGATTAAGAAGATATTTGAATTAAATACTCCTAAGCCTAGTTTATTTTAAATTGATAAAATGAAGTTAAAATAATTAATTTATTTATTTACAAAATTAATTTGAATAAAAAACTAACCTAATGTTTTTTTTGTGATTTTTTTTATTTTAATGTTAATTAAAAGATAAAAAGAAGTCTATGAGAATAAAAACAAAAAAATAAAGTGCAGGAGGGATCCTTCGATCCAGGGAAAAAGGAGTTTCGACCCAGGGAGGGAATGGACTGCTTCGGTTCAGAGAGGGTCCTGGTCCTTTCGATTGCGCCAGACAGTAAGGCGTGAGTAGCCTTCGATCCAGGGAAGAGGATTGCCCTTCGATCATGGAGGTCATGGCTTTCGATCCAGGGATGAGATGCCTCTTTCGATCCAGCACGCTAATGGGTTCGATCCAGAGAAGGGCTCTCCTTCGATCTGGGATATTATACCTGCAAAAGTATGTGAGCGAAACAAAAATGCAGGACCTGGGTATTGAATCCCAGGCCCTTCGATCCTGCACTTGTTGGGGTCTCTTAAGGCTAAATCTGCAGCAAATGTTAGCACACGAAAAATGTGACCTGGGTGCCAAACCCGGGCCTTTCGATCCTGTCTAAGATGGCAAGTCAAAGGTAACAACAAGTAATAATGCGTTTACGCAAATGTAATGTTGGACAATTTAACCTTTCTTACCTGCAGATTGAGTCTTCGATTTGGGCACTGGCTGGATGGGAGCACTTTCAATCTGGGATTTCTGGGCGCATGCACTTTCGATCTGGGCACTTCTGGGCGCAGGCACTTCTGATCTGGGCACTTCCTGGATGTAGGCACTTTTGATTTGAGGGCTTCTGGGCGTAGGCACCTTCGATCTGAGGGACTGCTTTGGCTTGGAAAATTCTGGGCAGCGTCTCTCCAATGTTTTGTTCTCCTGCATATTTTTTGAAGAAGTGTGTATAATTTTCGTTCTATGATTTTCGTGTGATTTTTCGTGTAATTTTTTTTGTGTATTGTAATGTGTCATTGGCCTCCTATTTATAGGAGTGTGGGAGTGCACGAAAATGGCAAGGGACAACCATTAAAATAGGCCTTTAACGCTCTGGACAAAAATCAAACACATTAAATCATTTCCTTTTTTGAAACATTCGTGTCCCTTGAATGAACCTGGACGCTTGGATTTCGAGTGCTTTCAGGCCATGCTCTTCGATTAGTCTTGATTTGCCTCTTTCGAATGGACTCCCTGCATACCCTTCGAATGGGCCTGGCCCAAATATCAATTGAAGGATTCCAATCGAAATGCTCTGCTAACAGGCCAATCAAAAGGTGTTGTTCATGCCAAATGAAGGACATGGTTGACATGCCTGTCGACATTGCCTTGACATAATTCCAATCGATACTTGTCCATAATGCCAATCGAAATACTCCTTCAGAATGCCAATCGAAAGGTATTTGAAGTACCACTCAAAAATCTTCTTTTTCCTTAGGCAAGAGTTTGTGATCAACCAGGCAGGGGGAAGACTTTGGAAAACATGAGAGGGCAAATTTTGGGGTGCAACAGTTGCCCCTGTTCAATTTTCTTAAACCTGAGGATATAGATTGGCTTGTGTGCCTTTCGTGATCCGAAGGTGGAAGATGATTGAACACTAGAGTGCCCAGAAATTTGCACTCGCATAGTAGAGTATCAGCAATGTGATGGCGGGAATGGGCTTACAGATTCCATTTGGAGAGATGGTGGATAGGAGGATGGGCTTATAGATGCCATTTGGAGAGGTGACAGAACCTTGTCGAGAATGGGCTTATGGATGCCATTTGGAAAGATGGTATGGGAGGATGGGCTTATAGATGCCATCTGGAGATGTGACAGAACCTTGTCGGGAATGGGCTTATAGATGCCATTTGGAGTCTGTTGGTAGGTGGATGGGCTTATAGATACCATCTGGAGGTTGTCTGTTGAATTGTAATTTTTGTAAGTTGAAAGAGGGAACCTGTGTAGGGTTGCCTGATGATGAGCTCGTGTAAAACTGCATCTTGGAAAGAAGGACACCTGTGTAAGGTTGACTGATGATGAGCTCGTGTAAAACTGCATCTTTGAAGGAAGGAAACCTGTGTAGGGTTTACTAATAATGAGTTCGTATAAGACTGCATCTGAAATGGAGAAGGAACCTGTGTAGGGTTACTTTGATGACGATTCCGTGTAAAACCGCATCTAGAGCTGAGAAGGAAACCTGTGTAGGGTTTACTGATGACGAGTCCGTGTAAGACTACGTCTGGAGTTTGAGAAGGGAACCTGTGTGGGGTTACTTTGATGATGAGCCCGTGTAAAACTGCATCTTGGAAGAAGTAAAACCTGGGTAGGGTTTCTGATGACGAGTCCGTGTAAAACTGCATCTTTGGAAAGAGAGAACCTGTGTAGGGTTTCTTTGACGATGAGCTGTGTAAAACTACGTCTGGAGAGAGAGAACCTGTGTAGGGTTTCTTCGGTATAAGTTCGTGTAAAACTTCTGGAGGAACCGGGGTAAGGTTACTTCGGGATAAGTCCGTGTAAAACTTCTGGATGAACCGGGGTAAGGTCATCTTGAGATAAGTCCGTGTAAGACTTCTGGAGGAACCGGGGTAAGGTTACTGCAGGATAAGTTCGTGTAAAACTTCTGGATGAACCGGGGTAAGGTCATCTTGAGATAAGTCTGTGTAAGACTTCTTCTGAAAGAAAAGGAACCGGTGTAGGGTTACTTGTGGAGGGTGAGTAAACGTAAGACTTCGTCTGAAAATTGAGAAGGAACCGGTGTAGGGTTGCCTGATGATGTGTTCGTGTAAAACTTCTGGATGAACCGGGGTAAGGTCATCTTGAGATAAGTCCGTGTAAGACTTCTGGAGGAACCGGGGTAAGGTTGCTGCAGGATAAGTTCGTGTAAAACTTCTGGATGAACCGGGGTAAGGTCATCTTGAGATAAGTCCGTGTAAGACTTCTGGAGGAACCGGGGTAAGGTTACTGCAGGATAAGTTCGTGTAAAACTTCTGGATGAACCGGGGTAAGGTCATCTTGAGATAAGTCCGTGTAAGACTTCTGGAGGAACTGGGGTAAGCTTACTGTCGGATAAGTTCGTGTAAAACTTCTGGATGAACCGGGGTAAGGTCATCTTGAGATAAGTCCGTGTAAGACTTCTGGAGGAACCAGGGTAAGGTTGCTGCAGGATAAGTTCGTGTAAAACTTCTGGATGAACCGGGGTAAGGTCATCTTGAGATAAGTCCGTGTAAGACTTCTGGAGGAACCGGGGTAAGGTTACTGCAGGATAAGTTCGTGTAAAACTTCTGGATTAACCGGGGTAAGGTCATCTTGAGATAAGTCCGTGTAAGACTTTTGGAGGAACCGGGGTAAGGTTACTGCAGGATAAGTTCGTGTAAAACTTCTGGATGAACCGGGGTAAGGTCATCTTGAGATAAGTCCGTGTAAGACTTCTGGAAGAACCGGGGTAAGGTTACTGTAGGATAAGTTCGTGTAAAACTTCTGGATGAACCGGGGTAAGGTCATCTTGATATAAGTCCGTGTAAGACTTCTTCTGAAAGAAAAGGAACCGGTGTAGGGTTACTTGTGGAGGGTGAGTCCGCGTAAGACTTCGTCTGAAAATTGAGAAGGAACCGGTGTAGGGTTGCCTGATGATGTGTTCGTGTAAAAACTACATCTGAGGTTGATAAAGAACCAGTGTGGGGTTGCCTGGTGATGAGTTCGTGTAAAACTACATCTGAAGTTGAGAAGGAATCGGTGTGGGGTTGCTTCATGATGATCAAGTAGATGATTGTCTTGTCTGGTTTCAGATATTAACCCACGATCAGTCGTCCACAGAATTTTCCTGGCTTGTTACCAATGTTGATCTGGAACTGTAGAGGTAGATGGTAATCATCTTTTGATTGACCTTTTCCTGAAAAGGCAAAACGTTAGCTGTATGCAGTGTCATGGTGCATGAACTGCATGATGTTAAGATGTTCTCAAGAGTAAATGAGATTTGTGTTGTATGATGCGTATGCATGTCATAATGCATGAAGATGTGATGTTTATGAATGTGTTTTCGTCTGGGAAAATAAATCCTTGACGATTGCCGGGAAGTTTGTTGAATCTTGGGCTGATGTTGAAGAGTAGAGTTCTTCGTTTCCGCTAGGGATGATGGTTGTAAGAATAAACCGGTAGGAGAAGATGACTCCGTTGGGGAATAAACTTGTTGAGGAGATTACTCTGCGGGGAATTACTCTGTGGGAAGAGATACTTTGCTGAGGTTTTGATGATAACTCCGCTGGGGATTCCGTTGATAAGCTCTATTGAGAGATTTGATGAACTCCGTTGGGGGATAGGAAGAACTTCACCGAGGACGATCTTTCCGTGGTAATTAGCTGAGGATAACCCAATTATACCCTGGTGGGGAAATAACCTTTGAATGAATTCGGGGAGAGACGTACGTACTCTGCAGGTGATAAGCTTCCAGAATCTACTGGGGATAAGCTTCCAGAATCTACTGGGGAGATTGATTCAACTCTCCTGGGGAATCTTTTGAGACTGTACTGGGGAAGTGGCTCCACTGGGGTGTCTGGTATTCCGCCGGGGAACAATCTTAGGTCAAGACTGTCGGGGATGCTTGCTTAGGAACAACTGTATACTCCGTTGGGGAATATTGAGATTTTCTGGGGATACCCAACTTCCTTAAGGCTGACAGTAGGCTAACTCTGCTTGGGGAGAGTGTTGCTGATTTGCTGGAGATACTGTGCCTTGTTAGGGCTGATGGGAGACCAACTCTGCTCAGGGAGAATTGTTGAATCTTGTCTTACTCTGCGGGGAGTGGAGGTATCTTGGTTACGTTCTTCAGCTGAACTTAACTTGGTACCTTAGTGGATAGAGCAACTAGATCGTTCAGACAATTCTTATTGCCCCAGCTCCTGCGGGAGAAGGTACCTGTGGAGGTGCTTGATGACTGCCGATTGACAAATCTTCTTCTGGTAGGCAAGTGACGAGATGACGGGACATAGTTGTACGCTTTTGATCCCTAACTTTTTCCTGGACCGTCCTTTCGGGTTTTCAGTCCATCGGGATACCCATTGTTGCCCAAGCCGCCTTTTCAGGTTTTCGACTTGCCGGGTGTACAGATTTTTTCATTTTCATCCCTTATTTTTGCCTGAACCCTTTAGGTTCGCCGGGAAGCCCTTATTTTTGCCTAGGTGTGTCAACCTAGCGGGTCTTTGATTATGCGTAGTATTTTTCGACTATGTCCGTGCTCTCAGGATGTAGGGAGGTGCCCCTGTTAGTAGTGTTGTGTCGTCATACCACCAGAAGATCTTCGTTTGATCGTCCAATGCCCCAAGTGACTCAGACGGAGATTTGCCCCAAGCTGGTTGGCCTTTTGAGAGATTCTCCGAATCTTAACTTAACTGCCCCAGATGATGGACAATGATCATGCCATGCCCCTTGATTGGAGGTGTTTTCTCCATTTGAGGTGACCTCTTTGTTGAGAAGACTTTTGTTCACTGGATATTCGTCATGCGAATTTCTCTGCTGTTCGAACAAATAATCATATGCAAACAATGTTATTTTAAAAATGCAAAGCTTATGTCTGTCTTGAAGTTTTTGAAAAATGTATTTTTTTCAGTAAAACCAGTGAATTTTGTAAAATGTGATGTCAACTCGTTATTTTACCGCAAGCCTTAAGGAGTCAGGATACCTTTCTTAACAGTATGCTTTCGAACTAACCCATGCTTCAGCTAGGACTTTTAAGGGTTATAACGTGGCTTGGTTCACAGTTTGAGAAACAAAGGATAAAGGCTCAAAGTATTTGTACCCACCCGCTCTTCGTGATGTTCTTCAAACCTAAACTCAGCTGATCGTGCGTTAGACCTTGTTTGAGTCTTTGTCCTGATATTCCAGTGATGGTTCGGATATTGACAATTTATTTTGAATAGGCAGTCATTCCTTTTTTGGTTGAGGGTTTGTAGGACCTCTTTCTTTTCGATTTTATTATCCCTGTTTTTTGCCAGAACTGTTTCTTTTGTAATTACAGTCAGTGGGATGCCCCAGTTCTGTAAGTCTCCTTCATAGGTTTTGACTTAATGGGCTTTTGTTTTTGAAAGACAACGACTGCCTGTCTTTATGATTATTCGGAACCATCATTGTCTCTTGCTTTGAAAGGACTCCTTTGATGCCATTCATTGTGCACCAAGATCAACTGAGAGAACTACCCTGCCCCAGGTTATGATTAAGGGTTTTAATTTTCGAAAAGAAAAACTCCTACTTCTTTGGCTCAAAGGGGTTGACGAGGGATTATCATCCTTATAACTCCAGTGTTTAGGAATTGAAACAATGCCTGTACCTCATGAACGGGGTCTGTTCAAAAGCATACTGTAGATTGTGGTATCATTTTCGTCATCCTCCCTCAAGAGACTTAGAATTATTAATCGAGAGTTTGAACATCAAGAAAAAATAAAAGCAATTTTGAATATAGAGAACACAATTACTTCAAAACAGACACGTGTAATGCATTAATAAAATAATAGAGTTTGACATAATAATTGTTTGAATAAGCATAGAGAAATACAATATCAGAATTTAAATGAACAAGAGTTTCTCAATCCTAGCCATGTTTTGGCAAGGGAGCAGTGATCACATCGGGAGTCTCAGCAGGCTCGAATTCGATCTCCTTGGCGTCAATCATGTTCTGAATCTTGTATTTCAGCGCCCAACAATCCTTAGTATCGTGCCCCGGGCTTCCGGAATGATAAGCACACCTCGCATCTGGGTTGTAGTTTGGAGAAGAGGTCTTGGGATTTGCAGGAGGGTTGATTACCGCAATCAGATTCATTTTCAACATGTGCTGCAATGCTTGTGACAATGGCATGTTGATGTTGGTGAATTGTCTTTTAGGCTCGTCTGGCCTTTGCTGATTTCCCTTTGGCGGTTGCCGGCGTGACGCAGACCTTGAGATCATGACTGCCCCTACGTGTTGGTCACGATGATCCTTCTGACTGTACGCAGCATTGGACTCTTTCTTGAATGGTTTCTTCTCAGCGTTCGAGGAGTCACCCTTTTGTATCTTCCCGGACTTGATACCAGCTTCTATCCTCTCACCCGTCAAGATCAGATCTGTGAACCCAGCAGAAGAATTCCCAATCAGATGGTTGAAGAACAGACCAGACAGGGTCCCTAAGAACATGTCAACGAGCTCACGGTCAGTCAACGGTGGCTGCACCCTGCCAGCCAGGTCTCTCCACTTTTGCGTGTACTCCTTAAAACCTTCACCTGTCCCCAGTGACATACCCTGGAGTTGGGTACGCGTAGGAGCGAGGTCGGCATTATACTGATACTGCTTATAAAAAGCAGTTGCCAAGTCCTCCCAGTTACGAATACTGGTTCCATCCAGCTGATAGAACCATTCGAGCTGAGTCCCTGAAAGACTTTCCTGGAAGAAATGGATCCATAGATTCTTGTCTACCGTGTAGGGTTGGATCTTCCTTGCGTATGAACGGAGGTGCAACTTAGGACAGGAAGCCCCGTCGTATTTTGCAAAGGCAGGTGCCTTGAACTTGTAAGGGATCACCACCCCAGAAGATAAGCCTAGGTCTCCAAAGTCCAACCCGGGCACCTGTTGAATCTCCATGGCATTTAGACGGTCCTCTAGTTGCTTGTACTTGTCCTCAGCAGGAGGGTACTGTTCATCATTGAAATATGTCTCGTTGTCGGAGACCACGATACTAGGAACCTCTCTCCCTTGTGGGTTGTCTTTCCCAGCAGATGGGGTGGTCAGCTCAGCCTCATTTTGTGATCCATTCCCAGATCTGCGTCTAGGGTTGAACAAAACAGTCCTTTTCTTCTTCTTCTTCAAAAGCAAAGTCTTCAATTCCTGTTGTCCCTGGGCTAAGCTCATGACCAGCTCCTGGAACTGGGCGTTCTGGTCCTGGAGGGCCTTGATAGCTTGTTCATTGGATGATTCAGGATTCATGATGATGGCTGAAATAAACAGCAAAGAAGATTAAGCAACCTATAGGAAAGAGTACCTGTAATACAATGATATGTATGTATGCATGCAATGTTTTCAAGGATCTCGCGGGGTAAACAAGAACATTGTTAGAATTTGAATTTTGTAGCTTGATGGAAGGCACTGCATGCTGTTGAGAGTCCTTCTTCAAGAGTCAAGGCTCACCATATCGAGTGGGTCATAGCCCCTGACTCAAGTCACCATGTTTTGATCTATGAACAACCTTGGCTAGAGGAGAATAAATCCCCTTTGCCCCTTGCTAGACAGTTGGTTCATCATGACCTGCATCACAAGCCCTTGAGATCCTTGAAATGGGTTAGTCCTTATGCAGGATGTATGCAATGGTATGATGTTATGCTATGCGTGGAGTAATGTAGGTAAACCCTGTTATGAGTCCAGATTAAGGACTGTAAACAAAACCTGCAAGAAACTCAAGTGTCAGACAACAAGCATGCAAGTAGTCAAGTTTGAAGGCACATAAGTCACACAAGATAGCCCTTAGAGTTCAGGCCAGCATGAAGTTTTGGGTACTACCCTCTTGAAGTTGGTGGGCTCAAAAACCTGTCCTATCAAAAGTAACCGGGTTCTAAGGATCTCAATATCATTGGGTTGTTTTCTGTGTTCATTGTTTTGATTTAGCCACTGAACTGGCGATCAAAATATTCCAAGAAAACAACCCCCAATGAGTGTAGTATCGAGTATCAACCAACTTCGGACTGCACCAAAGTCAGTCATCTCACTACCCTAAAGAGGCCAGGATGGTCAAGTAAGGTTCCTAAGGTCAGTTGATGCTTCACGACACCACGCGGAGGCCCCGTACTCTCCTTGACTTGACTCAAGGGTTACCGGTACTCACCAAAGTGCCACATCAACGTAGCAAACTGCTTCAACCGTGTCGGTATACCCCGCACAGTTCCCTCATAGTTTGTTGCTACTTTCTAAAAGGTATCCCCCAGATCCGGGTTAGGATCTATGAAACTCCCAAGGCAAGCCCACAATATTTAAAGCAAACAGATCAAGCAATTGAAAACATGATGATGAACTATTCCTAAGGTACCCCACTTATTTCTTCCCCAGTAGAGTCGCCAGTTCTGTGATCGGTGGGAACGAGAACTGACTGTTTTTTAGTGCTGGTTCGCAAAATGTCTCGGTAAGCAAGAGTCGCCACCGTCTTTTATGTTCTCCAACAAGGAAAGGACAAAAGCACAGCAAAATTCCTTTTCGAGAATAATTGTCGGTTCGGGAGGTAGATTTATAGAAAGGGAAGGTGTTAGCACCCTTTCTATCCGTGGTTATCCACGGGCTCTTAGGTACTTGCTCACTATGTTTTCAAAAATGTTTGCTTTTCTTTTGTGTTTGTGGGTTTTGAAAAAAGTTTAGTTTGAAAAACTTCTAGGTAACTCTTGTATCAGTCCTCAAGAGTGTATGAAATGTTTGTTTGAAAACTTTTTGAAAGTGTAGGTGTGAAAAAGATGTTTTTGTTTGTTTGAGAGAGCAAGTACCCAGGAGAAATCTACCTACTCTAAGGAATTAAGTTGTGTAAGAGTCCTTTAGACAGTACTATCCCACTATTGGGAAGTAGGTAGCACCGTCGTTGGAGTTATTCGGGTCAATTCGATTATTAGGGACATGTGGTCACTAAAGCAACGTTAGGACGTTTTAGTGGTAATCCTAATGTCTTAGATCATTTTTATCGAGGCGACCATTTCGAGGCAACTTATGATCTTGGGACAAAGGACGACCTCTAAAACATCCTATACTTAATGACCACGTTCGAGGCAACCAAATGAGGTATACCCTAGGAGTGGCGTGTGCAAGTGTGTCAATTTTCAGTTATATTATTCTTGCATGTCATGGTGGACTACTGTTGATTTTAAGTTAAGAGTTAATCTTGTCATACAATCCTAGTTAGCATACATCTAAGCAGTTAATATATGTACAGGAATTTAAAGTGCGGGAATTGTAAATCCTACGCTATTACAAGGCTTTCGGGGAGGGGGATTATTTACATGTCCAAAAATATTAGGGGAAATAAAAACAGTAAAGTAAAAGAAGGTCTTAGTTTAAGCTATTACATCCCAGTAAAATAAACGCGCGTGAATCTAAAAAAAAAAAACCTAAGAATAAGAACTCTTTTTGTTGTTTTTGATTAAGAAGATATTTGAATTAAATACTCCTAAGCCTAGTTTATTTTAAATTGATAAAATTAAGTTAAAATAATTAATTTATTTATTTACAAAATTAATTTGAATAAAAAACTAACCTAATTTTTTTTTTTGTGATTTTTTTTTATTTTAATATTAATTAAAAGATAAAAAGAAGTCTATGAGAATAAAAACAAAAAAATAAAGTGCAGGAGGGATCCTTCGATCCAGGGAAAAAGGAGTTTCGACCCAGGGAGGGAATGGACTGCTTCGGTCCAGAGAGGGTCCTGGTCCTTTCGATTGGGCCAGACAGTAAGGCGTGAGTAGCCTTCGATCCAGGGAAGAGGATTGCCCTTCGATCATGGAGGTCATGGCTTTCGATCCAGGGATGAGTTGCCTCTTTCGATCCAGCACGCTAATGGGTTCGATCCAGAGAAGGGCTCTCCTTCGATCTGGGATGTTATACCTGCAAAAGTATGTCAGCGAAACAAAAATGCAGGGCCTGGGTATTGAATCCCAGGCCCTTCGATCCTGCACTTGTTGGGGTCTTTTCAGGCTAAATCTGCAGCAAATGTTAGCACACGAAAAATGTGACCTGGGTGCCAAACCCAGGCCTTTCGATCCTGTCTAAGATGGAAAGTCAAAGGTAACAACAAGTAATAATGCGTTTACGCAAATGTAAGGTTGGACAATTTACCCTTTCTTACCTGCAGATTGAGTCTTCGATTTGGGCACTGGCTGGATGGGAGCACTTTCAATCTGGGATTTCTGGGCGCAGGCACTTTCGATCTGGCCACTTCTGGGCGCAGGCACTTCTGATCTGGGCACTTCCTGGATGTAGGCACTTTTGATTTGAGGGCTTCTGAGCGTAGGCACCTTCGATCTGAGGGACTGCTTTGGCTTGGAAAATTCTGGGCAGCGTCTCTCCAATGTTTTGTTCTCCTGCAGATTTTTTGAAGAAGTGTGTATAATTTTCGTTCTATGATTTTCGTGTGATTTTTCGTGTAATTTTTTTTGTGTCTTGTAATGTGTCACTGGCCTCCTATTTATAGGAGTGTGGGAGTGCACGAAAATGGCAAGGGACAACCATTAAAATAGGCCTTTAACACTCTGGACAAAAATCAAACACATTAAATCATTTCCTTTTTTGAAACATTCGTGTCCCTTGAATGAACCTGGACGCTTGGATTTCGAGTGCTTTCAGGCCATTCTCTTAGATTAGTCCTGATTTTCCTCTTTCGAATGGACTCCCTGCGTACCCTTCGAATGGGCTTGGCCCAAATATCAATCAAAGGATTCCAATCGAAATTCTTTGCTAACAGGCCAATCAAAAGGTGTTGTCCATGCCAAATGAAGGACATGGTTGACATGCCTGTCGACATTGCCTTGACATAATTCCAATCGAATGCTTGTCCATAATGCCAATCGAAATACTCCTTCAGAATGCCAATCGAAAGGTATTTGAAGTACCACTCAAAAATCTTCTTTTTCCTTAGGCAAGAGTTTGTGATCAACCAGGCAGGGGGAAGACTTTGGAAAACATGAGAGGGCAAATTTTGGGGTGCAACAGTTACCCCTGTTCAATTTTCTTAAACCTGAGGATATAGATTGGCTTGCGTGCCTTTCGTGATCCGAAGGTGGAAGATGATTGAACACTAGAGTGCCCAGAAATTTGCACTCGCATAGTAGAGTATCAGCAATGTGATGGCGGAAATGGGCTTACAGATGCCATTTGGAGAGATGGTGGATAGGAGGATGGGCTTATAGATGCCATCTAGAGAGGTGACAGAACCTTATCGGGAATGGGCTTATAGATGCCATTTGGAAAGATGGTATGGGAGGATGGGCTTATAGATGCCATCTGGAGATGTGATAGAACCTTGTCGAGAATGGGCTTATAGATGCCATTTGGAGACTGTTGGTAGGTGGATGGGCTTATAGATGCCATCTGGAGGTTGTCTGTTGAATTGTAATTTTTGTAAGTTGAAAGAGGGAACCTGTGTAGGGTTGCCTGATGATGAGCTCGTGTAAAACTGCATCTTGGAAAGAAGGACACCTGTGTAGGGTTGACTGATGATGAGCTCGTGTAAAACTGCATCTTTGAAGGAAGGAAACCTGTGTAGGGTTTACTGATAATGATTTTGTATAAGACTGCATCTGAACTGGAGAAGGAACCTGTGTAGGGTTACTTTAATGACGAGTCCGTGTAAAACCGCATCTAGAGCTGAGAAGGAAAACTGTGTAGGGTTTACTGATGACGAGTCCGTGTAAAACTACATCTGGAGTTTGAGAAGGGAACCTGTGTGGGGTTACTTTGATGATGAGCCCGTGTAAAACTGCATCCTGGAAGAAGTAAAACCTGGGTAGGGTTTCTGATGACGAGTCCGTGTAAAACTACATCTTTGGAAAGAGAGAACCTGTGTAGGGTTTCTTTGACGACGAGCCCGTGTAAAACTACGTCTGGAGAGAGGGAACCTGTGTAGGGTTTCTTCGGGATAAGTTCGTGTAAAACTTCTGGAGGAACCGGGGTAAGGTTACTTCGGGATAAGTCCGTGTAAAACTTCTGGATGAACCGGGGTAAGGTCATCTTGAGATAAGTCTGTGTAAGACTTCTGGAGGAACCAGGGTAAGGTTACTGCAGGATAAGTTCGTGTAAAACTTCTGGAAGAACCGGGGTAAGGTCATCTTGAGATAAGTCCGTGTAAGACTTCTTCTGAAAGAAAAGGAACCGCTGTAGGGTTACTTGTGGAGGGTGAGTCCGCGTAAGACTTCGTCTGAAAATTGAGAAGGAACCGGTGTAGGGTTTCCTGATGATGTGTTCGTGTAAAACTTCTGGATGAGCCGGGGTAAGGTCATCTTGAGATAAGTCCGTGTAAGACTTTTGGAGGAACCGAGGTAAGGTTGCTGTAGGATAAGTTCGTGTAAAACTTCTGGATGAACCGGGGTAAGGTCATCTTGAGATAAGTCCGTGTAAGACTTCTGGAGGAACCGGGGTAAGGTTACTGCAGGATAAGTTCGTGTAAAACTTCTGGATGAACCGGGGTAAGGTCATCTTGAGATAAGTCCGTGTAAGTCTTCTGGAGGAACTGGGGTAAGGTTACTGCCGGATAAGTTCGTGTAAAACTTCTGGATGAACCGGGGTAAGGTCATCTTGAGATAAGTCTGTGTAAGACTTCTGGAGGAACCGGGGTAAGGTTGCTGCAGGATAAGTTCGTGTAAAACTTCTGGATGAACCGGGGTAAGGTCATCTTGAGATAAGTCCGTGTAAGACTTCTGGAGGAACTGGGGTAAGGTTACTGCAGGATAAGTTCGTGTAAAACTTCTGGATGAACCGGGGTAAGGTCATCTTGAGATAAGTCCGTGTAAGACTTCTGGAGGAACCGGGGTAAGGTTACTGCAGGATAAGTTCGTGTAAAACTTCTGGATGAACCGGGGTAGGTTCATCTTGAGATAAGTCCGTGTAAGACTTCTGGAGGAACCGGGGTAAGGTTACTGCAGGATAAGTTCGTGTAAAACTTCTGGATGAACCGGGGTAAGGTCATCTTGAGATAAGTCCGTGTAAGACTTCTTCTGAAAGAAAAGGAACCGGTGTAGGGTTACTTGTGGAGGGTGAGTCCGCGTAAGACTTCGTCTAAGAATTGAGAAGGAACCGGTGTAGGGATGCCTGATGATGTGTTCGTGTAAAAACTACATCTGAGGTTGAGAAAGAACCGGTGTGGGGTTGCCTGATGATGAGTTCGTGTAAAACTACATCTGAAGTTGAGAAGGAACCGGTGTGGGGTTGCTTCATGATGATCAAGTAGATGATTGTCTTGTCTGGTTTCAGATATTAACCCACGATCAGTCGTCCACTGAATTTTCCTGGCTTGTTACCAATGTTGATCTGGAACTGTAGAGGTAGATGGTAATCATCTTTTGATTGACCTTTTCCTGAAAAGGCAAAACGTTAGCTGTATGCAGTGTCATGGTGCATGAACTGCATGATATTAAGATGTTCTCAAGAGTAAATGAGATTTGTGTTGTATGATGCGTATGCATGTCATAATGCATGAAGATGTGATGTTTATGAATGTGTTTTCATCTGGGAAAATAAATCCTTGACGATTGCCGGGAAGTTTGTTGAATCTTGGGCTAATGTTGAAGAGTAGAGTTCTTCGTTTCCGCTGGGGATGATGGTTGTAAGAATAAACTGGTAGGAGAAGATGACTCCGTTGGAGAATAAACTTGTTGAGGAGATTACTCTGCGGGGAATTACTCTGTGGGAAGAGATACTTTGCTGAGGTTTTGATGATAACTTCGCTGGGGATTCCGTTGATAAGCTCTATTGAGAGATTTGATGAACTCCGCTGGGGGATAGGAAGAACTTCACCGAGGACGATCTTTCCGTGGTAATTAGCTGAGGATAACCCAATTATACCCTGGTGGGGAAATAACCTTTGAATAAAGTCGGGGAGAGACGTACGTACTCTGCAGGTGATAAGCTTCCAGAATCTACTGGGGATAAGCTTCCAGAATCTACTGGGGAGATTGATTCAACTCTCCTGGGGAATATTTTGAGACTGTACTGGGGAAGTGGCTCCACTGGGGTGTCTGGTATTCCGTCGGGGAACAATCTTAGGTCAAGACTGTCGGGGATGCTTGCTTAGGAACAACTGTATACTCCGTTGGGGAATATTGAGATTTTCTGGGGATACCCAACTTCCTTAAGGGTGACAGTAGGCTAACTCTGCTTGGGGAGAGTGTTGCTGATTTGCTGGAGATACTGTGCCTTGTTAGGGCTGATGGGAGACCAACTCTGCTCGGGGAGAATTGTTGAATCTTGTCTTACTCTGCGGGGAGTGGAGGTATCTTGGTTACGTTCTTCAGCTGAACTTACCTTGGTACCTTGGTGGACAGAGCAACTAGATCGTTCAGACAATTCTTATTGCCCCAGCTCCTGCGGGAGAAGGTACCTGTGGAGGTGCTTGATGACTGCCGATTGACAAATCTTCTTCTGGTAGGCAAGTGACGAGATGATGGGACATAGTCGTACGCTTTTGATCCCTAACTTTTGCCTGGACCGCCCTTTCGGGTTTTCAGTCCATCGGGATACCCATTGTTGCCCAAGCCGCCTTTTTAGGTTTTCGACTTGCCGGGTATACAGATTTTTTCATTTTCATCCCTTATTTTTGCCTGAACCCTTTAGGTTCGCCGGGAAGCCCTTATTTTTGCCTAGGTGTGTCAACCTAGCGGGTCTTTGATTATGCGTAGTATTTTTCGACTATGTCCGTGCTCTCAGGATGTAGGGAGGTGCCCCTGTTAGTAGTGTTGTGTCGTCATACCACCAGAAGATCTTCGTTTGATCGTCCAATGCCCCAAGTGACTCAGACGGGGATTTGCCCCAAGCTGGTTGGCCTTTTGAGAGATTCTCCGAATCTTGACTTAACTGCCCCAGATGATGGACAATGATCATGCCATGCCCCTTGATTGGAGGTGTTTTCTCCATTTGAGGTGACCTCTTTGTTGAGAAGACTTTTGTTCACTGGATATTCGTCATGTGAATTTCTCTGCTGTTTGAACAAATAATCATATGCAAACAATATTATTTTAAAAATGCAAAGCTTATGTCTGTCTTGAAGTTTTTGAAAAATGTATTTTTTCAGTAAAACCAGTGAATTTTGTAAAATGTGATGTCAACTCGTTATTTTACCGCAAGCCTTAAGGAGTCAGGATATCTTTCGTAACAGCATGCTTTCGAACTAACCCATGCTTCAGCTAGGACTTTTAAGGGTTATAACGTGGCTTGGTTCACGGTTTGAGAAACAAAGGATAAAGGCTCAAAGTATTTGTACCCACCCGCCCTTCGTGATGTTCTTCAAACCTAAACTCAGCTGATCGTGCGTTAGACCTTGTTTGAGTCTTTGTCCTGATATTCCAGTGATGGTTCGGATATTGACAGTTTATTTTGAATAGGCAGTCATTCCTTTTTTGGTTGAGGGTTTGTAGGACCTCTTTCTTTTCGATTTTATTATCCCTGTTTTTTGCCAGAACTGTTTCTTTTGTAATTACAGTCAGCGGGATGCCCCAGTTCTGTAAGTCTCCTTCATAGGTTTTGACTTAATGGGCTTTTGTTTTTGAAAGACAACGACTGCCTGTCTTTATGATTATTCGGAACTGTGATCGGTGGATCTGGAACTGACTGTTTAACGCTGGTTCGCGAAATGTCGCGGAAGCAAGAGTCGCCACCGTCTTTTATTTTCTCCAAATGGAAAGGACAAAAGCACAGAAAAATTCCTTAAAGAGATTGCTCTCGGTTCGGGAGGTAGGTTATAGAAAGGGAAGGTGTTAGCACCCTTTCTATCCATGGTTATCCATGGGCTCTTAGATACTTGCTCATTTGTATTTTCAAAAATTGTTTGTTTGCTTTTCAATGTGGGTTTTAAAAAGTTTCTTTGAAAAATTTCAGTTCGACTCGTACGTCAGAGTGTTTGAAAAATTTGTTTTGAAAGCTTTTGAAAATGTGTTGGTGTGAAAAGGTTTTTTTGTTTGTTTTTGAAATTAGAGCAAGTATCCTTGAGAACCTACCTACCCTAAGGAATTCGTCTGTGTAGATGTCCTTTAAAGTAGTGCCATCCCACCATTGAGAGGTAGGTAGCACCACCGTTGGAGGTGTTCGGGTCAATTCGAGTTTGTAGGGACATGGTGATCACCAGAGCAATGGGAAGACACCTTAGAAGCTACCCTCATGCCAGGTTCCCGGATCATGAGGACTTACTAAGACATCCTCTACTCGACGATCACCTTTCGAAAGGCAACAGTGAGGCGTACCCTAGGGGTGGTGGGTGCGATTCGTGTGTCGTTTTCATTTGTATTTGTCTTGTCATGTTAAAGTGATCTACGCCTGATTTTAATTAGGGCCATTCATTCTTGCATTCTTTTTTAACAGTTAAAAGTTGCGGGAAAATAAATCTACAACTATTACAAATGGCGCGGGTCCACATCGCCAAAATTAAACCGGACCCGATTTGACGGAAAATAAATAAGGCAATAAAATAAAAGTGCGAGAAATAAAATCGTTACAACGCTTTGGGAGAATTACATAATTATAATAAGCGACATAAAATAAATGTGCGAAATTAACAATTAAAAACATGGGCGTTGGACCCTTTTGCAAAAATTAAATGAATAAAGAATTTTAAAATTAAAATAAGAATGTTTTTTGGTATTTTTAGTGTTTTTAAGATTTAATGGAAAAAAGAGAATTAATTATAACTAAAATAAAATGTCAAACCCTAATTCTAATTATTTTTTGGTTATTATGAAAATATTAAAATTTGACCTAATTTAAACCTAATTATTTTTATGTACACTTTAATTATGAAAATAATAAATAAATAAGTATTATGATAAAAGAGAAAATTAAAAAGGAATAAAAAGTTATTAAACCTAAATTCTATATTTTTTATATTTTTTATGAAAGGAATTAAAATTGCAAAAAAACCTAATTATACTAAATTCAATTATACAATTCATTCATGAAAATAATTAAAATAAATATTATTACATTTTTTTATCTTTTTCTGGATTTTTTATGATGTTTTTATATTTTGTAAAAAAGAAAATTAATTAATTAAAACAATAAAAATAAATAACACAATAATTAAAAAAAAAAAAAATATGAAAAGAAAAGCAAACCAGGGGGGGTTCAGGCCCCAAAGTGAGGTGTTGGTCCAAGAATCCAGGCCCAAAAGCTTCAGGTCCTTTTGACTTTTTTGCGCAACATGTTGGTACGTTGACTCTTGTGTACGTGTTCTTCAGCTCTCAACCTTTAGATTGATCTCCAAGCGGACGTGGCAAGGCCTGACCTGGAGGTGCATGGTGTACCTTCACGCTGAAGATGCCTGTGAACATTCATAGCAAAATAATATAGGAATTTATACAGACCTGGGACTCGAACCCAGGTCTTGGAGGTTGGAACAATGAGAGTTTGCCAGCTGAGCTAAGCGCATATTCAATTATTATATAGACAAACAAATAATATAAAAGTAACCAACGCATTAGTAGATGGAAACGCGCGAAAATTTAAATCAGCGAATCACCATCTGCCAACGCATCGTCTTCTTCATTGTTTTTATTTTTTTCTGAAACAAAAGCCTATGGAAACGGTTTTGAACGCATGGTCTTAGGCTAGCTTCAAGAAAATAGCGACTAGCGCTATGATGTCAATAAATTGATCGCGAGGGTCAAGAACTCTTCGTCTTGATGTACTGATTTGAATGGCATGGGTCTGGAACCCTAATTTTACTTGGTTTGGGAAACCCCAATTTTCAAACGCTGTAAACCCTAAAAAGCAGTTATGGCATAATCGCGTATGGCGTGTAAAAATTCAATCAAACACAATGGTTAGTTTCAGAAGCTCAAAACAAACATGATGCCATGAATAGAATGCTGTGAAAATGCTTAAAAGATGATATACGATTATGAATTTTTTGCTATGCAGTTTGAGTTACAGGTACCAATTCTTGGAGCTTTTGTTGTTGTTTTTGATTGGAGCACGTTCAGAGAACCACAATGAAGCTATTGGAATCAAGATTAAGACTTGAATCGACCTCTAGAGTGCTTTTCAGAATTTGCTTTTTTGACAAAAAATTCAAGATTGTAAGGGCTCTTCCTGCGCAGCATTCAGTGTGTAAGGCTTAGGGCTGTGATTCTCATTATGTATTGAAGCCATTAGGTTAACAAAATTCAACAAAATCTCTTGTAATCATGGATTGAAGATTTGATTTTTTTCCATTATATTTTCAATCTTTTTCACATGGTTTTTGTGCAAATTATGATCAATTCTAACCAAATCTTTCCTAATTGGCATATGCACGAAATATTGAGTCTAGAATGTGTACAAAAAGATTTGTTTGGTTCATTTAGATATTTTCCACATATTTAATTGATTTAATTGAATTAATATTAATAGAAATTCAAATAAATAAATAAAAAATAAGAAAATACTTCCCTTTGGGCCAAATGGTCGTGCATAGGCTTGGAATGATGAATCATGGAAGAAAAATGGGCCCATTAGCAATTTTGAATCATTTGCATCAATGTTGACTTTTCAAAATTCCTAAAAATTTCCCAACTTCCACAAGGCCTAACTTGCTCAAATTTTAAGCTTTTCACATGTTCTTGGACATTTTGGAAAGGTCTTTGAGTCCTCTAACCAATTCCCTTGGTCCCATGTCATTTTGATTTACCAATCTCAAGTTATGGCCTTTGACTCAAAGTCCCTTTTTGTTGACTTTTGAAAATGACCTATAATGTTGAAATTGATAACTTTTTGTGAGAGCATTTCTTGGACTTGGAATATGAAGATGAATTGTAGGAAATGTCTTTCTCTTCAAAATGAGCTTTGGATGGAATTTTTCTGATAATCCATGTGAAAGTTATGCCCTGGTCAATTTCAGTTGACTTTTTTAGCTGTCCAAATATAGTAACTTTTGCATCTTTGATGATTTCTGAGCCAAATTTTGAGAATCATGATCAAGCATTGATCCAATGATGTTTGTGGCTTCAAAATGATATGTTGACCAAAAATTTGAACTTTTGACTGTCAAATGACCATTTTGCCCCTACAGTTGACTGTAGTGCAATCTAGGGTTTTGACTGTGCAATTTTGAGCTGAATGCCTTGAAACTTGATATGAGGATGCTTGACCATCTTTGTAGGCATATGAGACTTGATTGGGCCTTTGAAAACTTCATTTTCCTGATCAGAACCCAAACCCTAGTTTTGACTGTATAGGAGACAGTTGGATTGCACAACCCTTGGGGAATTTTGTGACTTGGCTTGGCAATTTCTTGAAGAATATGGGAGGGCAAATTTTGGGGTACAACAGTTGCCCCTGTTCAATCTTCTTAGACCTGAGGATGCAGATTGGCGGACGTGCCTTTCGTAATCCGAGGGTAGAAGATGATTGGACACTAGAGTGCCCAGAAATTTGCGCTCACATAGTAGTGTGACGGGGGAATGGGCTTATAGATGCCATTTAGAGATTGATGGATAGGATGATGGGCTTATAGATGCCATCTGAATACTGATTGCGTAAGAGATTCCTTAGCGAGAACCTGCTTACCTGCAAAAGAAAAATGAGTACCTGACACGTTGCAGGAGCTGATTTTAGATGCTTGGTATAGATGTGTCCTGACTGGTTACAGGAGCTGAGTCTGGAGCTTCATAAGATGATGAATGAACCAGGTATGGTTACTGCCTTAGCATGAATGGTAAGAGAACCTTGGGTGATTTTAACTTCAACAACGCTCGTTGAGAAAAATCTTGGCGGGAATTACCATCTTTGCAGTATCGGAACGAGAACCATAGGCTATTATAATCTGAAAGGGAATCACCTCACTCGCCGTTGGAGAGGGAATCATAGGAAAAGGAATTGTCACCTCACACACCGTCGGAGAGGGAACCATAAGAGACTATCACCTCACACTCATCGTCGGAGAGGAAAACCTCTGAAAAAGGAATTACCACCTCACGCACTTGCCGGAGAGGGGACCATAGAAGACTATCACCTCACACTCATCGTCGGAGAGGGAAACATCTTGAAAAAGGAATTACCACCTCACGCACTTTCCGGAGAGGGGACCATAGAAGACTATCACCTCACACTCATCGTCGGAGAGGGAAACATCTTGAAGAAGGAATTACCACCTCACGCACTTGCCGGAGAGGGGACCATAGGGAGATTATCACCTCACACTCATCGTCGGAGAGGGAAACATCTTGAAGAAGGAATTACCACCTCACGCACTTGCCGGAGAGGGGACCATAGGGAGATTATCACCTCACACTCATCGTCGGAGAGGGAAACATCTGAAGAAGGAATTACCACCTCACGCACTTGCCGGAGAGGGGACCATAAGAGATTATCACCTCACACTCATCGTCGGAGAGGGAAACATCTGAAAAAGGAATTACCACCTCACGCACTTGTCGGAGAGGGGACCATCACTTCTGCTGAGTCTTTATCAGAAAAATCTGTTGGGAGTCGATTTAGCTGGACTAGAGAAGACTTTGAAATATGTTTGAGCATTTTAACTGCGTCTTTCCTGAAAGGTAAAGGTCAGTCATATGCAATGCATGATATGGATCACGCGATGATGTTCTCAACATAAATGAGATTTGTATGATGCGTTTATGCATGCTATAATGATGTATATGATGTTTTATGAATGTTTTCGTCTAGGAAAGTAAATCCTTGACGGGTGCCGGGAAGTCGTATCCTGGGCTGATGTTGGAGAATAAGCTTTTACTTCCGCTGGGGATGATAGCTGCAAGAATACCGGTAGGAGAAGATGACTCCGTTGCGGAATAACTTGGTGAATAGATTCTGCGGGGAGACAAGATATTCTAGCGACCATGCTGGGAAGCAATACTCTGCGGGGATAGAGATGCTTTGCTGAATTGTTGATAACTTGCTGAGGATCCCTTTGTTGTTGGGAGTGTTGATGGACTTCGCCGGGGTAAGAAGACTTCGTTGACGACGCTCTTTCCGTGGCTTTTGGCTGAGGATAACCCAGTTATATCCTGTTAAGGAAATAACTCTTTGAATAAAGCCGGGAGACGCGTTCGTGCTCTGCGAGGGGATAAGCTTCCAGAATCTACTGGGGATAAGCTTATTGCTGGGGGATATGAATTCCAACTTTCCTGGGGAACTTGGGTTGGACTCTTCTGGGGAGTTTTTGATATGCTGGGGAATGATTCCTTTGAATATTGGTATACCGCCGGGGAACAATCTTTAGGCCAAGACTGCCGGGGATGCTTGTTAAGAATATATGCTGCTGTTGGGGAAGTATTGAGATCTACGAGAGGATACTCAATTTCCTTGAGATTTGATAATTCTGCTTGGAGAGAGTGCACTGTCTTGCTTACTCTCTGGGAATTTAATATGTACTGGTCATGTTCTTTAGCTGAACCTACCTTGGTACCTTGGATGATAGAACAATTAGACTGCTCAGACAACTCTTTATTGCCCCTGTTTCTAGCGTCACCTGCAATTAATTCCTTTGTTTCGTATGCAAATATTTATGAGTTAGCAAATTATTGTCAATGCATATATCACAAATTGAACCTTGGACGTTCTTCGCAAAACAAAACAGTAAAAGAAAAACACTTGGCACGTTTAACTGAAGATATACTTGTATTTATTTTGGATGGCCTGAAAATAGGCGTTTTGTGTACAAGAGGCTGACGTCCTAGTAAGAGGTACGCCGCCGAACAAAAGAGTTTATACAAGTTTTGTACAAAAGAAAGTAAAACAGCTGTGTGAAATATGAATGATCCACTGGGTTTCAACTCTGCTATTGTCTTTATAACTCTGAGCGTCTCATCACTTGAGGACCTTGGTTGAAGGTGAAGCTGACTGATCGATGCCGTCTGAACTTTGATGTAGATACCGGATTCTGGATGCAAAGTGATCCAATGAGACATAGTATTACGCTTTTATCCCTAATTTTTGCCCGGACCGCCCTTTCGGGTTTTCGGTCCACCGGGATACCCATTTTTGCCCAAGCCGCCTTTTCAGGTTTTCGACTTGCCGGGTGTACAGCTTTTTTCATTTTCATCCCTTCATTTTGCCCGAACCCTTTTGGTTCGACGGGAAGCCCTAATTTTTGCCTAGGCATGTCAGCCTAGCGGGTCTTTTTTCATGCGTAGTATTTTTTAACTATGTCTGCATTGGCGGGGTGAGGAAGGTCGTCACCATCCATGTTGGTCAATATCATTGCTCCTCCTGAGAACACATGCTTAACCACAAATGGCCCTTCGTATGTAGGGGTCCATTTGCCCCTTGGATCACTCTGAGGAAGGATGATTCGCTTGATTACCAGATCCCCAACTTGATATTCCTGTGGTCTGACTTTTTTGTTAAATGCCCTGATCATCCGTTTCTGATACGTCTGACCATGACAGATAGCAGCAAGTCTCTTTTCGTCAATAAGGTTGAGCTGATCAAGTCGTGTCTGGATCCAATCATCTTCGTTCAGATTTGCATCCTTCATTATCCGGAGAGAGGGAATTTGCACTTCGATCGGCAAGACTGCCCCCATGCCATAAACCAGAGAAAAAGGAGTTGCCCCGGTTGACGTCCTAGCTGAGGTTCGGTACCCATGCAGAGCGAACGGTAACATCTCGTGCCAATCTTTGTAAGTCACTGTCATCTTCTGCACGATTTTCTTGATGTTTTTATTTGCTGCTTCTACAGCCCCATTCATCTTCGGTCTGTAAGGAGAAGAATTGTGGTGCTGTATTTTGAACTGTTCGCAGAGCTCAGCGATCATCTTGTTGTTCAGATTGGTACCGTTGTCTGTAATAATTCGTTCAGGGACGCCGTACCGACAGATCAGGTTGTGCCGAATGAACCGTGCCACAACAGTCTTGGTTACCGTAGCATAGGATGCCGCCTCAACCCACTTCGTAAAATAATCAATCGCCACTAGGATGAAGCGATGTCCATTGGATGCCGTAGGTTTTATCTCGCCGATCATGTCTATGCCCCACATTGCAAACGGCCAAGGCGCAGTCAGAACATTCAGGGGAACCGGAGGAACATGCACCTTATCCGCATAAATCTGACACTTGTGGCATGTCCTAGAATGCTGGTAGCAATCAGCTTCCATGGTGGACCAGTAATATCCTGCCCGTAGGATTTTCTTAGCCATAGTGTGTCCACTGGAATGCGTACCAAAGGTCCCTTCATGTAGCTCTTCCATGATTCTTTCTGCTTCAGTCTTATCCACACAACGCAGTAGGGTTGAATCATGGTTTCGCTTGTACAAGATGCCGTTGCTTAGGAAGAACTTGGCTGCAAACCTCCTCAGGAATTTCTTATCATTGATGGAGGCACCTTCAGGGTATTCCTGAGCTTCCAGATATCTCTTCACTTCGTGGTACCAAGGCTTCTCGGTCACCAATTCAGTTTCGAGATCGCAACAGTATGCCGGTTCGTCCAGTTTCCAGATGATGATCCGGGGAGCCTCATTATCCCATTTAACCTTGAACATTGAAGACATTGTAGCTAACGCGTCCGCTAACTGATTCTCTTCTCTTGGAAAATGCTCAAATGTTATCTCCGTAAAGTGGGGAATCAAGGTCAACACACATTCTCTGTAAGGAATAAGGTTCGGATGTTTCGTATCCCACTCTCCTTTGATCTGATTGATCACAAGAGCGGAATCTCCGAAAACACTTAGAAATTTGATCCTTAGGTCGATCGCAGCTTGAAGACCCATGATACACGCCTCATACTCCGCCATGTTGTTGGTACAGTTGAAACACAGCCGGGCAGTGAGTGGAGTATGAGTACCTTGAGGGGATATGATGATGGCGCCGATACCATTACCCAAAGCATTGGAGGCTCCGTCAAAGTGCATAGACCATCGGGATCCTGGCTCAGGTCCTTCATCCGGTCCAGGTACTTCACAGTCAGTTACTATCATGATGCTTTCGTCCGGAAACTCGAAGTTCATTGATTGGTAGTCATCTACAGCTTGATGAGCTAAGTGGTCTGCCAATACACTCCCCTTGATGGCTTTCTGGGTCGTATACTGAATGTCGTATTCTGTCAAGATCATTTGCCATCTTGCAATCCTCCCAGACAGAGCAGGCTTTTCGAATATGTACTTTATAGGATCCATTTTTGAGATCAACAAGGTAGTGTGAGTCAGCATATACTGTCTCAGCCGGCGAGCAGCCCATACCAAAGCGCAGCAAGTTTTCTCAAGCAGTGAGTAGCGGGTCTCACAGTCGGTAAACTTTTTGCTAAGGTAATAAATGGCATGCTCTTTTCGGCCAGACTCGTCATGCTGCCCCAGCACACACCCCATTGAGTTGTCTAACACTGTCAGGTATAGTATCAGAGGTCTCCCTTCAACCGGTGGCATAAGGATGGGTGGTTCTTGGAGATACTCTTTGATTCTGTCGAAGGCAGCCTGACATTCATCGTTCCAACGTACTACCTGATCTTTCTTCAGCAGCTTGAAGATTGGCTCACAAGTAGCAGTCAGATGTGAGATGAAGCGAGCAATGTAATTCAGGCGTCCTAAGAAGCCTCTGATTTCCTTCTCTGTCCTAGGAACTGGCATCTCTTGAATAGCCTTGACCTTAGCAGGGTCCACTTGAATACCTTTATCACTGACCACGAAGCCTAGCAATTTCCCAGATCTTACCCCGAAGGTGCACTTGTTCGGGTTCAACCTTAGCTTATACAGTTTCAACCGGTCAAACAACTTTTGCAGATGATCTAAGTGTTCTTCCTCAGTCTGGGACCTAGCGATCATGTCGTCCACATACACTTCGATCTCGTGATGGATCATGTCATGAAATAAGGCAACCATGGCACGTTGGTAGGTTGCCCCAGCGTTCTTCAACCCGAATGGCATGACCTTGTAACAGAAGGTGCCCCACTGAGTAACAAATGTAGTCTTCTCCATGTCTTCAGGTGCCATCTTTATCTGATTATAACCTGAAAAGCCATCCATGAAAGAGAATACCTTGTGCTGAGCTGTATTATCAACAAGGACATCAATGTGAGGTAAGGGGAAGTCATCCTTGGGGCTGGCCCTGTTCAGATCCCTATAATCGACACACATTCTGACCTTACCGTCCTTTTTAGGTACCGGCACCACATTAGCGACCCACTGGGGGTAAGAAGTTACTGCAAGGAACCCAGCATCAAACTGTTTCATGACCTCGGCTTTAATCTTCTCGGACATCTCTGGATGCATCCGACGGACCTTTTGTTTAACTGGAGGGCAGTCTTCCTTAGTTGGCAAGTGATGGACGACAATATCGGTATCCAACCCGGGCATGTCTTCGTAGGACCAGGCAAAGATCTCCATATAGTCATGTAACATCTTGGTTAACCGTTGCTTCACGCTGAGCTCTAGGTTGGCACCAATCTTTACCTCTTTTCTGTCTGCCTCGGTACCCAAGTTTATGGTTTCCACCGGCTCTTCATGGGGTTGAATTGCCCTCTCTTCCTGAAGCAACAGTCTTGCAAGCTCGCCAGGCACTTCGCAATCATCTTCACCTTCGTCTTCGGCTAAGTTGATCGGATTTTCGAAGTCATAATTGGAAGTAGCAGAGTTGTTATCAGTAAGATCCAGAGTGGATTGAAACCTGTATGAGTGAGTGTGTGTGTAAATACAGCTGCTTTGAAAATTATGTAAAGGAAAGGAAGACAGAAAAGGAACACAATATTTGCAATGCGAAAAAACGTCCAAGATTTTCATTCATGATGTATAAAATGACAGTTTGTATGCCCTCACAAATAGAACCACGGTGCCTCGGGTAAGACACCGGGCCATAGAGTTTATCATTGTTTATTACAAAATAATAAAACATAGGAATTTATTACTGCGTCACAAAGGTAACAGGGGTATGGTCCTTTGCACTCCAATTGTTCAATCCATCTTCGGCCGTCGGATAAATCCAGCTGTTGAATTCTGCTTCGTCCACTTCATGGTCTTCCCCAACAGCATTCACTCCTGAACTTTTAATAAATACCGGAGGTCTTCCGATCTTTGCTTTCCTCATAGCTCTCTGACCTTCTGTGGTAAAACCCAGCCCAAGTTTATCAGTCTTCTGAGTGAAGTCTGGAAGTCTGCCCCAGTCGGCACATTCACCCTTCTGCACTACAGCCCTGGCATCCTTCAGGGAAGCCATCTTCAAAGGACCACTTGCTTCTGTTGTTTCTGCTGCAATTGGAAACACCTCCTCGAAATGCTGAAAGGGGGTCTCAATGAACTCCCCATCCATCTCAATGTATCTGAAAGAGTTTAGGTGACTCACCATATATTCTTCCTCTCCTTGCACCGTGACAATCTTCCCTCTGACGGGGTACTTCAGCTTTTGATGCAAGGTAGAGGTCACTGCCCCAGCCTTGTGTATCCAGGGTCGACCCAGCAGACAAGAGTAAGATGGACGGATGTCCATCACATAAAAAGTGGAGTCGAACACCTGAGAGCCCACCCGAATCGGAATGTCAACTTCTCCATGGACCATCCTCTTTGAACCGTCAAAGGCCCTGACGATGATGTTGCTGGGTTTCAATTCCAGGCCTTCACAATCTAGACGATCCAGAGCCTTCTTGGGTAGCACATTCAAAGATGACCCTGTATCAACCAACACATGTGCCAAGGTGGTGCCCCTGCATTCAATTGAGACATGCAGAGCATCATTATGATCTCTCCCTTTTGCGGTCAAGTCAGCGTCTGAGAAACCCAAGCCATTATCTGCCGTTAGACTTGCCACGCAATCGGTGAACTGGACTGCAGAGGTTTCCTGTGGCACATGGGTCGTCTTGAGGAACGAGATTAGGGCCTTTGCATGGGCCTCAGAGCACAGCAATAAAGAGAGCATGGAGATCTTGGAGGGCGTATGCCCCAGCTGTTCCACAACATTAAAATCGCTCTTCTTTATGATCTTCAGAATCTCCTCCATCTCTTGTGGGGAGGCCTCAGCAGCTATGGGTATGGGTGCCTCCATCTGGGCAGGCTCAGCTTCAATTCCCTTGCCCCGAGCATTGGATGACTCGGCAGCAGGAGAAACAATCGGATTAGCAGCAGGGACAACAACTTGATCAGCAACAGGCATAGGTGTACTTGTAGGAATTATCAGGAGCGGTCTTCGGGCAGCAGGTGGTGCAATGTCAGGCGAGAAGAGCCTGCCACTGCGGGTAACTTTGGCTGGGCCAGTGATGTCACAGATGCTGGCGCCAGCGTTGAGCTCTTGTTTAATCCCGTTTATATATACATCTGCCCCATAGTGCCAAGGGACAGCTTTATCAGATACATAGGGCAGGGGCCCTGGAACAGTGATAATAACGGGTGCAACGGTCATAATTTGAACGGGCTTCTTCTGGAGAGCCGGGATCGGATTATTGAAGATAGTCACCACAGAAACTTCTTCCATCGGAACCAACCGAACAGCAGACTTCTTGAATAGAATCTCCTTGTTGTCCATTAAGCTTTGGATGCCTAATTTTAGCAAGGGACAACCAGATGGGGACACGGCACAGAATAGGCAACCCTCACTACAACCCGGAAATAAACCGGCCTGCAGTAGGTTCTTCTTGACGATCTTTAGAGGAGTGGCTAGATCATCCACAGAAACAGCATAAACGTCTTCATCAACAGCATTTACCCCGTGCTGAGGCATAGGGGCAGTAACTACATTCGGCTTTGCAGGCGCCTCGAATTGTATCTCCTTTGTATCGATAAGGTCTTGCACCTTATTCTTCAACGCCCAACAGTCATCGGTAGAGTGCCCCGGGCTTTCTGAATGGTAAGCACAACGAGCATTCGGGTTGTACTTGGGAGATGTTGTATTGGGGAACTTCGGAGCTTCCCTGACAGTCACTAAGTTGGTGGCTAGCAACTGTGGCAGAATCTGTGATAGGGTCATGCTTAACCGGGTAAATTCTCGCCGGGGTCTTTCAGCCCTTTGAGGATTATTCGACCGAGGAGCGGCAACAGGCTTAGCAATCATCACCACGCTGACAGATTGGCGGTGCTCAGGTCTCTCTGATTTCCTGGAACCATACACAGCACTAGACTCCTTCTTGAATGGTTTCTTTTCCGAACTAGAGGATGCACCCTTTGCAATCTTTCCAGACTTCAGCCCAGCTTCAATTCTCTCTCCAGTCAGAATCAAATCAGTGAACCCAGCAGAAGAATTCCCGATGAGATGGTTGAAGAATGGCCCAGATAGGGTCCCCAAGAACATGTCAACCAACTCCCGATCAGTCAATGGTGGCTGCACCCTGCCAGCCAGGTCTCTCCACTTCTGAGCGTACTCCTTAAAACCTTCGCTTGCACCTAACGCCATACCCTGGAGTTGGGTACGTGTGGGGGCAAGGTCGGCATTATACTGGTACTGCTTGTAGAAAGCAGTAGCCAACTCCTCCCAGTTACGAACCTTGGTCCCATCCAGCTGATAGAACCATTCGAGATGAGTCCCTGAAAGACTCTCCTGGAAGAAGTGGATCCATAGATTCTTATCCGCAGAGTACGGCTGAATTTTCCGAACATAGGACCTTAAGTGCAGCTTGGGACAAGACGCCCCGTCATATTTGGAGAAGGATGGTGCTTTGAATTTATGCGGGATAATCACACCAGTCGACAAACCCAGATCTCCGAAATCCAGCCCAGGTGCCTGTTGCACCTCCATAGCCTTCAACCTGTCCTCCAATTGCTTGTACTTGTCATCTGCAGGAGGGTATTGCTCTTCATCAAAATCTGTCTCGTTGTCGGAGACGACCGGACTAGGAACTTTTACTTCTGCCTGAGAAGGACTCTTGCCAACAGAAGAACCAGCCTCTTCATGTTGCAGAGTATTGCCAAACCTTCGGCCCGAGTTGAACAGAACGGTTCTTCTCTTCTTCTTCTTCTCCTTCTTCAGGAGCATAGCCTTTAGTTCTTCTTGGCCTTTAGCTAGACCCTTGATTAATTCTTGAAACTGCGCATTCTGCGCCTGGAGAGCCTTGATTGATGTCTCAGTTGATGCAGATTCGGGATTCATGATGCTGAAATAAACAGCGAAGAACTGTAAGCAACCTGAAAAGAGGAAAAACCTGTTATGCACATGATGTATGAAATGCGTATGCAATGCATTCAAGGGTTCGAAAGTTCAAATTTGTTGTAGACAAAAGGAACACACGTTATCATTAAAGAAATCATTGTTTAATACATCAAAGCCTCATGGGCAAAAAGTACAAAAATCAAATCAATCCCAAAATACACTGCGCATCCTCTTCGGAGCTATGTAAGTGTTGAGATTCCTCTCCTCATGCAACAGGCGAGTGAGCTCCAAGACCTTCTTTTCGCTGGCATGCAGACTAGTCTCAAGAGAACTCCTTTCCTCCTTAAGCTGGATCCAGCTCTTCTGCATCTCTTCCCAGGATGTGGGCATATCAGGGTGCTGAATAGTGTAGGACACTTCCCCTTCCAAGAGTGGTTCTTTGATTACCGGGAGTATATGAGGATAAGGCATCACTAACTTCTAGGAGCGGGCCCGTACCCACTTGAGATAAGGCTCCAAAGGGATGGAGTTCCTGTGCCCCAGTGTCTTGCTGTCTATCCTACTGGGCATCCTCCAGGCTCTGATAAATCTCTGGCGAAGTCCTTGAGTATCGTTGTCGAAGTCAAAAACTATGTCAGGAATTAACATGTCATGAGGACCCTCCCTCCGAGCATAACCAAACTGTCTCCAAGCCAGGCATGGGCTATAAGTAATACCTCCTCTGATTCCAAGTAAAGGAACATTAGGGTACTCCCCGCAACGATCAATGATAGTGACATCTTCTCTGGACCTAGGACACCAATGTATATCTGCATGCGTAAGAGTCATCAACCGTTGTGACCATCTCAAACCCCGCTCATTCTTCAGGACTGATTGTGGAAGGTGCGAAATAAACCACCTTCCCAGGAGAGGAGTGCAACACATAAGGACACCTCTTTTTCTCATGGTTCGAGTGTAACATGAGTGAAGGATGTCCCCCAGCAATGTAGGTATAGGATTCCTGGATATAAAGATCTGGACAGCACTGATATCAATAAGCTGATCTGGGTTAGGGAACAACACCAAACCATAAACAAGGAGGGCCACAACCTCCTCAAAAGCTTGCAAGTCAAGGGAGTTCCAACATTCATGAGCTTTCTCAAACAGAAACCTGGCTAAGAACCCTTTGATACCACTTCTGACTTCCCAATGTCCCTTGAGGTCAGATGACTGTAGGTGCAAGGCTTTAGCAATCTCTTCAAGCTTAGGTTCCTTTTCTGTACCGTTGAAGGGTAGCTGATCAAGGATAGGGATCTTCAGGAGCCGGGAGAACTCCTCCAATGTAGGTACCAACTGATAATCCAAGAAGGTAAAACAGTGATGCAGAGGGTCAAAGAATTGGAACAGGACCTTTATCATATCTTCCTCAATGTTGGTGTTGACCAAACTGATGAGGCTTCCATGCCTTTCACTGAAGGACGAGTTCTCGGGAATCCTGGATATAAGCTCCTTAAGCTGAGGAGGGATCCTTACAAGACTGATTTGAATTGTCTTTCTACGAACAGTTTCCATGTCCTACAAAACAAGAACAAAGATGAAAATTCGAACCCCTGAAATGGTTAGTCAATGCATATGATGCTGGATGATGTCATGATGCTATGATTAAACACACCACAGATATTTACAAAGACAAACATGTAAGGCACACAAGGCACACAGGACAAGCCCTTAAGGTTTAAGGCCAGCATGGGGTCTGGGTAGTACCCTCTTGAAGTTGGTGGGTTCAACCTGTCCTATTAGAAGTAACCGGGTTCTAAGGGTCCCAATATCACGGGATTGCTTTCATTGTTCATCGTTTCGATTTAGCCACTGAACTGGCGACCGAAATATTCCAGGAAAGCAACCCTCAATTGAGTGTAGTATCGAGTATCAACCAACCTCAGACTGCACCAAAGTCAGTTATCTCACTACCCTAAAGAGGCCAAGATAGTTCAATTAAGGTTCCTAAGGTTTGTTGATGCTTCACGACACCACGCGGAGGCCCCGTACTCTCCTTGACTGAACTCAAGGGTTACCGGTACACACCAAAGTGCCACATCAACGTAGCATACTGTTTCAACCATGTCGGTATACCCCGCACAGTTCCCTCACAGCCTTGTTGCTACTTTCTAAGAAGGTATCACCCAGATCCGGGTTAGGATCTATAGAACTCCCAAGCAACCCACAATAATAAAGCAAGCAAAGAAGACAATTGAAAACATAGTTATGACCTAGCCCTAAGGTACACCCCACTTTAAGATATCCCCAGCAGAGTCGCCAGTTCTGTGATCGGTGGATCTGGAACTGACTGTTTAACGCTGGTTCGTGAAATGTCGCGGAAGCAAGAGTCGCCACCGTCTTTTATTTTCTCCAAATGGAAAGGACAAAAGCACAGAAAAATTCCTTAAAGAGATTGCTCTCGGTTCGGGAGGTAGGTTATAGAAAGGGAAGGTGTTAGCACCCTTTCTATCCATGGTTATCCATGGGCTCTTAGATACTTGCTCATTTGTATTTTCAAAAATTGTTTGTTTGCTTTTCAATGTGGGTTTTAAAAAGTTTCTTTGAAAAATTTCAGTTCGACTCGTACGTCAGAGTGTTTGAAAAATTTGTTTTGAAAGCTTTTGAAAATGTGTTGGTGTGAAAAGGTTTTTTTGTTTGTTTTTGAAATTAGAGCAAGTATCCTTGAGAACCTACCTACCCTAAGGAATTCGTCTGTGTAGATGTCCTTTAAAGTAGTGCCATCCCACCATTGAGAGGTAGGTAGCACCACCGTTGGAGGTGTTCGGGTCAATTCGAGTTTGTAGGGACATGGTGATCACCAGAGCAATGGGAAGACACCTTAGAAGCTACCCTCATGCCAGGTTCCCGGATCATGAGGACTTACTAAGACATCCTCTACTCGACGATCACCTTTCGAAAGGCAACAGTGAGGCGTACCCTAGGGGTGGTGGGTGCGATTCGTGTGTCGTTTTCATTTGTATTTGTCTTGTCATGTTAAAGTGATCTACGCCTGATTTTAATTAGGGCCATTCATTCTTGCATGCTTTTTTAACAGTTAAAAGTTGCGGGAAAATAAATCTACAACTATTACAAATGGCGCGGGTCCACATCGCCAAAATTAAACCGGACCCGATTTGACGGAAAATAAATAAGGCAATAAAATAAAAGTGCGAGAAATAAAATCGTTACAACGCTTTGGGAGAATTACATAATTATAATAAGCGACATAAAATAAATGTGCGAAATTAACAATTAAAAACATGGACGTTGGACCCTTTTGCAAAAATTAAATGAATAAAGAATTTTAAAATTAAAATAAGAATGTTTTTTGGTATTTTTAGTGTTTTTAAGATTTAATGGAAAAAAGAGAATTAATTATAACTAAAATAAAATGTCAAACCCTAATTCTAATTATTTTTTGGTTATTATGAAAATATTAAAATTTGACCTAATTTAAACCTAATTATTTTTATGTACACTTTAATTATGAAAATAATAAATAAATAAGTATTATGATAAAAGAGAAAATTAAAAAGGAATAAAAAGTTATTAAACCTAAATTCTATATTTTTTATATTTTTTATGAAAGGAATTAAAATTGCAAAAAAACCTAATTATACTAAATTCAATTATACAATTCATTCATGAAAATAATTAAAATAAATATTATTACATTTTTTTATCTTTTTCTGGATTTTTTATGATGTTTTTATATTTTGTAAAAAAGAAAATTAATTAATTAAAACAATAAAAATAAATAACACAATAATTAAAAAAAAATAAAATATGAAAAGAAAAGCAAACCAGGGGGGGTTCAGGCCCCAAAGTGAGGTGTTGGTCCAAGAATCCAGGCCCAAAAGCTTCAGGTCCTTTTGACTTTTTTGCGCAACATGTTGGTACGTTGACTCTTGTGTACGTGTTCTTCAGCTCTCAACCTTTAGATTGATCTCAAAGCGGACGTGGCAAGGCCTGACCTGGAGGTGCATGGTGTACCTTCACGCTGAAGATGCCTGTGAACATTCATAGCAAAATAATATAGGAATTTATACAGACCTGGGACTCGAACCCAGGTCTTGGAGGTTGGAACAATGAGAGTTTGCCAGCTGAGCTAAGCGCATATTCAATTATTATATAGACAAACAAATAATATAAAAGTAACCAACGCATTAGTAGATGGAAACGCGCGAAAATTTAAATCAGCGAATCACCATCTGCCAACGCATCGTCTTCTTCATTGTTTTTATTTTTTTCTGAAACAAAAGCCTATGGAAACGGTTTTGAATGCATGGTCTTAGGCTAGCTTCAAGAAAATAGCGACTAGCGCTATGATGTCAATAAATTGATCGCGAGGGTCAAGATCTCTTCGTCTTGATGTACTGATTTGAATGGCATGGGTCTGGAACCCTAATTTTACTTGGTTTGGGAAACCCCAATTTTCAAACGCTGTAAACCCTAAAAAGCAGTTATGGCATAATCGTGTATGGCGTGTAAAAATTCAATCAAACACAATGGTTAGTTTCAGAAGCTCAAAACAAACATGATGCCATGAATAGAATGCTGTGAAAATGCTTAAAAGATGATATACGATTATGAATTTTTTGCTATGCAGTTTGAGTTACAGGTACCAATTCTTGGAGCTTTTGTTGTTGTTTTTGATTGGAGCACGTTCAGAGAACCACAATGAAGCTATTGGAATCAAGATTAAGACTTGAATCGACCTCTAGAGTGCTTTTCAGAATTTGCTTTTTTGACAAAAAATTCAAGATTGTAAGGGCTCTTCCTGCGCAGCATTCAGTGTGTAAGGCTTAGGGTTGTGATTCTCATTATGTATTGAAGCCATTAGGTTAACAAAATTCAACAAAATCTCTTGTAATCATGGATTGAAGATTTGATTTTTTTCCATTATATTTTCAATCTTTTTCACATGGTTTTTGTGCAAATTATGATCAATTCTAACCAAATCTTTCCTAATTGGCATATGCACGAAATATTGAGTCTAGAATGTGTACAAAAAGATTTGTTTGGTTCATTTAGATATTTTCCACATATTTAATTGATTTAATTGAATTAATATTAATAGAAATTCAAATAAATAAATAAAAAATAAGAAAATACTTCCCTTTGGGCCAAATGGTCGTGCATAGGCTTGGAATGATGAATCATGGAAGAAAAATGGGCCCATTAGCAATTTTGAATCATTTGCATCAATGTTGACTTTTCAAAATTCCTAAAACTTTCCCAACTTCCACAAGGCCTAACTTGCTCAATTTTTAAGCTTTTCACATGTTCTTGGACATTTTGGAAAGGTCTTTGAGTCCTCTAACCAATGCCCTTGGTCCCATGTCATTTTTATTTACCAATCTCAAGTTATGGCCTTTGACTCAAAGTCCCTTTTTGTTGACTTTTGAAAATGACCTATAATGTTGAAATTGATAACTTTTTGTGAGAGCATTTCTTGGACTTGGAATATGAAGATGAATTGTAGGAAATGTCTTTCTCTTCAAAATGAGCTTTGGATGGAATTTTTCTGATAATCCATGTGAAAGTTATGCCCTGGTCAATTTCAGTTGAGTTTTTCAACTGTCCAAATATAGTAACTTTTGCATCTTTGATGATTTCTGAGCCAAATTTTGAGAATCATGATCAAGCATTGATCAAATGATGTTTGTGGCTTCAAAATTATATGTTGACCAAAAATTTGAACTTTTGACTGTCAAATGACCATTTTGCCCCTACAGTTGACTGTAGTGCAATCTAGGGTTTTGACTGTGCAATTTTGAGCTGAATGCCTTGAAACTTGATATGAGGATGCTTGACCATCTTTGTAGGCATATGAGACTTGATTGGGCCTTTGAAAACTTCATTTTCCTGATCAGAACCCAAACCCTAGTTTTGACTGTATAGGAGACAGTTGGATTGCACAACCCTTGGGGAATTTTGTGACTTGGCTTGGCAATTTCTTGAAGAATATGGGAGGGCAAATTTTGGGGTACAACAGGAACCATCACTGTCTCTTGCTTTGAAAGGACTCCTTTGATGCCATTCATTGTGAACCAGGATCAACTGAGAGAACTACCCTGCCCCAGGTTATGATTAAGGGTTTTAATTTTCGAAAAGAAAAACTCCTGCTTCTTTGGCTCAAAGGGGTTGACGAGGGATTATCATCCTTATAACTCCAGTGTTTAGGAATTGAAACAATGTTTGTACCTCATCAGCGGGGTCTGTTCAAAAGCATACTGTAGATTATGGTATCGTTTTCGTCATCCTCCCTCAAGAGACTTAGAATTATTAATCGAGAGTTTGAACATCAAGAAAAAATAAAAGCAATTTTGAATATAGAGAACACAATTACTTCAAAACAGACATGTGTAATGCATTAACGAAATAATAGAGTTTGACATAATAATTGCTTGAATAAGCATAGAGAAATACAATATCAGAATTTAAATGAACAAGAGTCTCTCAATCCTAGCCATGTTTTGGCAAGGGAGCAGTGATCACATCGGGAGTCTCAGCAGGCTCGAATTCGATCTCCTTGGCGTCAATCATGTTCTGAATCTTGTATTTCAGCGCCCAACAATCCTCAGTATCGTGCCCCGGGCTTCCGGAATGATAAGCACACCTCGCATCTGGGTTGTAGTTTGGAGAAGAGGTCTTGGGATTTGCATGAGGGTTGATTACCGCAATCAGATTCATTTTCAACATGTGCTGCAATGCTTGTGACAATGGCATGTTGATGTTGGTGAATTGTCTTTTAGGCTCGTCTGGCCTTCGCTGATTTCCCTTTGGCGGTTGTCGGCGTGACCCAGAACCTGAGATCATGACTGCCCCTACGTGTTGGTCACGACGATCCTTCTGACTGTACGCATCATTGGACTCTTTCTTGAATGGTTTCTTCTCAGCGTTCGAGGAGTCACCCATTTGTATCTTCTCGGACTTGATACCAGCTTCTATCCTCTCACCCGTCAAGATCAGATCTGTGAACCCAGCAGAAGAATTCCCAATCAGATGGTTGAAGAACGGACCAGACAGGGTCCCTATGAACATGTCAACGAGCTCACGGTCAGTCAACGGTGGTTGCACCCTGCCAGCCAGGTCTCTCCACTTTTGCGCGTACTCCTTAAAACCTTCACCTGTCCCCAGTGACATACCCTGGAGTTGGGTACGCGTAGGAGCGAGGTCGGCATTATACTGATACTGCTTATAAAAAGCAGTTGCCAAGTCCTCCCAGTTACGAATACTGGTTCCATCCAGCTGATAGAACCATTCGAGCTGAGTCCCTGAAAGACTTTCCTGGAAGAAATGGATCCATAGATTCTTGTTTGCCGTGTAGGGCTGGATCTTCCTTGCGTATGAACGGAGGTGCAACTTAGGACAAAAAGCCCCGTCGTATTTTGCAAAGGCAGGTGCCTTGAACTTGTAAGGGATCACCACCCCAGAAGATAAGCCTAGGTCTCCAAAGTCCAACCCGGGCACCTGTTGAATCTCCATGGCATTTAGACGGTCCTCTAGTTGCTTGTACCTGTCCTCAGCAGGAGGGTACTGTTCATCATTGAAATCTGTCTCGTTGTCGGAGACCACGAGACTAGGAACCTCTCTCCCTTGTGGGCTGTCTTTCCCAGCAGATGGGGTGGTCAGCTCAGCCTCATTTTGTGATCCATTCCCAGATCTGCGTCTAGGGTTGAACAAAACAGTCCTTTTCTTCTTCTTCTTCAAAAGCAAAGTCTTCAATTCCTGTTGTCCCTGGGCTAAGCTCATGACCAGCTCCTGGAACTGGGCGTTCTGGGCCTGGAGGGCCTTGATAGCTTGTTCATTGGATGATTCAGGATTCATGATGATGGTTGAAATAAACAGCGAAGAAGATTAAGCAACCTATAGAAAAGAGTACCTGTAATGCAATGATATGTATGTATGCATGCAATGTTTTCAAGGATCTCGCGGGGTAAACAAGAACATTGTTAGAATTTGAATTCTGTAGCTTGATGGAAGGCACTGCATGCTGTTGAGAGTCCTTCTTCAAGAGTCAAGGCTCACCATATCGAGTGGGTCATAGCCCCTGACTCAAGTCACCATGTTTTGATCTCTAAACAACCTTGGCTAGAGGAGAATAAATCCCCTTTGCCCCTTGCTAGACAGTTGGTTCATCATGACCTGCATCACAAGCCCTTGAGATCCTTGAAATGGGTTAGTCCTTATGCAGGATGTATGCAATGGTATGATGTTATGCTATGCATGGAGTAATGTAGGTAAACCCTGTTATGAGTCCAGATTAAGGACTGTAAACAAAACCTGCAAGAAACTCAAGTGTCAGACAACAAGCATGCAAGTAGTCAAGTTTGAAGGCACACAAGTCACACAAGATAGCCCTTAGAGTTCAGGCCAGCATGAAGTTTGGGGTACTACCCTCTTGAAGTTGGTGGGCTCAAAAACCTGTCCTATCAAAAGTAACCGGGTTCTAAGGATCTCAATATCATTGGGTTGTTTTCTGTGTTCATTGTTTTGATTTAACCACTGAACTGGAGATCAAAATATTCCAAGAAAACAACCCTCAATGAGTGTAGTATCGAGTATCAACCAACTTCAGACTGCACCAAAGTCAGTCATCTCACTACCCTAAAGAGGCCAGGATGGTCAAGTAAGGTTCCTAAGGTCAGTTGATGATTCACGACACCACGCGGCGGCCCCGTACTCTCCTTGACTTGACTCAAGGGTTACCGGTACTCACCAAAGTGCCACATCAATGTAGCAAACTGCTTCAACCGTGTCGGTATACCCCGCACAGTTCCCTCACAGTTTGTTGCTACTTTCTAAAAGGTATCCCCCAGATCCGGGTTAGGATCTATGAAACTCCCAAGGCAAGCCCACAATATTTAAAGCAAACAGATCAAGCAATTGAAAACATGATGATGAACTATTCCTAAGGTACCCCACTTATTTCTTCCCCAGCAGAGTCGCCAGTTCTGTGATCGGTGGGAATGAGAACTGACTGTTTTTTAGTGCTGGTTCGCGAAATGTCGCGGTAAGCAAGAGTCGCCACCGTCTTTTATATTCTCCAACAAGGAAAGGACAAAAGCACAGCAAAATTCCTTTTCGAGAATGTTTCTCGGTTCGGGAGGTAGATTTATAGAAAGGGAAGGTGTTAGCATCCTTTCTATCTGTGGTTATCCATGGGCTCTTAGGTACTTGCTCACTATGTTTTCAAAAATGTTTGCTTTTCTTTTGTGTTTGTGGGTTTTGAAAAAAGTTTAGTTTGAAAAACTTCTAGGTAACTCTTGTATCAGTCCTCAAGAGTGTATGAAGTGTTTGTTTGAAAACTTTTTGAAAGTGTAGGTGTGAAAAAGATGTTTTTGTTTGTTTGAGAGAGCAAGTACCCAGGAGAAATCTACCTACTCTAAGGAATTAAGCTGTGTAAGAGTCCTTTAGACAGTACTATCCCACTATTGAGAAGTAGGTAGCACCGTCGTTGGAGTTATTAGGGTCAATTCGATTATTAGGGACATGTGGTCACTAAAGCAACGTTAGGACGTTTTAGTGGTAATCCTAATGTCTTAGATCATTTTTATCGAGGCGACCATTTCGAGGCAACTTATGATCTTGGGACAAAGGACGACCTCTAAAACATCTTATACTTAATGACCACGTTCGAGGCAACCAAATGAGGTATACCCTAGGAGTGGCGTGTGCAAGTGTGTCAATTTTCAGTTATATTATTCTTGCATGTCATGGTAGACTACTGTTGATTTTAAGTTAAGAGTTAATCTTGTCATACAATCCTAGTTAGCATACATCTAAGCAGTTAATATATGTACAGGAATTTAAAGTGCGGGAATTGTAAATCCTACGCTATTACAAGGCTTTCGGGGAGGAGGATTATTTACATGTCCAAAAATATTGGGGGAAATAAAAATAGTAAAGTAAAAGAAGGTCTTAGTTTAAGCTATTACATCCCAGTAAAATAAACACGCGTGAATCTAAAAAAAACCTAAGAATAAGAATTCTTTTTGTTGTTTTTGATTAAGAAGATATTTGAATTAAATACTCCTAAGCCTAGTTTATTTTAAATTGATAAAATGAAGTTAAAATAATTAATTAATTTATTTACAAAATTAATTTGAATAAAAAACTAACCTAATGTTTTTTTTTGTGATTTTTATTTTATTTTAATGTTAGTTAAAAGATAAAAAGAAGTCTATGAGAATAAAAACAAAAAAATAAAGTGAAGGAGGGATCCTTCGATCCAGGGAAAAAGGAGTTTCGACCCAGGGAGGGAATGGACTGCTTCGGTCCAGAGAGGGTCCTGGTCCTTTCGATTGGGCCAGACAGTAAGGCGTGAGTAGCCTTCGATCCAGGGAAGAGGATTTCCCTTCGATCATGGAGGTCATGGCTTTCGATCCAGGGATGAGATGCCTCTTTCGATCCAGCACGCTAATGGGTTCGATCCAGAGAAGGGCTCTCCTTCGATCTGGGATGTTATACCTGTAAAAGTATGTGAGCGAAACAAAAATGCAGGGCCTGGGTATTGAATCCCAGGCCCTTCGATCTTGCACTTGTTGGGGTCTCTTCAGGCTAAATCTGCAGCAAATGTTAGCACACGAAAAATGTGACCTGGGTGCCAAACCCAAGCCTTTCGATCCTGTCTAAGATGGCAAGTCAAAGGTAACAACAAGTAATAATGCGTTTACGCAAATGTAAGGTTGGACAATTTACCCTTTCTTACCTGCAGATTGAGTCTTCGATTTGGGCACTGGCTGGATGGGAGCACTTTCAATCTGGGATTTCTGGGCGCAGGCACTTTCGATCTGGGCACTTCTAGGCGGAGGCACTTCTGATCTGGGCACTTCCTGGATGTAGGCACTTTTGATTTGAGGGCTTCTGGGCGTAGGCACCTTCGATCTGAGGGACTGCTTTGGCTTGGAAAATTCTGGGCAGCGTCTCTCCAATGTTTTGTTCTCCTGCAGATTTTTTTAAGAAGTGTGTATAATTTTCGTTCTATGATTTTCGTGTGATTTTTTGTGTCTTGTAATGTGTCACTGGCCTCCTATTTATAGGAGTGTGGGAGTGCACGAAAATGGCAAGGGACAACCATTAAAATAGGCCTTTAACGCTCTGGACAAAAATCAAACATATTAAATTATTTCCTTTTTTGAAACATTCGTGTCCCTTGAATGAACCTGGACGCTTAGATTTCGAGTGCTTTCAGGCCATGCTCTTCGATTAGTCCTGATTTTCCTCTTTCGAATGGACTCCCTGCGTACCCTTCGAATGGGCCTGGCCCAAATATCAATCGAAGGATTCCAATCGAAATGCTCTGCTAACAGGCCAATCAAAAGGTGTTGTTCATGCCAAATGAAGGACATGGTTGACATGCCTGTCAACATTGCCTTGACATAATTCCAATCGAATGCTTGTCCATAATGCCAATCGAAATACTCCTTCAGAATGCCAATCGAAAGGTATTTGAAGTACCACTCAAAAATCTTCTTTTTCCTTAGGCAAGAGTTTGTGATCAACCAGGCAGGGGGAAGACTTTGGAAAACATGAGAGGGCAAATTTTGGGGTGCAACAGGGTTTTCCCCAGTTGTTCCACAACATCATAATCGCTTTTCTTGATTATTTTCAAAATCTCTTCCATTTATTTTTGAGAGGTCTCAGGGATGACCAATGGTTGAGCCCTCGTCCTGACGGGCTCTTCTTGGATCCCTTTCCCTCTATCATCAGTAACAGCAGAGGGGACAACCACAGGAGTTACAACTTATTCAATAATTGGAGTTCTTGCAGATATATTGACCAGTAAAGGAGTAACCTTAGGAGCAGTTGAAGGTCCGAAGATTGCCTTTGGAGGGGAAATCTCCGGAGAGAAAATTCTTCCATTACGGGTGATTTTACTCGTTCCAGCAATGTTTCCAATGTCGGAATTCTCTTCATCAGAACTCTCTTCAGTTAATTCAATTTGTTTAATACCGTGGTAGTAGATTTCTCCACCATAGTTCCACGGTACTGATCTGTCGGACTTGTACGGGACGGGCCCGGGCATGATTATCTTCAAAGGTACAGTCTTCAGAGCAGATGTAATCTTAACAGGTCTTTTGGAGACCTTGGAAAGATTGGCGAATATGGTTATTATTGAAACATCATTGATAGGATTCGGTGTAACAGGAGTCTTTTCAAAAAGGATTTCTTGGTTATCCATTAGGCGTTGGATTCCTAACTTCAACAATGGGTAGTCGGTTGGTAAGGATGAGCAAAGGCAGCAATCTTCTTCACAACCTGGGAAAATCCCATCCTTCAGCAAATTCAACTTGATTATCGATAGCGGAGTTATCAAATCATCAACAGTAGCAACAAAAAGACCTTCTTCAACAGCATGGGCATTGTGGCCATGCTTTGGCATTGGGGCAGAGATTACATTCGGCTTTTCAGGGGCGTCGAATTCAACTTCTTTAGCATCTATCAAATCCTGAATCTTATTCTTGAGGGCCTAACAACTGTTGGTGTCGTTCCCCAGACTATCTGAATGATAAGCACACTTGGCATTTGCATGGTAGAACGGAGAAGTAGTATTCGGATTCTTCGGGGCCTCTTTCAAACTTGCAAGGTTTAACTTCAAGAGATGGGGTAGAACCTGAGTAGGAGTCATGTTTATCCGGGTGCATTGCCGTGTAGGCCTTTCCACCCTAGCTTGATTGGTTCTAGGTTGATTTTTTCTGGGCTGATCAGCTGCAGACTTCTGAATCATTACGGCCCCCACCGCTGGCTGGCGCTCAACTCTTCCTTGACTTCTTTGGGAGTAGACAACTGATACTTCCTTCTTTTCTGGAAAAGTCTTTTTGATGGCAGCGGAAGCAGATGCATCCTTTTGAATTTTTCCGCTTTTGATTTCGGCTTCAACTCTCTCACCAGTTAGAATTAACTCGGTGAACCCCGCAGACGAACTTCCAATCAGGTGATTGAAAAAGGGACCTGACATTGTACCCAAGAACATATCTACTAGCTCCCTCTCAGATAGAGGTGGTTGTACTCGTCCCGCCAAGTCTCTCCATTTCTGGGCATACTCTTTGAAACCTTCATTTGAGACCATGCCCATACTCTGTAATTGAGTACGAGTTAGTGCTAAGTCTGCATTGTATTGATACTGCTTGTAGAAGGCAATATCCAAATCCTCCCAATTATGCACGTCAGACCTCTCTAGCTGGTAGAACCAATCTAACTACGTCCCCGACAAACTGTCCTGGAAAAAGTGGACCCATAGGTCTTTGTTAGAAGAATGTCGTTCAATTTTCCTAACATAAGACCGTAGGTGCATCTTAGGGCAAGACACCCCATCGTACTTAGCTAACAGAGGCACTTTGAATTTAGGAGGGATTACAATACCAGATACCAACCCTAACTCTTCAAAATCCAGCCCAGGAACTCTCTGCACTTCCATAGCTGCCAGACGTTCTTCCAGATTCTTGTATTTGTCATCTGCAGGAGGATACTGTTGTTCAGAATAGTCCTCATCCTCCTCTTCCTCTGCCTCAGAATCAGATGCCACTGTAGTTCCTTTACCATTTCCTTCACCTTCTTCAGATCTTGACGGGAAATCTAGGACCCTTCTGGTTTGACCTTCAAACCTTCTACCTAAGGTAGCCACACCAACTCTCTTCTTCTTCTTTTTCTCCTTTTCCTTTTCTAGTAAAGTCTTGAGCTCCTCCTGACCCTTAGCCAAGGTCATGAGTAGCTGTTGGAACTGTGAATTCTGCGCTTGTAAGTCTTTGACCATCTGTTCTATATCCATCTTGCTGAAATAAATAGCAGAGAGATAAGGAAACTTGGTGTGAAGACCTGTCTATGCATATGATGAATGATATGTATTCATGTAATGCATTCAAGGATTCAGAAATTCAAATTTGTTTTAAACAAAAAAGAAACACACGTCATATTAATAAGATAGAATTTGTTAGTACATCAATGCCCCATGGGAAAAATAATACAAAATTCTAAGGCAAAAAGATGTTGCGCATCCTCTTTGGTGCAATGTAGGTGTTGAGAGTCTGCTCTTCATGAAGTTGACGAGTGAGTTCCAAAACCTTCTTCTCGCTTGCATAGAATTGGGCTTCGAAAGTATCACGCTCTCCCTTGAGTTGTATCCAACTCCTTTGTAAATCTTCTAGTGATGTTGGCGTGTCAGGATGTAGGAGGGTGTATGGAACCTCTCCTTCCATAGCAGGCTCTATAATCACAGGGAGAATGTAAGGGTAAGGCATCATAAGACTTTGGACGTGGGTTCATACCCACTTGAGGTAATGCTCAAGGGGGATGGAATTCTTGTGTCCCAAGGTCTTACTGTCCACCTTGTTGGGCATCCTCCAAGCTCGGATAAACCTTTGTCGAAGTCCTTGATCGTTGTTGTCGAAGTTAAAAACCAAGTTTGGAATCAACATGTCATGTGGGACATCCCTCCGGGCATACCCAAACTGTCTCAGAGCCAAGCAGAGGTTGTAGGTAATGCCCCCCTAATGCCAAGTAGAGGGACATTAGGGAATTCCCCATAACAATCAATGATGATAACATTTTCTCTGGACCGAGAACACCAATGAACATCTGAATGTGTAAGAGTCATCAATTGTTGTGACCACCTCAAACCTTGCTCATTCTTCAAGACTTATTGGGGAAGATGAGAAATAAACCATCTTGCCAGTAGAGGAGTACAACATATGAGAACACCTCTTTTCCTCATTGTTCGAGTATGAAAAGAGTGCAAGATATCTCCAAGCAATGTAGGCACCGGGTTGTGAGCCATGAAGATTTTGACAGCATTCACATCTATAAGCTGATCAGGGTTTGGGAACAAAACCAACCCATATATGAGAAGAGCTACAATCTCCTCAAAAGCTTGCAATTCTAGAGAATTCCAACAGTCTTGGGCCTTCTCAAACAAGAACTTTGCCAAGAAACCCTTGACACCACTTCTGGTTTCCCAATGACCTATGACATCAGATGGTTGCAAGTGTAGGGCTTGAGCAACATCTTCAGGCTTTGGATCTCTTTCCGTACCGTTGAAAGGTAGTTGATGGAGAATAGGAATCCTCAAGAGTTGAGAAAATTCCTCCAAAGTAGGCACTAGCTGGTAGTCAGGAAATGTGAAGCAGTGGTGTAGGGGGTCAAAGAACTAGAAGAGAACTTTCACCATGTCTTCCGCTATGTTGGAGTTGACCAAGTTGAGAAGTCGACCATGTCTCTCAGTGAATGGAGAATACTCAAGAATCCTTGAAGCTAGCTCCTTGAGTTGAGGAGGAATTTTCACAAGATTGACCTGAATAGTTTTCCTGCGAAGTGAATCCATTACCTAAAAAACAAGAACAAAGATGAAGATCCAAAATCCTTGAAATGGTTAGTGGATGCATATGATGCTTCATGGTGTTATGATGTTATGCACAAGTATATATGTACAAGAAATTCACACAAGTTCCTAGTTTAGGCTTGCATAGGGTTTCATAGGTAAGTACCCTCTTGAAGTTTAGTTGGCTCAACCTGTCCTATAAATAGTAACCGAGTTCTAAGGAGCTCAATATCACTGGATTATTTTCTGTGTTCATTGTTTCAGTTTAGCCACTTTATTGGCGACCGAAATATTCCAAGAAAAAAACCCTTAATGAGTGTAGTATCGAGTATCTACCAACTTCGTACTGCACCAAAGTCGGTCATCTCACTACCCCTAAAAAGGCCAAGATGGTCAAGTAAAGGTTCTAAAAGTCCATTAGTGCTTCATGACATCACTCAGCGGCCCCGTATTTTCTTTGATTAACTCAAAGGCTACCGGTACCCACAAATATGTTGCACTAATATAGCTATTGCTTAGATCATGTCGGTATACCCCACACAGTTTCCATAATGTATTGCTATTTACCTATGAATGTTTCCTAAATTCGGGTAGATGATTCAAACCCAAACAATAGAACCAAAGTGTAAAGCATACAAGTCAAACAATATAAGCATGTAAAGGTGATCTAAAACCCTAAGGTAACCCCACTTTTATAATACTCCCCAGCAGAGTCGCCAGTTCTGTGATACGGTGGGAGAACTGACTTGAGGTTTTGCGTTTGTGTTCGTAAATGTTTCGGTTTAGCAAGAGTCGCCACCGACTTTTTATTTTATCCAATGGAAAGGTCAAAAAGCACAGGAAATACCTTTGAGATGTTTTCTTGAGATCGGGGGGTAGATTATGAAAAGAGAAGGTGCTAGCACCCTTTTCATCCATGGTTTTCCATGGGCTCTTAGTTACTTGTTTAGATCACTTTCTTTGCTTTTCCAATTGTTTGAAATGGTGTTTTGTGTGGTTTTTGAAAGTATTTTGAAAAGAGGCCTTTGTTTTGGCAATCTTTGTAATGATTCTTGTTTGAAGAATGTATACAAAGATGTTTGTCTTTTGAAAAATGTTTCAATGTTTTGAAAATTGTTTGGAAATTGTTTTGAAATTGTGTGTGTGTGTTTGTTTGAAAATAGCAAGGATGGTTTGCAAATTGATCAAGTAACTAGGAGCTTACCTATCTACTCAAAAGTCTTTCTTGTACATTTTTAACCCTTTGACATTGTTGTTTTACCATTGTATTTGGTAAACAACCCTATCTTTGGATGTTAAACGGGACCGGTGTGGGTCATCGTATGACCATGATAGCAATGGTGCCAAGTATCTTAGTAAGTTTTGAGGGACTAAGATCATTTTTGTATAGGCAACCAAGATAGCGTCATCGAGGGACTATGATATTTTGTTTTTGTTTGATTTTGCCAAGATACCTAGCATGCATACCATGGCCATTTTAAGGCAACAAAGTGGATGAAACCCTAGGGGTGCTTGTGTGCAAGATGTTGTCATTTTTCATGCATTTTTGTCTTGTGTTAAGTCATGTTATTTGTTTGATTTTTTGGTCTTTTGCATAAAAACCCTAGTTTACTATCATGGCATATAAAAGCAATAAATGCGTAAAGTAAATCTAAGACTATTACAACAATATTATGGGAAGGGGGTACAAGTTTGAATAGGGGGTATTTGTACAAAATAAAATCCTAATTTACTATTACAACCCAATTGAATTTATACAATAAATAAATAAACAATTATTTAGATATGCAATAAATTGTAAATATGCAAAATGTTTTTGTATTTATTTTATGTAGGTAAAATAAATTTATTTAATATCTTAAAAATAAGAAAATATAATGATTATTTTTGAAAGGGTGAAAAAACCCTAATTTTTGTTTAAAAAGATATATTCTATATTATTTATTTATTCATTTTTATGTACAAGAAAATAAATAAAAATATATACAAAAATGTTAAAAAATAAAATATGTGAGAAAATATTAATTTAAGTGTATAAATAATAAAAATAAAAATATATAATATTTTTGTATTATTTACATATTTTATTTAAGAAAATAAGTTATATTATTATTAATAAACTATTTTTATGTCCAAAAAATAATAAAAATAATAAAATAAAATGCAAAAAATTAAGAAAATATTTTTGAGATTTTTCAATGTTTAGAAAAAATAAATAAAGTCAGAAAATATAAATAAAATGAAAAATATGCAAAAATATATAAAATGGGCCAAGGGGGTGCAAATAACATAATGGAGGGTGCAAATAGCCAGACAAGCCAGGCCCAGGCCCACGTTCACTTCATCCCTGTCCTTGTTCAGTTGAGTTTGGCTATGGCAAGGTAGCAACTTTGAGTGAGGCCTGAAGTACTTGTGAGCTTGCTTGAGCTTCCCTCAACCTTTCCCAATGCTCAGCTTGCTTTGAAATGGCTTGAATCTCCTTGTAGAAGTCAACCTGCAAACTCAGAAATTGAAAATGGTGAAGCACGAAACAGGGGTTACAGTTGCTTGAGAAAGGTCTGGACATCTTAGGTGTGATGTATGGAGTGTGTTGGAAGTGATTCAAGACAAAACGCACGAGGCAATTTGGTTTTGGCTTGGTGTTTGCAGATATGGCCCTGTTTTGACAAGAACTTGTGATTTTGAGTTTTAGCGTGTTTTGGAGCTTGGAAAATCGTGTTTCTGGCTTGCTACAATATGCTCAGGTTGTTTGAAATGAGTCCAAGGCTTGCTCTTATCAGATTTTCAAGTTATGGACTTTTTGCAAGCTTACTTGCTTTTTAAGCAAAAGGTGAGATGACAATGCTCAAAGCCTGTACAGGCCTGTTCCTTAGCTGCATATAGTTGGTGAACTTTGCTTTATATTCATGGACTTTGTTTGTTGCAAGAGATTGGGTCCAATGCTCAAGATAAACAAAATTGCCAAAAGCTAACTTTATCAAAGTAGCATTGTAACCTTTTTGCCATTTTTGGATTAAACCCGTGTACAAAGCTTCAAAGATCAGAACAATGCCTTTGTCCAATGTATTTTAATTTAATTAAGGAGTGTGGAAAGGTTTAATACCTGTAAAACAAGTACAAGCATGCTTAGGACAAATTTGCAACTTGTAGCAATGTGCAAAATGCCATGGACAAAAGTGAGAAATGACCATTTTCTTTTCTTCGATTCTCCCTAACCATAAATGATTTTGGAGAGTTCTTGGACATTTTGAAAAGCTTGTAACATTCTATACATTAAATCTTTCAAATTAATTTTGAGATTCCACTTGGAACTATGTGAAAAGTTGCCATGAAGATAGGTCAAAATCCTGCCTAAACTAGGGGAAAATTTCACTAAGTTAAAAGTTTCATGGACCCCTATTCACAAAATCATAACTTGAGATCCAAGCATCTTTTGGGAAAACTTTGTGAATCAAAGTTGTATAGTTTGTGGAGGAATACAACTTTCATGTTGGAAGTTTTGTTTGAATCCAATTGCATCATGGTGAAAAAGTTGGGCAAAGATGGGGAAAAATAAGAAATTTTCATAACTTAAAAAATTTCTAAGTTATGAAAAATTTCAAACTTAAATCCTAATTTTAAAAATTAGGTTTCTTGGTGAACAAGTTTTATGTTTTTACACATCTTGATGAAAAATGACCCTTGGCACTTGATTTTGACCAAAAAGTCAAAGTTTGACTTTTCAGTGTACAGTTGATTTTTGATCAGTTGACTGGAAAGTTCATCTGTCAATCCAATGCATTTGAGATCTTTTGAACCTTTTTATTAGGTCAAGATGATGCCATTGAGTCCTTGAAACCATGCTTGAACCCAATTTTCCATTGGCTAGGTGAAAAATCAGAAACTGCCCTTCTACAGTCAAAACCCTAATCTTGACCATTTTGCCCTTTTGATGATCTGATCAAATTTCTTGAGGAGATGTGGTCCAAACTTGATCAAATGGTTCATATGAGTCTATAATGTTGATAAAAAATTATGAGGTTTGACTGTAAATTGGCCACAATTGACTTTTTCCCTAATACAGCTGATTTTTAGGTCAATTGTCCAATTGACTGGGCAAAAATTTGATTCAAGGCTTGAAACTTGGTATGAGCAATCTTAGGAGTCCAACATGAAGTATTAAAGTCACATGAGGCATTGGAAGTTCAAAAATCCTTGTGCAAACTTAAAACCTAATTCCAGGTCAACAGTGCAAGGAGATGTCTTGAGCTGAGTAAACCCTAATCTGGTCTTGAGTCCAAAGAGTCTTGTGAGGGTAATCTTGATAAAATGAGAGGGCAAATTTTGGGGTACAAAAGATTGAAACTTAAGGTCTATCACAATTCATTTCCTAAGATTGAATCGAGAAATCCTACGGGAACATGTAATCGCACAATAAAGGTAAACACACATCACACAAAGCTTAAGGAGTATCCACTCACTCAAGTAGCACACGCTTAACCAAGGTATCATGTCACCAAGGTAGTAAATGAGAGGGAAGCCTAACCACGATATCAAATCACTGAGGTAGGACAAGGGAAGTGGGACACCTAACCAAAATATTGAAGAATCAAAGTAGGATAAAGGAAGGCTTAACCAATATATCGAATCCTCGAGGCAAGCAAGAATGGGGGAAGCAGGGATTTTCTTAATCGTGTTATCATGTTACCAGGTTAACAAAGAGAGAAGTGTAGACCCTTAACCAAGATATCACATTATCTAAGTAAGAGAAAAGCTGGAGTGAATCATCATAGGTGACTAAACACCTAACCAAGATATCACGAATCGAGGCAGACGATAGAAGGAAATAGTGAGATCACATCGAAGCTTCAATATGTACGTCACATGAGCTAATTACAAATTGCGGAGGATTGGTTGTAGATCTTTGTATTCCACTTGACTTGACTCGATAATAGGAGCAGCACGATTCGTAACATCAACGCATGACGTGAGTTACAAATGACTCAGACTAGAAAATGGTGGGGTCGATTACGGACCCTCTGCTCACCTTGCCTTCTCTGAGGACTTATCAATGGGGAATGGGAATGTGATGCCTCTTTTTGAGGTCTTTGACACAAATGTAAACATACAACATCATAAGCAAACACAAGTAGAAAATAAGTGCAGAATGCCTTCTAAAGTCTTTAAACAGCGACTTCGAGTGCATGCTTTTTATTGTCCTACTTCTCATGATATCTAGAAATCGGTAAAGTATGCATCTCCATTCTTACTTCTCATGGCATCAGAAAGCGGTAAAGAGTGCAAGATATAAAAGGAAGCAGGTGAGAATAGCAATCAAACACAAGTTTGTCTGTTAGAAGACGAAAGTAAGAAACCCAGAATACTTCGAGTGATCTTAATCAAGAAAGCACAATAGTCAGAAAATAATATCCAATAAATATCAAGTGAGAAAATAAATCGCAAGCAACGCGCATTAAGTCAACATCCTGCACTAAGTAATGCTACACAAGCGAATGGTGAAATCCGAACAAATGCGTTGCGATGAGACGCCTTCCAAAACTTGCACAATCTCACAAAATGAGTTAGCAAATAACAACATAATGGAAATCAAACTAGAGTACCAAATTACAACTCAAAAAGAATAATGAAATAAAAAAACACAAGGTGCAAATGAATACAGAGAGTAAGAACGAAAACCAGGCAGCCACGTGATATACATGTAAACGCATAAAAAATCGATTAAAAATCATGCAAGCTCAATGTTAATGATAAACTAAAACCTAAGTGTAATGCAGTGGGAGAACTGACTTGGGATGTTTTGCATTTGATCACAATTATTGCGGTTAGCAAGAGTCGCCACCAACTTTTCTTTTATCCAAATAAAGGAAAGGGTGAAAAGAACAGGAAATACTTTTGAGATTATTTCTTGAGTTCGGGGGGTAGATTATGAAAAAGGAAGGTGTTAGCACCCTTTTCATCCATAGTTATCTATGGGATCTTAGTTGCTTGCTAGATCACTTGCTTTGTTTGAAAGTGTGCTTTGTGGTGGTTTTTTAAAGTATTTTTGAAAGACGTCTTTGTTTAGGCAAACTTTGTAATGGTTCTCGTCTTATAAGAACGTATACAAAGTGTTGGACTTATGAAAATTTTTCATGTTTTGAAAGTGTTTGGTGTGTTTTTGCAAGGATGTTTGTTTTGAAAGTGAGAAAGCAACTGTGAACGTTTCTACCTACTAAAAAAGTCTTTTTGTTCATTTATCTCTTCCTTTGATATTGCTATCTTACCATTAATTGGTAAGAAGCCTTATCTTCGGATGTAAGGGGACGGGCGTGGATCATCGTATAGTCATGATAGCAATGGTGTGAGATATCTTATAATTTCTCTTGAGGGACTAAGATCATTTGTAAGGCAACATTCAAAGCATCGTCGAGGGACTATGATCTTGCATTTTGATTTGTTTTGGCCAAGACATCTCACATGCATAACATGACCGTTTTTAGGCAACAAGTGGGGTTAACCCTAGGGGTGCATGTGTGAATAGTGTGTTTGATTTGCATCCATTTAGTCTTTGATTAAGGGTTGTCTACTTGTTGATTTTATCTTCCCATACAAATCCTACTTTACTAGCATTTATATGAAAGCCATAAATTGCGGAAGGTAAATATTATACGCTATTACAACCATTAGGGGGATGGGGTGTACAAGTTTACAAATGGGGATTGCAAGAAATTAAAGTCCTAATTATCTATTACAACCATATTGAAATAATGTACAAGAAATGTAAAAATAGACTTATTTTGTTTTTGTTAAGAGAAGAAACGAACTAGCTTAAGAAAATATTTTTAGTTTTTTTGTTTTTAAAAGAAGTAAAATAAAATATGTAAATATATAAATATTTTTGGTGTTTTTGATTAATGAAAATCAAATGATGATAAAGATGATAAGAGGAAAAGGGGTCAGAATCAGCGTGTTGCTTAAATAGGATAGAACATAAGTTCTGACTTTGGTGCGCTGCAAGTCAGAAAGAAACTGTTAGCAGAAAAAGGGAAGGTCAGAAGTTTTGGGTCCGCTGGGAACAAAGGAAATTCTAGAAGTTCTGATGCAACTGGAAACCTAGAAGTCCTAATGATGGGTATGTGAGGTGTCAATGTTGTTGGATGGAAATGTTTAGAAGTTCTGGTCTAGGATGGGGTAAAAATGTCAGGGAATAAACATAAAAAGGGGTGTTTCTGGGGCTAGAACTCAGGACCCTTAACACTAATGTCTTATGCACACACTCTACCACTGGGGTGGCTATACATCTGGTATTAGAAGCAAAAACATAAACATATAACACAACATAAACTCTGATGATGAGCTTCATCTCTCTTCCAATGCCAATCAAAGCATCTGCAACTTAGTCATTTCTCAACAAAATGGGAAATGCACACATAGCAGTTATGGTAGATTTCATCATGGTTTTAGAAATGTAAAGTATCAGAACTATAAATATGGAAAGCATGAATTTTTCTAATCCTAATTCTGAATCCTAATTTCCTTAAGAAGTTCTGAATTGAAGTTCTCTCTACTTAGGCAAAAATATATGAAATCTATGAATTTATACAGAATCAGCGTCAGGATGTCTACATTGTATTTTTGGACATGCAAGTCTATCAATGCATAAGTAATGAGATAACAGTCAGAAGGAACTTACCTTGCTTATGGAGATTTTTCTGAATTAGAGTTTGGTTCTGACTGCTGTGATGTTCTGGTCAGCTTTCTCACGTGCTCAGAAGGCTGGAACAACCTTTAACTTGAGCTATGAATGGCTGGAAAATTCTGGAGCATCCAAGAAGCAAAGTTTTGGTTTTTTTTTAAAACGCAGATTGGTGAAGATTGTATTACAGCCTGAAAATAGAAGTTGGGACGGCTTCTGAGTGTATATCAGAAACTGTGTTGATGATTTGGTCCATAAAAACTTAAGGAAAATTAGATTTTGAATGTAAAAATCAGAAACTAACAGGTTTTTGTATTTGTGTTTGCAGTTTCGGATTCTTGAAATTTTCAGCAAGGTTTCAAGGCTTTTCTTCAATGTCTCCCCCTCTTTATAGTTTCAAATGAAGTTTAATTTATAGGCAAGAATTTTGAAGCTTGGAAAAGCCAAGAGTACAGCCATCATACACTAGGGCGCTGACTTGTTCTTGAAGCAAGTTCAAAAGTATGGTTCAAGGCACAAAGTAGGGTGGTTAGCAGCTTTAGTCGCGCCTAATCTGAATTTGTAAGCATGAATTAAGGAAAAGTACCCTCAGAAGCAAAATCAAAGCATGGGCCTAGCATAAACTTGTACAAAAGTTTGCTTTTCAAGGACAACAATGGTACTTCTATGTCACACGTGGGGAAATCCTTTGGATAAAGACTCAAAAGTGAGTGTGAGCATTAAATGATGATGAGATTTATCAAAACAGAAAATCTGCAATATGATATTATATATCATAGCTTAATCTGGATCAGAAGTTCAGTATCAGCGTAACTTAGAACAAACATCCAACTTCTGATCTTTAAATCTCCTTGCTCCATCATGTTCTGAAGGAGTTCTCAAACTTTTCAGAAAGCTTGTAACATGCTTTGCAGACCCTCTTTGAATTACTCTTGCAAATTCTGGTTGAACCTTCGTAAAACTGGCCCAGAAGTTGTAATCCAAATTCTGTCTTGGAAATGTCCAGAATTTACTCAGTGCTTCAGTTTCATGGACGTGTCTTTGAGGATTTATAACTTGACATCCCAACATTTCTAGGAGAAGCTATGTCCTGCAATGTTTTAAATCTCATTGAAATCTACAACTCTTGTTTCATAAGTTCTTCCAGAATCAACTTGCATCATGGTGAAAATCTGTCCAGAAGTTCTGAACTTATCATCCTTCCTAAACACTTCATAAACCTACAACTAAAACATGAGTTTTCACCTAATTAAAAAACCGGGCAGCACTATATACATTTCATGAATCGACCCGAAAATTGTATTGAAAACAGAATGGCTCAACAGAGATGTTCCCTAAACGCCTAAACATGTTCAAGTAAGCCTTAACAACATTTAAAACGAGTATTTACACCCAAGTATTGACTCTGGGAAGCAACACATGCAAACTTGAAATTGAGCGGAAAAATACACCGAAGACGATTAAACTCGTTATCAATATTCATGGCATATTTATTATGTACAAATGAACTACAAATGACAAGTGAAATAGTGTATACAAGTATAATTAAAAACAAGGAATCATTGTTATCATAATACAAGTTAATCAGAAATTGCTAACAGAAACAAGAAAATTAAGTGTTATTATTCACGAAAGATTCAATTAAATGCGGATAAATGTCAAATGAAAAATTAAGGTGAAATATGTACATAGAACCAAGTTCATATAGCATCTTTTATTCACAAAAACACACATGAAATTAGTTCTGAAATTAATGAAACGGTACCGGTATTCGACAATTACCAAAACAAACTATTCTAAACGATTAGTGACAATTAATTGAACAATTTTCATGGTCTTATAATAATGGATAGCCTTATACCTCAATAAAGAGTGGTTTGAAAAACCTCAATGGAAATGGTGTAACTCAATCGCATTAATCCACAAACATACCAAAATGCAAGAATAGGCATCAAACAATTTCGAAGTTCAATTGACAATATATTCATGAGTTCCTGTATAATTCGACATCCAAAAGTTATCAACAAAATTTATCCGGATTCAACATCAAATTCACCATGATTTGATACCAACGGCCAAGAACTAACATGAATCTAACGGTTATACTCTAGACTCTTGTTTTAAAACAAAGATGTTCATCAATCAACATATTCCTCTTTTCATCATTTTTACACCGTTCAAGAAATCAAGACTTATGCATATTCAATAATTCAAATATCTCATGAATTTTCAAGAACCAAGTTCAACACAATTTAAGAATCATATAGGAAGAGAAAGTGAAAACCATACAAAATGATTTTTTTCTGTGAAATTGGGGAGAACAATTTGGTATATATTGTTATGATTGGGCTTAACTTGCATTGGGTCCAATTTGGGCCCAATTCAGGTTGTTCAGTATCAGAAATGTACGCGTCACAAGGACTTTGGTATTCGTGCGAAACTCGAAATCAGGCTCAACAGCAAAATCGAAAATTACAAAACTTGTGACACGATGCCGAAAGAACAAACTCAATTGGATAAATGACGAGAAAGTTATGAATTTTCGAAGATTCGCAGACGCAGATTTTGTCAGTCAATTTTACCGTTCAGTTCTGAAATAGTGACACGAACGAAAATTATATGATCAAAATCCGAACTCTAGATATGAAGAGAATTTGTAGCTGACATTATTTGTGAAATTGTGCCAAAAAATCGCCCTGGTACGATAAAAATTAAAGAAGTTATGAATTTTACAATACCGAGAGTCGGTAAAATAAAATTTCAGTCCAACATAATAAATTTCTCTGGTAATCCATAATTTCGGAGACTTTCCTCAATGAATTGATGCTCGACCCAAACATATGAAATAAAGATGGCATCAAGACAAATTTTTCTCCAAAAGAACGGCTAAAAAACAATGCACCGGGCAAAAGTTATGAATTTTCGAAGGTCCAAAAAATAACTGTTCAGCATAGTGTTTTTACCGTTTTCCCATTGTTTCTTCTCAAAGTATCCGCGCATTCGGAGATATTCCTCAAAGAATTTTCTCTCGAGTCAAACCTACAAATTTAAGGAGATATTAAGACAGATCTAGCATCTCAAGAATCACTCTGAAACAGTATTCCAATAAGAAGTTATGAATTTTTAAGTGCTCGCACAATGACGGACCAACAATTAAACTCAGCACACTGTCTTCAAAGAATTAAAATTCTCGGAGGTCTTCTTCATAATATTAGCCTTCGATTTGAACAGGAGAAATGATAAGAAAATCATGAAGGTCTCAATGCTCGATGAATCAACGGAAAATATAGAATTAGATGAAAGTTATGAATTTCCAAATGCCTGGGAAACAGATAACCAGTTATTAAATTCAAATACCGCTTCAGGGAAATCAAATTATTCGAGGACTTTTTCACATAATTGACTTCCGGATTGAAAATATGAAATGAAAATATAGAAATGGTTCCAATGCCTGAGGAATCAACTCAAAACAATACCCTGATTGCAAGTTGGAAGTTTCTAAGCTCAAACCAGCAAAAATGTTGTTTATGGTTCACACTGTCTCAGATTCTCCGAAACACCCAATTTCTCCGCAGTTCAGAGTGCATGGAAATACATGAGAGCTTGACATAATGATGACTTGATTGATTATTTCTTCGATAGCTTGCGAAACGTGCGAAGCACATTTAAACCTTGAAAAACCAGAGTTTTGCCTTGCTGCTTCTGCCCAACAGAACACTCTCTTTTTGTGTAGCTTTTGAAAAGAAATATCTTGATCCCATGACCATAAATGATGCATGCAAATGTTAAATAACCTATTGAGGGGTATGCATAATCTAGATGAGCCTTATAAATGGGTATAAAAAAATTTGGGGTATGACAGTTGCCCCTATTTAATCGTCTTAAACATGAATGTATGATTAGCGCGGGCCTTTCGAACATTCGAGGTAGAAGATGATTAAATACCAATGCCAAAAATTTGTTCTGAAAGGATGATGTGAGTGGGTTGTTTATTTTTTTGTGATATTTGTTGGGGAAAGAATTTTCTGTTTTTCTGGTAAAAAAGGTTTGCGGGTGGATTTTGAGTATTGGTTGCTCGTAACATGGTAACGATGCCAATACAAGGTACTCGAGAAGGACTTTTGTTATGCGACATGACGATTGTTAGAATAGGTGCGAAGACAAAGGATAAGATCTACGAATGACATGCGGTCCTAAGGAGGGAGATACCTATGGACGATCTATTATGAGAGTCAGGCCTACGGACGACCTATAAGGAAATCTATATCTACGGGCAATCTAAAATTCTAATAAGCGAGACCTATAGGTGATCTGCTAGGAAGCTAGGCCTACAGCCGACTTATAAGGACATCTATATTTACGGGAGACCTATGATCCTAAGAAACACTGCCTACGAGCGATCTACTAGGAAGTTAGGCCTACGAACGACCTACAAGGAAAGATAGATCTAAGAATGACCTATGATCCTAAGATAAGATCTATGAGCGACCTATAGGAGACCAAGGTCTACGGACGACTTCCAATCCTAAAAGGGAAAGACCTACGAGCTATCTTCTAGGGGCTATGCCTACAAACAACCTATAAGGAGAGCTAGATCTACAGGCGACCTACGATCCTGAGGTGTGAGATCTACGGGTTATCTGCTAAGGGAGACCTATGGGCAATCTGCTAGAGGAGACCTACGGGCGATCTACCAAGAGAATTGGGCCTACGGATGACCGACAATTCTAAGAAGGTGAGAACATCATTTACAACACGATGATTGAAGGTACAAGGGACGACTGAGTGTACATATTTTGTTGGGATTGAAGAGAAAAATAGACATAGAAGAGTGTTTGGAAAACTGACACAAACGAGTGTTTAGAAAACTAACACGGACGAGTGTTTGGGAAATTGACACAGACGGATGTTTGGGAGTACAACGTACTGACACAGTTAATTGAGTATTGTAATGTAACGAAGGACGTCAGCTGGGGATTTTGGAATGATATCCTTTTGTTGGAAGATGTATTGTTATCTTTGAATGATCCAGGTCTTTCATGCAAGGTACCCAATATGGCTTATGCTTCATATGCATGTTTGAATTTTATATGGTGTAATGATCCATTTTAATGGATATGCTACGCATTTTGAGGATGCCATGTTATGCAGTGACAACTATAAGCAAAGTGCAGAGAAATAAACTTTATGGGGATAAGCACAAGCTCATTGGGACCCATTGCTCGTTGTTTTGAGATACCAATGCAGATTGGTTCTAGAAAGTTTGTAGTACCAAAGATCATTGGCAACTTCGTTGGGGATTGAATTGTAGCTTTGTTGGAGAGGAAGTGATCTGACCTGTCTGAATTTCTCTACATCCGGGAGCACTTGGGGATGGTATAATGGATACAAACGTGTTGTGGAATTGCATGTTGAACATCACCTAGATCTCTTTGAATGCCCCGAGTCTACTTCATGTTAAGGAAATACATCTTTGAACTGCTTGGGGATTAGTAGATGGATATGGATCTCTTTGACTGCCCCAATATCGCTTCTCTGCTGGAGATTAGGTTACGATCATCTGTGGGGATTACATGTTAAACCACATAGAACTCCTTAAGTGCACCAAGTTTACACTACTGGGGAATTGCACATGAACATGCTGAAACACACGAAGATTCTGATTACCCCAAGTTTACACTGTTGCTGGGGAACCATGCTGAATATGTACATTGAGCCGCATAAAAAACCTCGGGTGCTCCGGTTTGCTCTACTACCGAGGAGTATACTTTGAATATCTGCAAGGGATTAGGATGATTGTTGCAATGCTGGCTGGGCCAAGGTGACTGTCATGATGCTTTAAGCTCGATTTCTTCAGAAGTTACCTTACATGACAGAACTTGCTTGAGTAGCTTTACGAGTATGGATGAGGAATGCCCCTATTTGTAAGATCTCTGAAAGAATCTATGCTGAATAGAAGACTGGAATATTCGTGCCACAATACGATATATGGTGGCCTACCTCAATATCTTGGTTCACAAAATAGATTGTCTCTGATTATAAATTTCTTGGAGAGATTTGTCGAATCTCGACGTGATTTCCCCAGGTTGAATGAATTCTGAAGAAATTTATCGACGTGATTTCCGCAAGTTGATGGCAACTTGGAGGGATTTATCAACGTGATAGCCTCTGATTGACTGAACTTTTACTCAATGAAGTCATGGATGACAACATAACCTTAGGGTTGTTGACTTACATCTTGAAAGTAGGCTAATATCCAACCGTACTTCTCAACTTGAGTTTCTTTATGCTCAAATAGAAACTTGAAACAATTTGTCCCTTATGACCAACTGAAAGTGATGCACCACTACTCAATAGAGACTTTCGGGAAACCAAAGCTTCAACACAGACATCAAGATCTCAAGTGATCTGTTTCTGATCATTTCTCAAACTTGTATTTTTTTACTCAATGAAGTCACTAGAAAATCTGCCCCAGAATAAGATCATTCTTTAAGATTATTTGCTTTTTAACATATTTTTCCCTCGGGATAATCAAACTCTTCATTTGATGCTCATTATGCAATCTTACTTGATGTTTAAGCACTTTTTCATATGTAAAGAATGTTTTTTCTAAGAATGATAATTCTAATACAAATCCTATGGTTGTCTTGAAGCAAGAAAAACTTTTATTGAAAAGACATTGAAACATTAAATGTTGTGTACAAAAGATAGTAAAAGATGGAGTGATCTTAACTTAAAATTTTTAGCAAGCCTCGTAGGAGTCAGGTTATCGTACTCTCGTTATAGTTTTGCTTTCGAATTAACCCATGCTTCAGTTAGGACTTTTAAGGGTTGTAACTTGGCCTGGTTCACAATTTTAGAAAAAAGGATTTAAGGCTCAAAGTTATTTGGTGCCCACCCATTCTCCATAATGTTCTCCGGTCCTATATTCAGCTAACTCGAAACGAGCACTCATCTTTCAAGAGGAGTTCATAATGGTTGAGGAACTACTGACGTTTATTGGACATTGAAGTCACTCACCTTTTTATTTTTTGTATCTGATCACACGACTTTGTTCTTTTGCATAGGATTTTTCTTTGGCAATCCTTTTTCTACCTTCAGGATTTTCATTTTCTTTTGTTTTCCTAACTTTTTCCTGGATAAATTCTTTTGAATTTTGATTTTTGAAGTCCAGCGGGATGCCCTAACTTTTTCCTAAGCGACTTGTTTTCAAGTTTTGACCTAACGGACTTTCTTTTTCTTTTCTTTTTCATTTCATTCTTTTTATTGAACAAGTCGTGTGACCCTGAGTCTTTTGACTTGTTGGAGAATCGGTGACTGGTTCACTCTCTGGTTGGTGATGGGTAAACATTATTGTATCGTCATCTTTTGTCCTTCTGATAGGTGATGAATGAGGTGTGGTGATCCTCGGATGTTCACTCCCTTTTGAAATTTGAATGATTGACCAGATTAACTGAAATCTACCCTGCCCTGGGTTTAAAATGAGGGTTTTTTATGAACAGTAAAGAAACTCTTACTTCAAGGCTCAAAGGGGATGTCGAAGGTCTGTCTCCCTTATATCTCTGGTGTTTGGGGATTTGAAACAATATATGTACATCGTCAGCAGGGTTTTTACTCGAAAGCATACCATTTGAGTTTCTAGGTAAATTATTTGTCATCCTCCCTCCAAATTTGTTGCTTTATTAATAAGAGTTGAGTATCAAAAAGCATAGTAAACAAATAAGAGTGATAACAAATAGATTAATTCAAGACAAACATATTCGATGCATTGTGATTAATATTCAAAAGATGAACAAGTTTAGCATACAAGAAAGTAATTGAACAAAAACAAGAAATATTACACACTAGAATGCAAATGAAATTTGAAATTTCCATGTTGAGGAGAGTAGACTCCGCATGGACTTATTGCTTCAGAAGACACACTTTGCAGTCTTGGCATTTATTCTTGTGGAGGATTTTTGGTTACCAACATGTTTCCTCCTTGAAAGGCTAAGTACTTCTTATTAAACAACTTTTGTACTTTAGCTTTGTAAGCATTGCAATCCTTGGTCGAGTGTCATGCTGACTTGGCACAATACCCGTATTATACATTGGGATTATATCCAAGTGGAAATGGCTACAGTGGAGGCTTCAGAGATTTAGGAACTACCAAGGAATTTTGAATCAGACATGGCATAAGTTGATTGTATGTCATAGGAATTGGATCTAAATGAGCATTTATTCTTTCCAAATTATTTCGAGGTTTGTGTTGATTCTGATGGTTTTGCTACTGTGAAGCATACTGATGTTGTGGCAAGAAAGGATGTTGTTGAGCCACCCATAGTTGCGGAGTTGCAACAGTGTATGCTTGAGAAACATACTGATTAGGAACAACAATAGGAGTTAAGTAGAAAGGAAACTAGACTTTAGGATAGGCATGACCCTTCCCCTCATCAATAATAGAAGCACTATTTTCACCTTCTTCATTCTTGACAAAGCCAAAATGAGGTTTCTTGCCCTCGACAGTGTTGTTGTTATTGCCATATGCACTTGGAATTGTACCATCCTTGATACACATTTCAACACGCTCCCCAATAATAATCATATCGAAGAAGGAAGCAGAAGTACTACTAATCATATGCTGAAGATAATGGCCTCGCAGGGTGCCTATGAATAAATTAGTCAACTCACGATCCAAGAAAGGCGGTTGAACCCTTACAGCTAATTAACGCCACCTCTGGGCACACTCTCTAAAGAATTATTCAGATTTTTGAGCCATACATTGTAGTTGGGCACGACTAGGAGCCATGGAAGTGTTGTAGTGATAATGTTTCAAGAAAGCATAAGCAAGCTCTCCCCAAGTACTGACATGAGTCCTCTCTAACTATATATACCATTCTAACGGTGCCCCGGTCAAATTGTCTTGAAAGAAGTGCATGAGTAACAGTTCATTCTCAACATAAGCGACCATCTTGCGATAACAAAAATGAATATGAGTCTATGGGCAAAAGGTGCCTTTATATTTGTGAAATTATGGAACTTTGAACTTTGGAAGAATAACGATCCCAGGAACAAGACACATTGCAGCAACATTGAATCCAGAAGTTTTAGAAATTTCCATAGCTTTGAGGCATTCTTTGAGAGCACGATACAACTTATCAATTTTAGCAAGATCAGTAGCAAGATCATTCTGAGGGTCATAGAGATCAATGACATCATAATGGTTGTCAACCACTTTCTTTTGATTTTCAGGAGTAACCACAATAGTAGCAGCCTTGGGAATTCCATTAGGAGGATTGGGGAGCCCATTAGAAGTGGAAGGAGCAACTTTTGCAATCTTAGTGACATTCTGACGAATCTCTTCATGTCCCTGAATAACAACTTAGAGAGTCTCTAGGAGTTAATTCATTCTGGAACGCATAGTATCCATGTCTTGACAGAGAGCATTCTTATTTTGTTCAAAGAGATCCATTAGTATTTGTTGATTGCCTCTGGTGCGGTATAAATGTAGTGAAGTTGTTGTCGTTGATTCTGAACTCTGAATGAAGAGAAGGGTCCCAATAAGCTTCTGATATGAATAATGAAATGCATGATATTATAAATGTATGTTTCATCTTTCATTTCTAGGGAAACTCAAAGAATTGTCTATTCATAAGTATTCTTTTGGTAATAGTATTCATTTTTTTTAAGCTCAATCAAAGGAGACTCATATTTGGGATTCCCTAAAAATGAGATGCATATACAAAATGATTTAATGTTATGGTATGCAACGGCATGGAATCAAGGCTCCACAGGATCTAGGTAACCACTGTACAATACTTTAAATAAGTACTATACAATCTTCTGAATAAATACTGTACAATCTTCTCGATAAGCTGAATGTCATGAGTCAAAGGTTCGGAACATAAACCAAAGAACCAAATAGTCACTAACAAAAATCCAGAACAGAACCATCAGAACACAATAGTCACCATTTTTACCTGTAAAGATATTTCCCTTCCCACTCACGAGTAAATTCTCATCAGAACAGGGTCCCTAATGATAATCAGAGTCAGAAGTTCTCCATTTGAACACCTCGTTTATGCATAAAGGGTGCAAGACAAAAGGAATCATCAAGAAAACCTCGGTGGAGTTTGGTATCTCATGCCTCCTCACACGCGTTAACAAGACACAGGATTTAACATGAGTATTCGTCTAACCTATGTGTCACTGGCTTAGGTAATGGGCCTTTTACCTAATGGAACACCCTCCCAACATGAAAACAGAACTAGCACAACAACAACAATATATGGAAAGCGGTAAAATGCTATGCAAACATATAAATGAAAGCATGTAAATAAATAAATAATAAAGCAATAACACACAAAACACCCAAATACAAGAAAGCAAATTAAAGCTAGGACTGACTTGCATAGGATGGACCAGCAATTGGTCAACCTATCCCCAGCACAGCTGCTAACTATCACACTGCGTAAAAACAGAGTCGCCACCAAACTCTATTTATCCCTAAGTAAAGGAAGATATCGAGAGAACCCCAAATAAATGTATAAGATGGTCTTACGACCAAAAGAACGGGTAAGGAAGTCGGTTACGCGAGGGGAACGTATTAGCACCCCACGCGTCTGTGGTATTCCACAAGATCCACTTTTGTTTGTTCTTATCTAAGGGTGTGTAAAAATCTATGTCTAAAGCTTATTGCTAAGAATAAATGAATGCAAAAGAAAATACGGGGAAAAGAAGGAATATTTACAAAGTTTGGCTCGCCTAGGCCCCTCAACCTAGGGCCTACGTACTCCCTTATGCAATGGGAAAGCCATACTGCCATAGTTCGGCTCACATGTTTTTCTTTGTTGTATATTTTTTATGAATAATACCTTGTTCGCATCCTTACAATTAGGATTGAAATTCGTGTTTGGCGTTGCAGCTCGTAAAGAGACTCATACTCATCCACTCGCACACTTAGCATTTCCAGGTTGTTTGGACTTGAAACAACACATCCTTATCGAAAAGGTTTTAAAAGAAAATGAAAGTTCGAAGACAAAATTGATTTGCATTTATTGGTGTTTTTTACCTTGAAAAGGGGTTTTTGTATTATTAGAGTGTTTTGAAGTTTGAAAGGTAAAGAAGAGTTTTAAATGCATATGCAAAAGAGAAAGAAAAAGGTCTAAGGGAGACTAACCTAGTATGCTAAAGGTTGTCATGCAAATTGATCCTATAGTTGAGAATAAAAGGGAATGTATCTACCTATGTTGGCATGCATGGATTACAACCTAAGGTCTATCTCAATTCACTTCCTAAGATCGAATCGATAAATCCTACGGGAGCATGTAATCACACAACAAAAGTAAACACACATCACACAAAGCTTGAGGAGTATCCACTCGCTAAAGTAAAACATGTAACACCCCATTTCTACCCAACAATTATATAAAATCAGAGTTACAAAATTTCCAACAAACAAATGGAATGCTACAATTTCAACTTAAAATAACGGTATTTAACATAGATACATAACACTTTAAACTCGGATGAACCAACAACGACATAAATTGATCTTTTAAAACCAACAACTTTCATAACTACGCAGCGGAATCATAAAATTCGACTCAAAAGAAGGTAACATCTTCATCCAACTGAAACAACTCCAAATAACAAGTACTTAACGAAAATCAACTTAAAATTCAACAACTGAAGTAATAACAACAATAAAGCAACAAGCATTCATCGCTCAGAGTGTTACGTATCAGAGCAATGACACCGACTCGAACTACTAAAGGTAAACCACCTTCACTCTGGATTAATTGCACGTTACCAACATATGGATAACATTCAAACAGAAGGGGTGAGACATCGAACAATATAATAGAATGTATGATAAATAATATATTAGAAACAGTTCATACAAAATCACCACTTTGCAAATCTTTAACAACATTAATATCATCAATCCATCCATACAACAACTCAGAATGCAACATGGAATGCGACTTATTTTTATGCATATACATGTGGTACCAATGGAGCAAAACTCCAAACTTAATAAGTTGACAATTAATAGAGGCACCAACAAGGCATAAGCCTTCAACTTTATATTTTTGCCAATCCAGGCCAACTTACCGAGCATGAGCTCCAACTTGATATGCTATGTTTGCGACAACAGTATGAATGTAGTAACAACAACAACAATAATTCAACGACAACTCAACATAATTTAACATTGGCCATAAGACTACAACATAATACTTGCCAATAATTAGAGGCATCTTAACAAGATTCATCAGCACCTTCCAATTCTCAATTTATAACAAGCATACAATAAAACGTATCAACCAAAACATACTACGACGTCCTGCGTAATTATACGAGTAATTCGACTATATCCGACTAAGTAGTTTTTTATTAAAATACTGACTTGCTCTCCAACTGTTACTGAAAACTATACTAAATTACTTGGACTGCTAAACTAAAGTAATTAACCAACTCAACATGCACGGGCGTTAAGGAATAAAGGAGAACTATGTGCCCCTCAACATGCACATGAACCAATAAATAATTAACAAATAACATGTGCCCTCGGCACCACCTGCCGCTTCGTGCAGCTCGACATAAATATCGTGCTCCTTTGGCACGCCTTCGAGCCTAATGTTTCTCGACATCCAACACTTGTATTCCCCGACACACCTTGCATCATAATGTCGCTCGGTGCCTAGCACCTGTATCCCCTGACACCGCGTGTCTTCAAAACTTTTGCACAAACGTTATCGATTATGTGACGAACATTAACCCAACCCTTTAATATCCTCCTCGACCACTAATTTTTGGCCAACAACATGGAATAACACAACGACTTAATGACCACATCAACATAATCCCTAGTTTCCGGCCAACCGCTTGGAATAACACAGCGACTTAACGACTATATCAACATGATCCCTAGTTTCCGGTCAACCGCTCGGAACAACACAACAACTTAACTGAAGGGTGAGAAAACACTTAGAAGGGGGGTTGAATAAGTTTTTTATTTTTCTCGCGCAATAATAATGGAAGGACACAGGTATTTTTATCCTGGTTCGTTTGAAACTCAAACTACTCCAGTCCACCCGCCAAGGTGATTTCGCCTCTCTCAACGGGGACTTAATCCACTATAATCAAACTGATTACAAATGCACAACCAAACTGTTGTGACTAACAATACAATGCACAAGCCAGCTGCAAGTGACTAACACCTCTAAGACTCAACTAGTCCTAGCCCTCTTGAGAAATCTAACCCAACTGGTCTCTCAAGGAACACTTACAAAAATTATCTCTTAACAGTAGTAAATCAGAATGCTTCTAATAAGCTGTATCACAAATTGTGATTTATCACTAAGATTTTTGCCTACTACTTAAGAATTACCCACTATATACTATGAGTTTACAAGAATGAAAACAATGAGCTTTAGTATGTTTTTTGTGGATCAGCAACCTTGCTTTGAAACAAATGGTCTTCTATATATAGCTTCCAGTCTTAACCGTTACTGCCTTAAAGAGAGTGTATGCATTAATGATGTGTGTTAGCTTGGTCTTTATGTTTCCAATGCTCTCGTGTGTAGTACCACTTGAGTGTGTTAGCCGTATTAGCATTAAATGATCAATGGTACTGTCAGAGATTGTCTCTGGAAGTTTAAGAGTTTGCTTGCAGCGTTGCCACTTCAGAGTTTTCTTTAACTTTTTTTCTATCAGAGTTTTCTTCATTTTATGTTCATCATAGTTTGCTTCAGCTTGCATTATCAGATGTTTCTTTTAGCCTGCTTCTTTCAGATCTTTTCTTCAGCTACCTTTATCGAAGGTTGCTTAAGATTGCTTTTCATCAGAGTTTTCCTTGGAGTGCTTCCTTCAGAGTTTGCTTTAGACTTGCGTAAAATGATGTTTCTCTTTTGAGATGCTTGAGTCAGAACATCATATGAATTAGAGAACATGCACATCAGAGTATAAAATATCTTTTACAAAATTTATTTCATTGTTATCATCAAAACTCTAAGATATGATTAGAACCAAACTTTGTTATAACATTAACGACCACATCAACACGACCCCTAGTTTCCGGCCAACTGCTCGGAATAACACAACGACTTAATGACCACATCAACATGTGATAATCTACACTAACCTATTCATAAATTATACCGGACTATGATACGGTGGGAGAACTGATTTGGGATTTTGCGTTTTGTGTTCGCAAATGTTTCGGTTTAGCAAGAGTCGCCACCGACTTTTTATTTTATCCTAAGGAAAGGTCAAAAAGCACAGGAAAGACCTTTGAGATGTTTTCTTGAGTTCGGGGAGTAGATTATAGAAAGGGAAGGTATTAGCACCCTTTCTATCCATTGTTATCCATGGGCTCTTAGTTACTTGCTTAGATCACTTGCTTTGCTTTTCAATTGTTTGAAATGGTGCTTTGTGTGTGGTTTTGAAAGATGTTTTGAAAAGGGGCCATCGTTGTGGCAACCTTTGTAATGATTCTTGTTTGAATGTATACAAATGTGTTTTTGTCTTTTGAAAAGTTTTCAATGTTTGAAAGTTGGATTTTGAAATTGTGTTGTGAAGTGTGTTTGAAAATAACAAGGATGTTTTGCAAGCTTTTGATCAAGTAACTAAGAGTTGTCTACCCTATTTTACTCAAAGATCTTTCTTATGTTTTTAACCCTGTTAACAGTGTTGCTTCACCATTGTATTTGGTGAACAACCTTGTGTTAGGATGTTAAACGGGACAGGCGCGGGTCATCGTATAGACCATGATAATAATTGTGTCAAGTATCTTTGGCAATTTTCTTAAGGGACTTGATCATTTTGTTTAGGCAACTCAGATAGTGTCATCGAGGGACTATGATCTTTTGTTTTGTTTTCGTTTTGCCAAAGTACTTGACATGCAACCATGGCCCATTTTGGAAGGCAACAAGTGGACTGTAACCCTAGGGGTGCAAGTGTGCATTGTGTTTGTTTTTCATGCATATTTGTCTTTGATTAGGTCAAGCTAGTTGTTGATTTTATTTCGCATACAAACCCTAAGTCTAAGCATGGCATAATTGGAAGTATTTAAAGGTGCGAGAATTTAAATTCTACACTATTACAACATGATATAGGGAGGGGGGGTACAAATTTGAATTGGGGGTATTTGACAAGAAATTAAATTCTAGATTATTACAACCAAATCGAATGTATAAGACAATGTTTAAATGTGCAATAATTAATATTTACTTGTTGTATTTTATTTAAGGGTTAATACCTATTTTCACCCCTGACATATTGGGTGTATTTGAAAAATCTCCCTGCCAAAAAAAAGTTCCAATTGTTACCTTGACAAATTTTAAAAGTTTCAGTTTTTACCTTGAGGATGCCACATCACCTAAAAGGCTGATGTGACTTATATTTTTGTTATATTTTTATTATTATTTTAATGACATGGCTTGATTAGTTGTCATTTTTAATTAATTTTTAATTTTTAATTCCATATGGCATTTATATTAATATTTTATTAATTGAGTGTTAATTCAAAGTTAAAAATTTTTTGTCCTTCAACAGGAATCAAACCATGGACGTATTGTTTGCAATAAATATTCATATCATTAACATATTAATTACAATTATCAATAAATTTTCTTAACTAGTTGGTTTAAATAATTTTTAAATTTTTTTTTACATATTTTATCTTTTTACTTTAACTTTTTTTAAATTTTAAATTTTCAAAAATCACTTAAATTTAAAAAAATCACTTAAATTTTCAAAAATCACTTAAATTTAAAAAAATCACTTAAATTTAAAAAAAATCACTTAAATTTAAATCACTTAAATTTAAAATCACTTAAATTTAAAATCACTTAAATTTTCAAAAATCACTTAAATTTAAAAAAAATCACTTAAATATAAAAAAATCACTTAAATATAAAAAAAATAAGTTAAATTTAAAAAAATCACTTAAATTTTCAAAAATCACTTAAATTTTCAAAAATCACTTAAATTTGAAAATTTAAGTGATTTTTGAAAATTTAAGTGATTTTTTTAAATTTAACTTATTTTTTTTATATTTAAGTGATTTTTTTAAATTTAAGTGATTTTTGAAAATTTAAGTGATTTTTGAAAATTTAAGTGATTTTTGAAAATTTAAGTGATTTTAAATTTAAGTGATTTTTGAAAATTTAAGTGATTTTTTTAAATTTAAGTGATTTTTGAAAATTTAAGTGATTTTTTTTAATTTAAGTGATTTTTTTTAATTTAAGTGATTTTTGAAAATTTAAGTGATTTTTTTAAATTTAAGTGATTTTTGAAAATTTAAAATTTAAAAAAAGTTACAGTAAAAAGATAAAATATGTAAAATATTTTTTTAAAAATTATTTAAACCAACTAGTTAAGAAAATTTATTGATAATTGTAATTAATATGTTAATGATATGAATATTTATTGATGCATATATGTAACAAAGAAAGTGTGTTGGTCTAGTGGTAAGAAGTGTTCACTGCAAACAGTATGTCCATGGTTTGATTCCTGCTGAAGGAAAAAAAAAATTTTAACAAGTTTTTTTTTATGTATGTAAAAAGTGTTTTTTAATATAAAATGTAAATAATATAAAAAAGGTCAATTTTTATTATTTGTTATTTTAGGGCAAAAAATCCTAATTCTTAAATAAATAGTATTATTTATTAATTATATACAATAATATATTAATTTATACAAAAATAAAAGTATATTATAAAAAAGATGTTTGTAGTGTAAAATATTAATAAAAATGAAAATTTATTATTTTTTTTATATTTTTGACCTAATTATTTAATAAAATAAAGTATATAACACAAAGTGTATATTCAAGAAAATGCTTTTAAGTGTAAATAAAAATAATAAATGAAAATAAAAATATTTTTTTTATATTATTTTTGAGTTTTAATAAAAAGAAATAGATTATTTACATATTTATACTAGTAATAATTAAAATAAATTCCAAATAAATACAAAAATTTATGAAAATAAAATTTTTAAGTATTTTTATGTTAGAAAATAAAATATCAAAATAAAAAATGAAATAAAAATGCAAAAATGACCAATGTACAAATAAATGGGCCAGGGGGTGTAAACTGAAAATGCATGTGTAAAGAGTAAAAACAACCAGGCCCAACCCAGTCAGAATTCATCTTCTTTCTCTTGTTCACAAAAACGCGTGTTCTGTACATCAATGGCTATCTCTTGATTCTTTGATTTTTTGACAAAACTCATAACATGAAACTTGTAGAGCATCAAACAACGAATTCAACCATATAAAAAACTTAAGCTAACTCTCAAAGACCAGAGAGAATTTCTCTGGCCCTAATTCTTAACCTAGTTTTTTCAAAAAGTTCATGGGTGAAATTCTCCTAGCACGATTAATGTAAATGAAAACTAAGCATATGTATGGCTTCAGGGCTATGAGTACAACATATTTCATTCACAAACCTAAGCCTAACTATTCCTAAATAGAGAGATAGAAGTCCATGAAATACCTGTTTCAGTTGACTTCGAGCTGGCCAATGCAACAACTTTTAAGGGTGCTTGAGCTTCTTTTGAGCTTGCCTGAAGTCTAAGGAAGCTTTCCCAATGCTTACTTTGTTTTGAAATGGCTTGAATCGTGCCACAGAACTTAACCTGCAAAACTTTGAAACAAAAATGGCAAAGTGTGTTAATGGTGTTACAGCTAGCAATGGAGGCCTGGGATAGTTCAGGTGAGTTGAGTGGAAGGTATTGGAACAAATTTGAGGCAAAACGCACGAGGGAGAATGGAGATGGAGATGGTTCTGCAGGGCTTGCCCTGTTTTGCAGAAAAACAGTGATTCTGTGTACAAGGGAGTTTGAGAGGTAAAGGGGTTGTGTTTCTAGCTTGTTAGGAGGTATCCAACTTGTTTGCAATATTTGTGTAAGTTGGTTTTAACAGATGTGAGAGATTGCTTCTGTTTTGCAAGTTTCTTCTCTTTCAAGCAAGAGTGTGTGTGTTTAATGCAGGCCTGTACAAGTCCTATATCATGCTGCATATCTTGCCCTTGGTTACTGGAATTGGTAGATTTGATCTTGCCTCAGAGATATGGCCCCATGCCTCAAGGATCTTGTTTTGACATAAAGTGCAACTTTACAAAAATGGCATTATACTTTTTTCCAAATAGGGATTAGTTTTGTATGCAATGTCCAAATGACCAAGATAATACCTTAGCTCAATGGTTATGCATTAAATTATGGAGTACAAGTTGGTTTTGAGGCCTGCAAGCTAGTACCAAGCATGCTGATTTGAAAATGCAAGTTTGTATGAACATGTATTGGTCATGGACAAAAGTGAGTTTTTGCCAACTTCCAGCATTCGATTCTCTCTAACCACAAGGGTGTTTGAGGAGTTCTTTGACAATTTGGAAAGCTTGGAAAATTTACTATAGTTCATCTTTGAAATGAAACTTGAAACTCCAAGTGGGACTATGTGAAAAATGGCCAAGAAGATGGGTCAAAATCCTGCCTAAATTAGGGCAAAATTTCTCTAAGTTAAAAGTTTTAGGTACCCTTGTTCCAAAAATCATAACTTGAGATACAAACCTCTTTTGAGAAAACTTTGTGATTAAAAGTTGTAGACTTTGTGATAGACTACAACTTTCATGTTTCAAGTTTTGTTTGAATCCATTTTCATCTTGGTGAAAAAAATGGGACAAAGTTAGGAAAAAATAAGAAAATTTCATAACTTAGAAAATTTCTAAGTTATGAAATTTTTCCATTTTAAACCCTAATTTGCATTTTTGGGTTTCTTGATGAACAAGTTTCATAATTTGACATGTCTTGATGAAAAATGACCCTTGGCACTTGATTTTGACCAAAAAGTCAAAGTTTGACTTTTCAGTGTACAGTCAAATTTTGATCAGTTGACTGAAAAATTCATTTGTCAATCCTATGCATTTGATATCTTTTGAACTTGTTGAGTGGGTCAAGACAATGTCATTGAGTCCTTGAGTCCATGTGTGAGCTTGATTTGCCATTGGCTAGGTCAAACAGTCAAAAATTGCCTTTGTGCAGTCAAAACCCTAAAAATGATCATTTTGCCCTTTTGGTGATCTGATTAAATTTCTTGTGGAATTGTGATTCAAACTTAATCAAATGGTTCATATGAGTTCATAATGTTGATGTGGGTCAAATTTCATGAGGTTTGACTGTCAATTGGCCATAGTTGACTTTTTCCCTAATACAACTGATTTCTAGGTCAACTGTCCAATTGACTGGGCAAAAATTTGAATCAAGGTTTGAAAATTGGTATGGACAACCTTGTGAGTCCAACATGAAGTATGAAAGTCAGTTTGGGCATTGTAGGTAAAAACATCCCTGTGCAAACTCAAACCCTAATTTAGGTCAACAATGCAAGGAGGTGTCTTGAGCAGAGCAAACCCTAGCTTGATCTTGAGTTCCAAGAGTCTTGTGATTGAGAAAATGTTGATGAAATGAGAGGGAAAATTTTGGGGTACAACAGTTGCCCCTGTTCAATCTTCTTGAACCTGAAGAGTTAGATTGGCAAGTTTGCCTTTCGCGACTCAAAGGTAAAAGAGGATTGGACACTAGAGTGCCCGTAAATTTGCACTCGTCAAAATAATGTTGAGGGAATGGGCTTAAAGATGCCATTTGGAGATGGCAGAATCTTGATGGAGATGGGCTTAAAGATGCCATCCAAGAATGTTTGTTGAAGTGCAATGTTGTAGGTCAGAAGAATGAGCACCAAATGGTATCCGTGTATGGAATGCACTTGAACTGTATCTGGAGACTGAGTCTGTATGAGCAAAAGAACGGCGTCCGTGTCCGAAGCGTATCTGAGTTGTAACTGTATTTGAACTTTGAATGAATATCAGAATGACTGCCGTGTCTGGAGTGTATCTGTATTCTGAATGGGTAACAGAGAAACATCTGTATACGGAGCAACTGTGTGCTGGGGATAAATTCTGAATGAGTGATAGAATGGCAACCGTGTCTGGAGCGTATCTGGACTGTATCTGAAGTTAAGATATGTATGAGTAGTAGAATGAATTCCGTGTCTGGAGTGTATCTGAGGCTGTAACTGGGATCTGAATAAGTGACAGAATGACTTCCGTGGCGACCGCACTGGGGAGAATCAAACTGCTGGTGTAAGGGCCAGAATGGCATCCGTGTTTGGAGCGTATATGAACTTTGAGTTGAGAATCTGAATGAGAGATAGAATGGTTGTCGTGTCTGGAGCGTATCTAGTCTGTATCTGATTGCTGAAGTCTGAATGAGTAGTAGAATGACCGTCGTGTCTGGGGTGTATCCATACTGTATTTTGACTTGAAGTTCTGAATGAGTAATAGGATGACCACCGTGTCTGGGGTGTATCCATACTGTATCTGAATAATTGTTTAATGATAGCCTTTTAATCTTATCCTGAAAAGGATAAAATGTTATCTAAAACACAAAGTTATATTGCATGATATGTATGATGCAATGAACTATGTTTTATCAATGTTTATGATATATGAATGTAATGGATGTGCATGTAATCTGATTAGCTGTCTTGCAGAGGAAAATAAATCCTTGATAACTGGAGATAATGAAATCTTTGACTGCTGTCGGAGGAAGTAAATTCCTGACCGATGTTAAGGATTCAAAAATCTTTGATTGTTGAAGATGAGAAATCCTTGCTGACTGCTTGGGGATTAAAGATCTTTGATTGTTGAGAATGAGAAATCCTGGGACCACTGCTGGGGATTGAAAATCCTTGGTGACTTGTGGGGATTTTAACAAGAGCTTTGCCAACTTCTTTGGGGAATGAGAATTCTTCATGACTTTCCTGGGAAATAAGGAAAACTCTGACGACCTCTACTGGGGAATTAAAACCTGGGAGGCTTCCAATGGAGAAACAGGAACTAGAATCCTCATTCTGTCGGGAAATAACTCTGTGGGGAGAGTGTTTACTCGGTCAGGGAAATCAGGATCTTGGGTTGTACGCCAATCTACTGGGGAAGTTGGGGAAAACTGAATGGTTCCCACTGGGGATAAATAGTTGGAAATTTGACTTCGCTGGGGAAGGAGGTTTAGAATATTCTAGCTCTGCTAGGGATATGTATTTCAGGGTTTTCGGGCTCCACCGAGGATCGGGTTTTAACTCTGATGGGAATTTTGAAGCTTAACTCAGCTGGGGAATCAAGTTTTAGACTGTATTGGCTCCGCTGCGGATCTTGAAGCTTAATTTCGCTGGGGAAATATACTCCAAATTTTGCCTTATTGAGGATTTGAATGATGTGTCGTAGGGAATTTCTTCTGGAATGGCATAAAGATTTCTTCCTACTCCTTCAACCTATCAGTAATTATCCTTTTTTAGTTTCGTTTTATTTGTAAGCAGTGATTATATTCAAATGCATATGCCTTTTTAACAAAACATTGGGCGTTTTCAAATAAAACATAAGTGTAAAAAGAAAAGAAAAGCAAGCGAATTTTTGCACTTTGAAGTATATTTGTATTCTTTTGTGAGTATCTTTGTACAAAGGAGACAGAAATCCTAGTAAGAGAATGTTGTCGTAAAAATTGAAAAAATTTATACAAAAGAAAGATGGCTATGTGTAACAATTCCATGGGATTCCCATTCTGCTATAGCCTTCACAACTCTGAATATCTTGTCCATTCGCTGCTTCATTCGTCGATGACTAGATTGATCAGAAGCTTGGAGTTTGTTGGTGAAGAGATTGTTCTTGAAGTGATCCGACGAGACATAGTCATATGCTTTAACTCCCTAACTTTTGCCTGGACCGCCCTTTCGGGTTTTCGATCCATCGGGAAAACCCTTTTTTGCCCAAGTCGCCCTTTCGGGTTTTCAACTTGCCAGGTGTACAAATTTTTTTGTTTTATCCCTAATTTTTGCCTGAACCGCCCTTTCGGGTTTTCGATTCACCGGGATGCTCATTTTTGCCCAAGTCGCCCTTTCGGGTTTTCAACTTGCCAGGTCGTTTTATACGTAGTATCTTTTGACTATGTCTGCGCTCGCAGGGTGTGGCAAATCATCGCCATCCATGGTGGTCAGAATCATTGCCCCACCAGAAAAGATGCTCTTGATCACAAATGGTTCTTCGTAGGTAGGAGTCCATTTGCCCCTGGGATCACTTTGCGGCAAGATGATCCGCTTGATTACCAGATCTCCGACTTGATATACCTGACGCCTAACTTTCTTGTTGAAAGCCTTGATCATGCGTTTTTGATACGTCTGACCATGGTAAACAGTAGTAAGTCGCTTCTCGTCGATCAAATTAAGTTGATCAAGCCGGGTCTGAATCCAATCGTCTTCACTTAAACCAGCGTCCTTCATAATCCTTAAGGAAGGAATCTGAACTTCCATGGGTAACACAACTTCCATACCATATACCAAAGAAAATGGGGTTTCACCTGTTGAAGTACGTGTCGTGGTACGATATCCATGTAGAGCAAATGGTAACATCTCATGCCAGTCCTTGTAGGTGACTGTCATCTTTTGAATGATCTTCTTGATATTTTTGTTCGCGGCTTCAACATCACCGTTCATCTTCGGCCGATAGGGAGACGAATTGTGATGATAAATCTTGAACTATTCGCATAGAGCGGTGATCATAGTGTTGTTCAAATTCGTACTGTTGTCTGTGATGATCCTGTCAGGGACACCGTACCAGCATATGAGGTTCTGCTTGATAAAGTGGGCAACCACATTCTTTATAACTGAGGCAAAGTAAGTTGCTTCGACCCACTTGGTAAAATAGTCAATAGCGACCAGGATGAAGCGATGTCCATTGGATGTCGTGGGCTTGATCTCTCCAATCATGTCAATGCCCCACATTGCGAATAGCCAAGGAGCTGTCAGAACATTGAGAGGAACAGGAGGAATATGTACCTTGTCAGCATAGACTTGGCACTTGTGGCAAGTACGGGAATGTTGATGACAATCAGCTTCCATGGTAGACCAGTAGTAGCATGCCCTTAGAATCTTTTTAGCCATCGTATGTCCGCTCAAGTGGGTACCAAATATGCCATTGTGTATCTCAGTCATGATCAACTCTGCTTCAGCTTTGTCCACACAACAAAGCAGAACACAATCATGGCTGCGCTTATAAAGGATGTCATTGCTTAGGAAGAACTTGGCAGCAAATCTCCTTAATAAATTTTTGTCATTGACGGAAGCTCCTTCAGGGTATTCTCTAGTCTGGAGATACCTTTTGATTTCATGAAACCAGGGTTGTTCCACTACTTCTTCGGTATTAATCTCATGACAGTGCACAGGTTCATCCATTCGCTCGATGGTTATTTGGGGAGCCTCGTTATCCCAGTTGAGTTTAAACATGGAAGACATTGTAGCCAGAGTATCTGCTAGCTGATTTTCTTCTCGCGGGAAGTGCTCGAAAGTAATCTGCTCGAAATGAGGCAACAATGTCAGGACATGTTCTTTGTATGGGATAAGATTAGGATGTTTAGTGTCCCACTCTCCTTTGACTTGACTGATAACCAAAGTTGAGTCCCCAAATACGACCAAAGATTTGATTCCCAAGTCTATAGCAGCCTTGAGACCAAGGATGCAAGCTTCATATTCAGCCATGTTGTTGGTACAACTGAAACAAAGTCGGGCAGTGAAGGGTGTATGGAAACCTTCCGGAGAAATGAGTATCGCACTGATATCGTTGCCAAGTGCATTTGAAGCACCATCAAAGTACAGGGTCCAATGAGATCCTTGTTCAGGTCCGTCATACGGTCTGTTACCTTCGATGTTGTCCAAAGTCATGATGTCCTCGTCAGGGAAGTCGAATCTCATAGATTGGTAATCTTCGACGGCTTGATGAGCTAGATGGTCAGCTAGTACACTCCCCTTTATAGATTTTTGGGTAGTATACTGGATATCATACTCAGTCAGGATCATTTTCCATCTAGCGATTCTTCCAGATAAAGCAGGCTTCTCGAAGATATACTTGATCGGATCCATTTTGGAAATCAGCAAGGTGGTATGAGTCAACATATACTGTCTCAGCCGGCGAGCAGCCCATACCAAAGCGCAGCAAGTTTTCTCGAGCAGTGAGTAGCGAGTCTCACAGTTGGTAAACTTTTTTGCTAAGGTAATAAATGGCATGCTCTTTTCGGCCAGACTCGTCATGTTGGCCCAGCACACACCCCATTGAGTTATCTAGAACAGTCAGATACATGATTAACGGCCTTCCTTCGACGGGTGGCATCAGAATAGGAGGTTCTAGCAAATACTCCTTGATCTTAGCAAAAGCAACTTGACAATCATTGTTCCATTCAACTACCTGATCTTTCTTTAACAGTTTGAAAATTGGCTCACAGGTAGATGTCAGGTGAGAGATGAACCTGGCGATATAGTTCAAGCGTCCCAAGAATCCTCTAACCTCCTTTTCAGTACGGGGGGCAGGCATTTCTTGTATAGCCTTCACTTTAGCTAGATCAACCTCAATGCCTTTGTTGCTGACAATAAATCCCAAAAGTTTACCAGACCTAACTCCAAAAGTGCACTTGCTCGGGTTCAACCTGAGCTTATACTCCTTTAACCTGTCAAACAGCTTTTGCAAATGACCAAGGTGTTCTTCTTCTGTTTGTGATCGAGCTATCATGTCTTCTATGTAAACTTCGATCTCATTATGTATCATATCATGAAACAAAGCTACCATGGTGCATTGATAAGTTTCCCCTGCATTCTTCAGTCCGAATGGCATCACTTTGTAGCAGAAGGTACCCCATTGCGTGACGAAAGTAGTTTTCTCCATATCCTCGGGGGCCATTTTGATCTGGTTATATCCCGAGAATCCGTCCATGAAGGAAAATACCTTGTGCTGAGCTGTATTGTCAACCAAGATGTCGATATGCGGCAGTGGAAAATCGTCTTTAAGGCTAGACCTGTTTAGATCCTGATAGTCCACACACATTCTGACTTTGCCGTCCTTCTTAGGCACGGGCACAATGTTAGCAACCCATTGTGGATATGAGGTAACAGCCAGAAAGCCAGTGTTGAATTGCTTCATTACTTCAGCCTTGATTTTCTCATACATGTCAGGCCTCATCTGGCGGACCTTTTGTTTGATCGGTGGACAGTCTTCTCTTGTAGGGAGACGGTGAACCACGATATTTGTGTCTAACCCTGATATGCCTTCATAAGACCAGGCGAAGATTTCAACATATTCGTTCAACAACTGCACTAAGCGCTCCTTGACACTTGGTTCGAGGTTGGCACCCACTTTTACTTCTTTCCTGTCTTCCTCTGTCCCTAAGTTGATAGTTTCTAGCAACTCTTCATGAGGCAGAATAGCCCTCTCTTCTTGTTGCAGAAGTCTGGCTAACTCTCCCAGCACTTCACAATCTTCGCCAACTTCGTACTCAACATGATTGACCAAATCTTCAGAGTTATCGAAGGCTAAAGCAGAATAGTCACCCATGGAATCCGGAGTGGATGGGTACCTGCATTTGTAAGTGTGGGTGTGTGTAAGGGATAACCATCCTTAAACAAACAAAAATGTAAAAGGAAAGAAAATGAACACAACAATTTATAGATGAAAAACGTCAAATGATTCATTAAAACATGGAATATGATTATGAAGAAAATCAGGCCCTTACAAATGGACCTACATGCCCCGGGCAAGGCATGAGGTGAAAATAGTGTGCGAATTGTTTTAGTTATTACAGACCATAAAAATGGGAAATTGTTCAAAGATAAAATTACTGGTTGATAAAGGTGATGGGAACAAAATCCTTTGCTTCCCAGTTGCTCAAACCCCCTTCGACGGTCGGAAAGATCCAATCTTCAAAGTGGCTCTCTTCATCTTCATCTTCTACAACATTGATTCCATGGTGTGAGATCTTGACGGGTGGCCCTCCAGCCTTGGAGCGACGCATAGCCTTTTATCCTACAGCAATAAACCCTAACCCAAACTTATCTGTCTTATGGGGAAATTCAGGCAATTGTCCCCATACTGTACTCTTCCCTTATTTAACCACAGCCTCTGCGTCCTTGAGAGATGCCATCCTAGATACATGCTTGGGAACGATAGGCACCTCAACCATTGTCTTCGCAACAACTACCTCAGGATACACTTCCTCGAAATGCTGGAAAGACGTTTCGATGAACTCGCCATCCAACTCCACATAGCGGAAGGAATTGAAATGACTTATCATGTACTCTTCCTTGCCGTGCACTGTTATAATCTTACCCTTAACAGGATATTTCAGCATTTGGTGCAAAGAGGAGGTAACTGCCCCGGCATAATGGATCCACAGTCTTCCTAGTAAACATGAATATGACGGACGGATGTCCATCACGTAAAAGGTGGAGTTGAAAACTTATGTGCCTACTTTGATAGGAATATCAACCTCTCCATGAACCATTCTCTTGGAACCATCAAAAGCCCTAACAACGATGTTACTAGGTTTGAGGGTCAGTCCTTCGCAGTCCAAACGGTCTAAGGCTTTCTTGGGCAGCACATTCAAAGAAGAGCCAGTATCAACTAAGACATGGGCGAGAGTGGTTCCCCGGCATTCAACTGAAACATGTAACGCATCATTGTGTTTCCTTCCTTTGGGAGTTAAGTCAGCATCGGAAAAGCCAAGGCCATTATCAGCAGTAAGACTGGCCACACATTCCTGAAACTGGTCAGCCGAAGTCTCTTGGGGAACATGTGCCGCCTTTAAGAATTTTATTAGGGCCTTAGCGTGGGCCTCAGAACAGAGCAAAAGAGCTAACATTGAAATTTTAGAAGGGGTCTGCCCTAACTGTTCCACAACGTCGTAGTCACTTTTTCTGATTATTTTCAAGATTTCATCCATTTCTTTCTGAGTGATTTCGGGGATAACCACAGCATGAGCCTTCGTCCTGACAGGCACTTGCAGTATCCCCTTACCCTTGTCGATAGTATCAGCAGATGGTCTTACTTCAGGAGTATCCAATTTTTCAATCACTGGGCCTTGTACAGATGGTCCAACAGGTACAGAAGCTTTCAAGGGTCCGAAAACTGCTCGAGGGGGAGCAATCTCCGGAGAAAAGATCCGGCCGCTGCGGGTTATCTTGCTTGTACCCGTGATGTTCCCTATATCATGGTTTTCTTCTTCAGAAATCTCTTGGACTGTTTCGATTTGTTTGATACCATGGTAGAAGATTTCTCCCCCATAGTTCCATGGTATCGTTTTGCTTGATTGGCACGAGACAGGTCCCGGCATGGTGATCTTTAAAGGTACACATTCAGAGTTGGGTGTAATCCTGACAGGCCTTTTGCAAGCCTTGGGAGGATTGTTGGAAATGGTTATAATTGCAATATCGTTGGTAGAAGTAGCAACAGTATCAGGAGTAACAGGATTGAAGGTATCAACAGGGGTTTTCTGGAAAAGTATCTCTTGGGTATCCATCAGGAGTTGGACACCTGACTTCAACATTGGGCAATCACCTCGTATGTTCAAACAAAAATAACAGTCTTTACCACAACCAGGAAAGATCCAGGCTCTCAATAAATTTTCTTTAATCACAAGTAACGGCGTCAGCAGGTCAACAACATCAGTAACATGAGTGTCCTCCATAACAACATGAATATTGTGGCCGTGTTTGGGCATCGGAGCAGATATAACATTGGGCTTCTTAGGAGCATCAAATTCTACTTCCTTAGCATCAATCAGATCCTGGATTTTGTTCTTAAGCGCCCATCAATTATTGGTATCGTGCCCAGCACTGTCGGAATGGTAAGCACACTTGGCATTAGAGTGGTAGTATGGAGAGGAGGTGTTAGGGTTCTTTGGCGCTTCCTTCAAACTTGTCAAATTCAGCTTCAACAAATGAGGAAGTACCTGAGCGGGCGTCATGTTGATGCGGGTGAACTGCCGTTGTGGCCTTTCCACCCGTTGTTGATTAGGTCTCGACTGATTGTTACGAGGTTGATCATTTGACGAGTTTTGAATCATCACAGCCCCTACAGTCGGCCGATGCTCAACTCTTCCCAATCCCTTCTGAGAATACACAGCAGGTGCTTCCTTCTTGGCTGGGAAGGGTTTCTTAACAGCCGTGGATGCGGAAGCATCCTTTTGAATCTTTCCACTCTTAATATCAGCCTCAACCCTTTCGCCGGTCAAAATCAGTTCAGTAAATCACATGGAAGAACTTCTGATCAGATGATTGAAGAAGGGGCCAAACAGGGTCCCCAGACACATGTCAACTAACTCCCTATCTGATAGCGGTGGCTGCACCCTTCCAGCCAGATCACGCCACTTCTGGATGTACTCTTTAAACCCTTCATTGGAAGCCATCCCCATACTTTGTAACTGAGTACGAGTGGGTGCCAAATCAGCATTGTATTGATACTGACGATAAAAAGCAGCTGCCAAGTCTTCCCAATTGTGAACCTCTGATCTTTCTAGTTGATAAAACCAGTCTAACTGCATGCCAGACAAGCTGTCTTGGAAAAAGTGTACCCATAGGTCTTTATCGGATGAGTGGGGTTGGATTTTTCTGACATACAATCTCAGGTGCATCTTTGGGCAAGACAGACCGTCATACTTGGCAAATGTTGGCACCTTGAACTTGGGATGGATAACAATCCCAGCTACCAGCCCTAGTTCTTCAAAATCCAATCCGGGCACCCTCTGCAACTCCATAGCTGCCAGTCTATCTTCAAGGTTCTTATATTTATCATCTGCTGGTGGATACTGTTGTTCGGAGTAGTCTTCGTCTTCTTCCTCTTCCTCCTCTTCAACCTCGGATTCAGAAGGCACAGCAGTCCCTTTCCCTTTACCGGCCCCTTCGTTAGACGTTGAGGGGAACTCGAGAACTCTTCTGGCCTGATGCTCAAATCTTCTTCCCAAAGTGGCTACTCCACGTCTCTTTTTCTTTTTCTCTTTATTCTTATCCAACAAAACTTTGAGGTCCTCTTGACCCTTTGCCAAGGTCATGAGGAGTTGCTGGAACTGTGAATTTTGTGCCTGCAGATCCTTTACCGTTTGCTCCAAATCCATCTTGCTGAAATAAACAGCAGAAAGATAAGGAAACCTGGCGTGAAGACCTGTTTATGCATATGATGAATGGTATGTTATTCATGTAATGCATTCAAGGGTTCAAAAATTCAAATTTGTTGCAAACAAAAAGAATGCACGTCATATTAAGAAGAAATTTGTTAGTACAGAAGTGCCCCATGGGAGAAATATTACAAAACTCGTAATGTAAAAAGACATTGCGCATCCTCTTTGGTGCGATGTAAGTGTTGAGAGTCTCCTCCTCGTGAAGTCGGCGGGTAAGCTCCAAAACCTTCTTCTCACTGGCATAGAAGCTGGCTTCAAAGGTATTTCGTTCTTCCTTGAGTTGGATCCAACTCTTTTGCATTTCTTCCCATGATGTTGGCATGTCAGGATGTAGGATGGTGTATGGAACCTCTCCTTCTATAACATGCTCTTTGATCAATGGGAGAATGTGAGGGTATGGCATCATAAGATTTTGGGAGCGGGCTCGTACCCACTTGAGATAAGGCTCAAGGGGGATGGAATTCATGTGCCCCAGTGTCTTACTATACACCTTGTTAGGCATCCTCTAAGCTCTGATGAACCTTTATCGAAGTCCTTGCGCATCGTTATCAAAGTCAAAAACTAGGTCCGGAATTAACTTGTCATGAGGGTCATCCCTCCGAGCATATCCAAATTGTCTCAAAGCTAGACAGGGGTTGTAGGTGATGCCTCCCCTAATGCCAAGTAGTGGGACATTAGGGAATTCCCCACAACGATCAATGATGATGACATTTTCTCTGGACCGAGAACACCAATGTACATCAGAATGTGTGAGGGTCATCAACCGTTATGACCACCTTAAACCCTGCTCATTCTTCAAAACTGATTGTGGAAGGTGAGAAATAAACCACCTTGCTAGGAGAGGAGTACAACACATGAGAACACCTCTTTTCCTCATTGTTCGTGTGTAAAATGAGTGTAGGATGTCCCCAAGCAATATAGGTATAGGATTCCTGGGTATGAAAATCTTGACAGCATTCACATCTATAAGCTGATCAGGGTTTGGGAACAAGACCAACCCATACATGGGGAGTTCCACAATCTCTTCAAAGGCTTGTAGATCAAGATAATTCCAACAGTCTTGTGCCTTCTCAAACAGAAACTTTGCCAAGAAGCCCTTAACCCCACTTCTGGTCTCCCAATGCCCCTTGATGTCAGATGGTTGCAAGTGTAATGCTTGAGCAACATCTTCAGGCTTTGGTTCTTTTTTCGTACCGTTATAGGGTAGTTGATTAAGAATAGGAATTCTCAAGAGTTGAGAAAATTCCTCCAAAGTAGGCACCAACTGGTAATCGGGGAATGTGAAACAGTGGTGTAGGGGGTCAAAGAACTGGAAGAGGACTTTCACCATGTCTTCTTCAATGTTGGTGTTGACTAAGTTGAGGAGTCTACCATGTATTTCACTGAAGAGAGAATTCTCTGGAATCCTAGAAGTAAGCTCCTTGAGTTGAGGAGGGATTATCACAAGGTTGACTTGTATTGTTTTCCTGCGAAGAGATTCCATGACCTACAAAACAAGAACAAAGATGAAGATCCAAACCCTTGAAATGGTTAGTGGATGCATATGATGCTTTATGATGTTCATGATGTATGCACAAACACATGTACAAGCAAGTCACACAAAACCCTAGTTTCAGGCTTGTATGAGGTTTCATAGGTAAGTACCCTCTTGAGTTTAGTTGGCTCAAACCTGTCCTATAAATAGTAACCGGGTTCTAATGAGCTGAATATCACTGGATTGTTTTCTATGTTCATTGTTTTGGTTTAGCCACCTAACTAGCGACCAAAATATTCTAAGAAAACAACCCTCAATGAGTGTAGTATCGAGTATCTACCAACTTCGGACTGCACCAAAGCCGGTCATCTCACTACCCCTAAAAAAGGCCAAGATGGTCAAGTAGGGTTCTAAGAGTTCATTAGTGCTTCATGACATCACTCAGCGGCCCTGTATTCTCTTTGATTGACTCAAAGGCTACCGGTACTCACAAATATGTCGTACTAATATAGCTATTGCTTCAACTGTGTCGGTATATCCCGCACAATTTCCATAATGTATTGCTATTTACCTATGAATGTTTCCCAAATCCGGGTAGAGGATTTCAAGCCCAAACAAGTGAACCAAAATGTAAAGCAATCAAAGCAAACAATAATCATGAAAAGGGTGATCTAAGCCCTAAGGTTACTCCACTTTTAAAATAATTCCCCAACATAGTCGCCAGTTCTGTGATAAGGTGGGAGAACTGACTTGGGATTTTGCGTTTTGTGTTTGCAAATATTTTGGTTTAGCAAGAGTCGCCACCGACTTTTTATTTTATCCTAAGGAAAGGTCAAAAAGCACAAGAAAGACCTTTGAGATGTTTTCTTGGGTTCGGGGAGTAGATTATAGAAAGGGAAGGTATTAGCACCCTTTCTATCCATGGTTATCCACGGGCTCTTAGTTACTTACTTATATCACTTGCTTTACTTTTCAATTGTTTGAAATGGTGCTTTGTGTGTGGTTTTGAAAGATGTTTTGAAAAGGGGCCATCGTTGTGGTAACCTTTGTAATGATTCTTGTTTGAATGTATACAAAGGTTTTTTTGTCTTTTGAAAAGTTTTCAATATTTGAAAGTTGGATTTTGAAATTGTTTTGTGAAGTGTGTTTGAAAATAGCAAGGATATTTTGCAAGCTTTTAATCAAGTAACTAAGAGTTGTCTACCCTATTTTACTCAAAGATCTTTCTTATGCTTTTAACCCTTTTAACAGTGTTGCTTCACCATTGTATTTGATGAACAACCTTGTGTTAGGATGTTAAACGGGACAGGCGCGGGTCATCGTATAGACCATGATAACAATTGTGTCAAGTATCTTTGGAAATTTTCTTAAGGGACTTGATCATTTTGTTTAGGCAACTCACATAGCGTCATCGAGGGACTATGATCTTTTATTTTGTTTTCGTTTTGCCAAAGTACTTGACATGCAACCATGGCCCATTTTGGAAGGAAACAAGTGGACTGTAACCCTAGAGGTGCAAGTGTGCATTGTGTTTGTTTTTCATGCATATTTGTCTTTGATTAGGTCAAGCTAGTTGTTGATTTTATTTCGCATACAAACCCTAAGTCTAAGCATGACATAATTGGAAGCATTTAAAGGTGCGAGAATTTAAATTCTACACTATTACAATATGATATAGGGAGGGGGTACAAATTTGAATTGGGGGTATTTGACAAGAAATTAAATTCTAGATTATTACAACCAAATCGAATGTATAAGACAATGTTTAAATGTGCAATAATTAAATAAAATACAACAAGTAAATATTAAATAAAATGTATTATGCAAAAAGTTTTTTTTTTATGTATGTAAAAAGTGTTTTTTAATATAAAATGTAAATAATATAATAAAGGTCAATTTTTATTATTTGTTATTTTAGGGCAAAAAACCCTAATTCTTAAATAAATAGTATTATTTATTAATTATATACAATAATATATTAATTTATACAAAAATAAAAGTATATTATAAAAAAGATGTTTTTAGTGTAAAATATTAATAAAAATGAAAATGTATTATTTTTTTATATTTTCGACCTAATTATTTAATAAAATAAAGTATATAAGTATATATATATATATATATATATATATATATATATATATATATATATATATATATATATATATATATATATATATATATATATATATATATATATATATATATATATATATATATATATATATATATATATATATATATATATATATATATATATATATATATATATATATATATATATATATATATATATATATATATATATATATATATATATATATATATATATATATATATATATATATATATATATATATATATATATATATATATATATATATATATATATATATATATATATATATATATATATATATATATATATATATATATATATATATATATATATATATATATATATATTAAACATATTAAATATATAGAAATAAAAATTAATTATTTACAAAAAAATGTGTATATTCAAGAAAATGCTTTTAAGTGTAAATAAAAATAATAAATGAAAATAAACATATTTTTTATATTATTTTTGAGTTTTAATAAAAAGAAATAGATTATTTACATATTTATACTAGTAATAATTAAAATAAATTCCAAATAAATACAAAAATTTATGAAAATAAATTTTTTAAGTATTTTTATTTTAGAAAATAAAATATCAAAATAAAAAATGAAATAAAAATGCAAAAATGACCAATGTACAAATAAATGGGTCAGGGGGGTGTAAACTGAAAATGCATGTGTAAAGAGTAAAAACAACCAGGCCCAGCCCAGTCAGAATTCATTTTCTTCCTCTTGTTCACAAAAACGCGCGTTCTGTACATCAATGGCTATCTCCCGATTCTTTGAATTTTTGACAAAACTCATAACATGAAACTTGTAGAGCATCAAACAACAAATTCAACCATATAAAAAACTTAAGCTAACTCTCAAAGACCAGAGAGAATTTCTCTGGCCCTAATTCTTAACCTAGTTTTTTCATAAAGTTCATGGGTGAAATTCTCCTAGCACGATTAATGTAAATGAAAACTAAGCATATGTATGGCTTCAGGGCTATGAGTACAACATATTTCATTCATAAACCTAAGCCTAACTATTCCTAAATAGAGAGATAGAAGTCCATGAAATACCTGTTTCAGTTGACTTCGAGCTGACCAATGCAACAACTTTCAAGGGTGCTTGAGCTTCTTTTGAGCTTGCCTGAAGTCCAAGGAAGCTTTCCCAATGCTTACTTTGTTTTGAAATGGCTTGAATCGTTTCACAGAACATAACCTGCAAAGCTTTGAAACAAAAATGGCAAAGTGTGTTAATGGTGTTACAGTTAGCAATGGAGGCCTGGGATAGTTCAGGTGAGTTGAGTGGAAGGTATTGGAACAAATTTGAAGCAAAACGCACGAGGGAGAATGGAGATGGAGATGGTTCTGCAGGGCTTGCCCTGTTTTGCAGGAAAAATAGTGATTCTGTGTACAAGGGAGTTTGAGAGGCAAAGGGGTCGTGTTTTGGCTTGTTAGGAGGTATCTAACTTGTTTGTAATGTTTGTGTAAGTTGGTTTTAACAGATGTGAGAGATTGCTTCTGTTTTGCAAGTTTCTTCTCTTTCAAGCAAGAGTGTGTGTGTTCAATGCAGGCATGTACACGTCCTATATCATGCTGCATATCTTGCCCTTGGTTACTAGAATTGGTAGATTTGATCTTGCCTTAGAGATATGGCCCCATGCCTCAAGGATCTTGTTTTGACATAAAGTGCAACTTTACAAAAATGACATTATACCTTTTTCCAAATAGGGATTAGTTTTGTATGCAATGTCCAAATGACCAATATAATACCTTATCTCAATGGTTATGCATTAAATTATGGAGTACAAGTTGTTTTTGAGGCCTGCAAGCTAGTACCAAGCATGCTGATTTGAAAATGCAAGTTTGTATGAACATGTATTGGTCATGGACAAAAGTGAGTTTTTGCCAACTTCCAGCATTCGATTCTCTCTAACAACAAGGGTGTTTGAGGAGTTCTTGGATAATTTGGAAAGCTTGGAACATGTACTATAATCCATCTTTGAAATGAAACTTGAAACTCCAAGTGGAACTATATGAAAAATGGCCAAAAAGATGGGTCAAAATCCTGCCTAAATTAGGGCAAAATTTCTCTAAGTTAAAAGTTTTAGGTACCCTTGTTCCAAAAATCATAACTTGAGATACAAGCCTCTTTTGAGAAAACTTTGTGAATAAAAGTTGTATACTTTGTGATATAATACAACTTTCATATTTCAAGTTTTATTTGAATCCATTTGCATCTTGGTGAAAAAAATGAGACAAAGTTAGGAAAAAATAAGAAAATTTCATAACTTAGAAAATTTCTAAGTTATGAAATTTTTCCATTTTAAACCCTAATTTGCATTTTTGGGTTTCTTGATGAACAAGTTTCATAATTTGACATGTATTGATGAAAAATGACCCTTGGCACTTGATTTTGACCAAAAAGTCAAAGTTTGACTTTTCAGTGTACAGTCAAATTTTGATCAGTTGACTGAAAAATTCATTTGTCAATCCTATGCATTTGAGATATTTTGAACTTGTTGAGTGGGTCAAGACAATTTCATTGAGTCCTTGAGTCCATGTGTGAGCTTGATTTGCCATTGGCTAGGTCAAACAGTCAAAAATTGCCTTTGTGCAGTCAAAACCCTAAAAATGACCATTTTGCCCTTTTGGTGATCTGATTAAATTTCTTGTGGAATTGTGATTCAAACTTGATCAAATGGTTCATATGAGTTCATAATGTTGATGTGGGTCAAATTTCATGAGGTTTGACTGTCAATTGGCCACAGTTGACTTTTTCCCCAATACAGCTGATTTCTAGGTCAACTGTCCAATTGACTGGGCAAAAATTTGAATCAAGGTTTGAAACTTGGTATGGACAAACTTGTGAGTCCAACATGAAGTATGAAAGTAACTTTGGGCATTGTAGGTCAAAACATCCCTGTGCAAACTCAAACCCTAATTTAGGTCAACAGTGCAAAGAGGTGTCTTGAGCAGAGCAAACCCTAGCTTGATCTTGAGTTCCAAGAGTCTTGTGATTGAGAAAATGTTGATGAAATGAGAGGGAAAATTTTGGGGTACAACACGGGCAGTATACAGACAATTCATAAACGCTCACAACATTAAAAACGACCAAGTTCAAGAAAAAGATCCAGAATCATGCGCACGACAGACATATATATGGCCAATCCCCACATACATTCATCATAAGTCCCATTATATAGTCAGAACCCCACCCTTACCTGGATTGAAGGTCGCGCTACAAATCTCCGGCCTTAACCTTTGTCTTGCCTTTATCGACAACTATGCAACCTTGCTCGACAACCGTGCAACCTTGTTCCTCTTTTGTGCAGCTTTTCATGGTCAGCACACCAAGACTTTTATTCTCCAACTAACCAAATTTCTTAAGCCAGCTTAACCTCATACCATTAATCCTATTGGGCTTAACTTACACACCCCCACTTTACTACTTTCAACCAATAAAATAGGCCCAACACAATTATTCTATTATTCTACTAATTCTAACATTATTTTTATTATTAATCAACTAATTAATTAACTAATAATAATCTAGCAACTTATGCCAATAATTCACAACATCTCATAAATTCAACGAATAATTCGAAAATAATTAATTAAACAATTAATTAAATAAGGGGCGTTACAACACACGTCTAACCAATGTATCATATCACCAAGGTAAGAAAGGAGAGGGACGCCTAAACACGATCTCAGATCACTGAGGTAGGACAAGGGAAGTGGGATACCTAACCAAGATATCAAAGAATCAAGGTAGGATAAATGGAGGCTTAACCAAGATATTGAACCATCGAGGCAAGCAAGAATGGGGAAAGTAGGGAATTTCTTAACCGCGATATCACGTTACCAGGGTAAGAAAGATGAGATGTGTCGACCCTTAACCAAGATATCACGTTGTCTAGACAAGAGAAGAACGAGAGTGAATCGTCACGGGCGACTAAACACCTAACCAAGATATCACGAATCGAGGTAGGCGATAGAAGGCAATAGTGAGATCACTTTGAAGTGTCAACATGTATGTCATGTGAGCTAATGAAAAAGCGTGGGGGATTGGTTATAGATCCTTGTATTCCACTTGACTTAACTTGATAACAGGAGTTGCATAATTCGTAGCATCGACGTACAACATGAGCTACGAATGACTCTGACTAAAAAATGGCGGGGTCGATTATGGACCCTTTGCTCGCCTTGCCTTCTCTGAGGACTTATCAATGGGGAATGGGAATGAGACACCTATTTTTGAGGTCTTTGGCACAAATGTAAACACATAACAATATAACCAAACACAAGTAGCAAATAAGTGTGAAATGCCTTCTAAAGGTCTTTAAATAGTGACTTCGAGCGCACGCTCCGTATTGTCCTACTTATCATGATATCTAGAAAGCGGTGTTGTACCCTAAAATTTCCCCTCCCATTTTCTGCAAGATACCTTCTCATGCTTCTAGGGTTCTAAATTTCTCAAGGTTGCTCAAGAATTGATTAGACAAATTCTCCTCCTAAGTAGTGGATCTACAACTAGGTTTTGCTTTTCTAAAGGAAATTTGAGCTTATAATACCTCAAGTGGATTTTCATGGTTCCTCATATGTCTCAAGAATGCTCATGACAAGTTTCAAGCCTTGTATCACAAGTTTGCTCAGTCAAATGCTCAGATGACTTAAAATCAAATGTATTAGACAAAAAGTCAATTTTGGTCAATATATAGTCAAACCTCAAGATTTTTGGTCAACATCAATATTTTGAAGTCACATTCATAATTTGATCAAGGGTTGATCATGATTCATCAAGAAAACTCCCAATTCATTAAAAGTCAAAAGTTACTAAATTAGGGTTTTCTTAAGGAGAAGTCAACTGGACTTTGACAAAGCACAACTTTCACATGCTTCATCAGATTTCTCTCAAGCAAAGCTCATTTTTAAGGAAATTTAATTCCCTACAACTTTTTCTCTCTAAGCTCAAGTCCAAAAAATGCTTCATTCGAGAGATATGGGCCAAAACATTATAGGTCATTTCAAAAGTCAACAAATAAACACTTTTTGTCAAGGAAAATTACATCAATATAAATTCTTCAAATGCAAAAATGGTCAATAAAAAGATTTTAGAGGACATTTTAAGCTTTCCAAAAAGTCCAAGATCACTTTCAAATGATAAAAATTGAGAGAGTTATGATTGGTGCAAGTTGGGAAATTTTGAGAAAATGCATGTGTTGTACCCCAAAATTTTCCCTCCCATATTTCTTAAAACATTTCAAGAAAGAGCCTCAAGTTGCTCAAGGTAGTCCAAGGGTTGGCCAAACAAGCTCTCTCCTAAGACAGTCTACCCCAAACTAGGGTTTCATGTTGCATCAAGATACTTGAGTCCAATTGATCCCAAGTGCTCACCAATGTCCTAATATGTTCTCAAAATCATCCATGTCAAGTTTCAAGCCTTGCAGAGAAAGTTTGCTCAGTCAATTGCTCAAAAGCCTGGAAATTGACTATGTTAGGGCAAAAGTCAACTGTGGCCTACATACAGTGAAACTTCAAGATTTTTGGTCAACATCCTTATTTTGAATTGAATTTCATCATTTGATCAAGGTTTGATCATGATTCATCAAGGATTGCTCATAATTCATCAAGACTCAAAAGTTGCTAAATTAGGGTTTTGTAGGAAAAGTCAACTCAACTTTGACCAAGCATAACTTTCTCATACTTTATGAGAATGACCCATCCAAAGCTCATTTTGAATAGGATGCAATTCCATATAATCCATATTCATCTCCAAAGTTCAAAATATGCACTCAAAAAAAGTTATGAATTTGGACATTATAGGTCATTTTAAAAAGTCAACAAAAACACCTTTTTTTTCAAAGCTTCATACATAATCATGGAATATCAAATTGAGATGAGACCAAAAGGGTTAATTATAGGACATCTCAAGCTTTCTAAAAAGTCAAAGAACACCTCCAAAGAGTCAAAATTGAGGAAGTTATGCATTGATGAAGTTGACCTTTTTTGCAAAATTGCCAAAAGTCAACTATCCCTAAAACTTCAAATTTTGCCAAATGGGCCCAATCTTTTTCACTTGTTTTGAGTTGGCAACATAGTCCACGAGCTCTAGCGTTTGCCACTTGTCCATATCTTATTTTTATTATTTATTTTTATTTTTATTTGAATTAATTCAATTTAAATCAAAACAAATCATATAAAATCAAAAATATTGAAAACTAAAGATTTGGTGATTGTTTCAGGTCTTAAATTACAGATACCAATCATTCAAACTCGTGTAAATGCATAGTGTGAACAAAAAGATTGATTTAGGCCATGTTTGGAAGGATTTTAAAGGTGAATGAAATCAAATCAAAAGGCATTGAAGGAGAAAGATTTGGATGCAGTTATCAACCCTAATGCACTCACTCATACATATAGAACGAGGCCAGACCTAAAAGGGGGGTTAGAAACAGGCAAGAGAGAGAGAGAGAGAGAACCAAAACTGAATAAAAAACCAAGAAAAGTGTGAGATCGAAATCCCATTTGGAGGCAGTTTCAGGACCTTTGAACGATCCCAATCGACTCCTGGGACCCTCAGCAAGCTAAAGCGATCAAGAACCAAGCATTTCAAGCCCCAAAAAGCTTTGTAAGTCGCTCACGACATGGACCTGTTCTTGAATTCGAATCTCATAATATAGGCATTTTTAGGATGAATTAATTGTACATTCTTGATCTATGGAACATATGCAAACTTTCTGCATCATTTAATTTCATTTTTATGACTTATACACGATTTCACCATAGCTAGGTTTTGAAGCTCCGAATTAGGGTTTTTGAATGCAGGGAAAATTGGCCTTCATGAATGGTACCTTTAGGTTCAGGAGGACAAGACGAGTCCAACTGTGGCATTAGATGTTATTTCCATGGCCTGTGGAAGATTTTGAGAAAGCACAGGTCTGTAGCAACGAACGTTTGTTTGTAGGAATATGTTCTCCAACTTTTAGCCACAGAGAGAGGAAGGAGACGATGAGTTGTCACCCCTCTATTGGCTTGTTTGAATTTTCGCGCCAAATCTCCACTAATGCTTGTTTTCATATATTATTATTATTGTGTATTTTATGAACAAACAGAAACAGGTGGCGTAGTGGCAACGAAGTGCATGGAATATGCCTCAGGACCTGGGTTCGAATCTCAGGTCCACCAATTTCTCCATATCATTTTCTGTTATAGGATCATGTGCGTGCAGGAAGCAAACGACTACCATATGCCCTCATCATCAAACGTGCCAGATGGCCAGATGGCCAAATCTGATGGCCACCACTGGAAGTGCACCATAAGCCAAGTCAACATAATACATTGGATCCTCAAAGTCAACATGGACCTCCACTAATGGGCCCAGTTTATGCTATCCACACCTCTCCAAAGTTGCTAAACTCATGCCCATTTTCTTTCTTCATCTTTTATTTATTTATTTGTTTTATTTAAATTATTTATTTAATTACTAACCAAAAATTATTTTCTTTTTATAAAAAAAATCACAATTTTTTTTATCCAATTAGATTCAAGATATTTATTTTTATTAAAAAAAGGTAATTAATTTAATTAGGTTATTAATTTTAGACAACTTTAATTTCTTTTTACATAATTAAAATTAATTAGAATAAATAGGTTTTATTACTAACTTAATTATTTTATTTCTTTCCTAAAATAACAAAAATCCAAAAATATGTCATGCAATTATTTTTATTAATTAATTTAATACCTAATTAATTTTGTATTTAATTCTAAAAAACTAATCTTTTTTAAGAAAATATTAAAAAACAACAAAAAAAACAAGTTTTCTTTTCATTAGGATAGAAGGGTCAAAACCCTAATTTCTCGTCGACTCAATTTATCATCGTGCGCTTTATTATTATTTTTACCCAATTATTGTATCTGCTCACAGTTTGTAATAGTTTTAATTAGGACTTTTACATTCACCGCTTTTAATTTTCAAAGGGTTTGTTTTTGGCTATGCGAATACCCGAAGCCTTGTAATAGCGTAGTTTAATTTCTGCATTTTAATTTCTGCAAATTATTAACTGTTAGATGTATGATAATAGGGTTTGCATGACAAGAATGTATGACTAATTTTAAAACAGTTAGATCACCCTAAATGTGCAAAGATAAATAAACTGAAATTGAATCATTCGCACATGCGCACTCCTAGGGTACACTCCCACTTGGTTGCCTTCGGTAAAACGGTCATTGAGTATAGGATGTTTTACTGGTCGTCCTTTTGTCTAAAGATCAAGTTGCCTCAGAAAGGTTGCCTCGGAATTGTTGCCTCGAATAAATTGATCTAAGACATTAGGGTTATTACTAAGACGTCCTAACATTGCTTTAGTGACCGTACGTCCCTTTCAAATTGACCCTCAAAACTCCAACGGCGGTGTTACCTACTCACTAATAGTGGGATAGCGCTGTCTAAAGGAAACGAACATAGAACAATTCTTTTTTCGAGTAGATAGATTAGTTCTTAAGTACTTACTCATTCCAAAAAAAAATTTTACACTTACACTCCTTTACAAACAAAGTTTTCAAAAACACTTCATTACACTCTTGAAGACAGAAGCAAGAGTTAAATCGAAGTTAAAACAAAAACTTTTCAAAACCCACAAACACAAAGAAAAACAATTTTGAAAATGATGAGCAAGTACCTAAGAGCCCGTAGATAACTACGAATAGAAAGGGCGCTAATACCTTCCCTTTTTATAATCTACCCCCCGTACTGAGAAATATCTCGAAAAAGGAATTTTTCTGTGCTTTTTTCCTTTCCTTGTTGGATAAAATAAAAGACGGTGGCGACTCTTGCTTACCGCGACATTTTGCAAACACAAACGCGAAACGCATACCAGCAAATTCCTTAACGAAGTAGGGAAACACGATCCCGGTTCTGGCCACCGTATCACAGCATGAAACCTAAAGTGACCAAACTTGAGTTTTTGGGCTAGTGGGATGATGTTTCAAGGTTCAAACGTGCATAAGACCTCAATATGAACTTCAGAACTTACCCATGCACCCCTTGGGTTTTTATTCTTTTTATTTTTTATTTTATTTATTGAAATTCAAAATTAAATAAGATAAAATCAAGGCTTTCTTACAAAGGTCCAAGCACAAATCTTTTTGACCTAATTCAACCTTTATATACTCTTTATTTAGACAACAATAGGACACGAAGCCCTTGCACAAGAAGCCTCTCCAAAAATTTCAAAAATTCTCAAAACTAGGGCAAATCGAAACCCTCTCCTGCAGCCCCCCTCAAGGCCAAATACTTATCCCATTAAATCTCTGAAGCACTGTAGGGTAAGAATGGATCATCTTTGAAGATCCAAAGGGCCTGAAATGCACAACCGTGCATTGCAGTTTTGCCATTCTTGCATGAATTTTAATTTTTGGTTTTCTTTGTGTTTTAATGCATACTAATCTTACTAATGTGTTTCTAAGGTATCAATGTGCAGGATGAGGCCATCACATGGCCCCCATAATGGTTGAATCACGTTTGGCCATGGTCACACTGTTTTAAGTTGTTTTCTTAGTATCTCACAATCCAGCGCATTTTATCCCAAACTAATGCTTCCATTGATATTGCAAGGCCTGAATCAGGGGGTAGGGTAGAATTGAGGCGATGACTTCTTTTATTTTGCAGGAACATAAAACATACTCATCAGAGAAGACGACCAGAGCTAGGGCTCCGACGCTTCTCCGGTCCAGGCAATTGAGTTTATTATTTCTTTAATTGTTTTCATTTATATTACTGGATGTATAGTCACCCCAGTGGCAAGCATGCACAAGATAAGGTCTTATTATGCCAGGACGTGGGTTCGATCTCTGCCTTTTGGTGTTTTGGAATTTTTTTCTCCATATTTTCATGTTTCTTGCAGGTTTACTATATAACATGCATATTCTATTCTACTAACACCAAGAAGCGTCTGGCTCAGTGGAAAACAATGCGGCATGGAAGGATAAGAGTGTGGGTTCAACACCCACCCCTGACATTCAGCCTTATTTTGCTTCTAACTTGTTTCCTTTTCTATTTTCCAACCCTAATCCTTTTGGCAACTTAATCTTTTTTTTAGTTAACCAATAAACCTTTTTTTACAAACCCTAATTACATTAAGTTTAAGTTTTAATTAATTTTATTAACTAACCTTTTTATCAATTAAAATCAATTAGTTTTTTTAGGTTTAATTATCATCAAAACCTTTTTCATCAAAAATCTCCAAAAAAAAACATTTTGCTTTCCTCTTTCTTTTTTATCATTTTATTTTCATAGATCAAATTGTATAAGTTTTCGCAAATTATAATAGCCTAGATTTCTCGCTTTCTTTTTCATTATTATGTAACTGCTCTTGGATGTAATAGCTTAGGATTTGTTTTTCGCACTGTCTATTATGTATCTGCCCCAATGTGTTGTAATAGTTTATGGTTTATATTTCTGCTTTATTTCCTGCTATTATATTTTTTATACTACTGCTTAGTAATTAGGGGTGTATGGAAAGATAAAAACAAACGATAGTAAAACCCTAAATTCAAGACTAAAATAACTTAATACGACATACTCACACACTTGCACCTCTAGGGTAACCTCTCTTGTTCCTTTGGAACAAAAACGGCCATGTCCCTCGAAAGTGGGGTCGCTTTAGCAAAAGACCCTCGATACAAAAGATCACAGTTCCTCTATGACCCTTCGATGTTGACTTTCGATAAATGATCTAGTCCCTTACGAAATTGCTAAAGTGTCCTTATAAGTTGCCTTTGGTGACCGTACGATGACCCTTCTCCCATCCCTTCACATCCAATGATAGGGCTTCCTACTAACTAATGGTATGGATAGAACTATTTATAGAAGGAGGAAAAGTACAAGAAAAATCTTGAGTGGGTAGTGTAACACCCCAATTCTACCCGACAATCATCATAAAAACCAGAGTTATGAAAATTCAACGACTAAATTAGAATGCTACAATCTCAACTTAAAACAACGACATTCATTATAGATACATAACACATTAAACTTGGATGAACCAACAACAACATAAATTAATCTTTTAAAACCAACAACTTTCATAACTACACAACGAAATCATAATATTCAACATATAAGAATGTAACATCTTTATCCAACTGAAACAACTTCAAATAATAAGCATTCAATGAAAAACAACTTAAAGTTCAACAACTGAAATAATAACAACAATAAAGCCACAAGCGTTCATCCCCCCGAGTGTTACGTATCAGAGCAATGACACTGACTCGGACTATTGAAGGTAAACCGCCTTCACTCTGGATTACCTGTACGTTACCAACATATGGGTAAAATTCAAACATAAGGGGTGAGACATCGAACAATATAATCGGATGTATGAAAAATAATACATTAGAAACAATTCATACAAAAACACCACTTCACAACTATTTAACAACATTATCATCATGAATTCATCCATACAACAACTCAAAATGCAACATGGAATACGACTTGTTTTTGTGCACATGCATGTGGTACCAATGGAGCAGAACTCCCAACTTAGAAATCTACCAATAAATAGAGGCATCAACAAGGCATAAGCCTTCAACTTTATATTTACCAATCCAGGCTAACTTAACGAGCACCGACTCTAACATGATATGCTATGTATGCATTAACAACATGAATGTAATAACAACAACAACAATAATTCAACTTAATTCAACATTGGCCATAAGCCTACAACTTAATATCTGCCCATAATTAGAGGCATCTCAACATAAATTATCAATCTGCAATTTCTCAACTCAAAACAACTTACACAACACTGATATCGACCAAAACAACATGCATGGGCAATAGGGTTAGGGAGACTATGTGCCCCTCGACATGCACAGAAACCAAGACAAAATAACAATGAATTTACGCTCCTCGACACAGCCTATAACTTCGTGCAGCTCAACAACAATATTGTGCTCCTCAGCACGCCTTGCATCCTAATGCCGCTCGACATCCAACACATATATTCCCTGACACACCTTGCAGCTTAAATGTCGCTCGACACCTGACACCATCAGCATCCTCCTCGACCACTAATTCTGACCAACAACATGGAACAATACAATGTCATAACAACCACATCAATACAACCCTTATTTCTGGCCAACCGCTCGGAATACCACAACAATGAGCAACTATATTTCCTACCTACAAATTCATTAATTGTACAAGACAGTCATGCATAAACCATTCTAAAACGACCATAACAATAATTTACTAATTTCCTGCCAACCGCTCAGAAGATACAACAACCTAGTGACTACATCAATAGGCAAAAATCAACACTAACCTATTCATCGATTATACCGAGCAATTATACAGACAACTCAAACGCCCACAACATGACTAACGGGCAACTTCCTATAACAGGTTCATTGATCATGCAAGACAGTCATACGGTAACTCCTTAAACAACTACAACATAGAAAACGAGCAACTTCAATAACAGATCCAGAAACATCAACGCACAACAGTCATATAAACGACCAATTCCCCATAACAATCATTATTGATCCCATTATAAGGTCAGAACCCCACCCTTACCTGGATTGAAGGTCGCTCTACCAAACTCCCAGCCGACAGCCTTGCCCTGCTCGACAACCGTGCAACTTGCTCCTCTCTGCGCAGTTTCACACGATCACGCACAAGACTTCTTATTCTACCAAATAACCAAATCCTTGTGTCAACTTAACCTTATATCAACAAACCTATTGGGCTTAACCTACACACCCCCACTTTACTACTTCCAACCAATAATATAAGCCCAACACAATTATTCCATTAATTCCAACATTATATTATTATTAATCAACTAATTAATTAATCAATAATAATTTAACAACTTGTACAACAATTCTCAACATATCACAACTTCTCAACAAATAATTCAAAAATAATTTAATTAAATAATTAATTAAATTAACGGGCGTTAAAGGTAGAACTTTTAATCGTTTGCTCATAAAAAACAAAACATTTTACACAAACACTTTCAAAGATATTTTTAAAACACTTTGTATGCATTCTTGAGTACTGATATAAGACTCATTACAAAGTTCAAATTTCAAAATATTTTCAAATCACACACAAAAAAAGCAAGTTTTCAAAGTGAGCTAAGTGATTAAGAGCCCGTAGATAATCGCGGATGAAAAGGGTGCCAACACCTTCCCTTTTCATAACCTACCCCCCCGAACTCAAAATCTTCAAGGTCTTTCTTGTTCTTTTCACCCTTTGCTTATTGGATAAAAGAAAAGTCAGTGGCAACTCTTGCTATCCATAATATTTGTGATCAAACGCAAAAATAAGTCAGTTCTCCCACCGTATTACAAGTGGTAAAACATGCATCTCTATTCCTACTTATCATGGTATCAGAAAGCGGTAAAGAGTGCAAGAGATAAAAGGAAGCAGGTGAGAATACCAATCGAACGCAAGTTCTTCAGTTAGCAGACGAAAGTGAGAAACTCAGAATACTTCAAGTGATCTTCATCAAGAAAGCATATTAGTCATAAAATAATATCCAATAAAGATCAAGTGTGAAAATAAATCGCAAGCAACACGCATCAAGTCAACATCCTGCACTAAGTAATGCTACACAAGCAAATGGTGAAATCCGAACAAACGCACCGCGATGAGACGTCTTCCAAAACTTGCACAATCTCACCATATGAGTTAGCAAATAACAACACAATAGAAATAAAACTAGAGTACCGAATTACAACTCAAAAAGAATAATGAAATGCAAAAACACAAGGTGAAAATGAATACTGAATACGGAGAGTAAGAACGAAAACCGGGCAGCCACGTGCTATACATGTAAATGCATAAAACATAGATTAAAAATCATGCAAGCTCAATGTTAATCATAAACTAAAACCTAAGCAAGGCTAATGGTTCATAAACTAACAACTAAAACATGAGTTTTCACCTAATTAATAAACCGGGCAGTACTATACACATTTCATGAATCGACCCGAAAATTGTATCAAAAACGGAATGGATCAACAACGATGTTACCTAAATGCCTAGAAATGTTCAAGTAAGCCTTAACAACATTTAACACGAGTATTTACACACAAGTATTGACTCCAGGCAACAACATATGAAAACTTGAAATTGACCGAAAAAGTACACTGAAAACGATTAAACTCATTATCAATATTCATGGCATATTTATTATGTACAAGTGAACCCCAAATGACAAGTGAAATAGTGTATACAGGTGGAATTAGAAATGGGGAAACATTGTTATCATAACACAAGTTAATCGGAAGTTGCTAACGGAAACAAGAAAATTAAGCATTAACATTCACGAAAGATTCAATTAAATGCGGATAAATGTCAAACGGAAAATTAAGGCGAAATATGTACATGGAACCAAGTCCAGACAACATCTTTTATTCACAAAAACGCACATAAAATTAGTTCTGAAATCAATTGAAATGGTACCGGTGTTTGACAATTACCAAAACAAACTATTCTAAACGATTAGAAATAATTAATTGAACAATTTTCATGGTCTTCTATACCGGACAACCTTATACCTCAATAAAGAGTGGCTTGAAAAACCTCACAAAAACGGTGTAACTCAATCACATTAATCCACAAACGTATCAAAATGCAAGAATATGCATTAAACAATTTTAAAGTTCAATTGACAAGGTATTCAAGAGTTCCGGTATAATTCGACATCTAAAAGTTATCAACAAAATTTATCCGGATTCAACATCAAATTCACCAATTCACCATGATTTGATACCAACAGCTAGGGGTGTTCAAATCAAAACCAATCCAAATAAAAAACCGAAAACCGATCCAAAAAACCAAAAACCGCAAAAAACCGAAATTTATTGGATGTGGTATGGATGTTATTTTGTGAAAATCGATCAGTTCGGATCGGATTTCGAATTAATTTTTCAAAACCGATCCAAACCAAACCAAACTGCATACATATATTTTTATACTTATTTACTTTTTATTAGCATGATATGCTATGTGAAATTATTATTAGATGATAATAATTTTTTTAATAATAGTTATTAGCTTGGTATAATTTATTTATTTTTATTATTTCAATCATAATCAACCACTCTCATTTTGTAATATTAACTTTTAATATACTATATGTTATATATTATATCAAATCTATGATTTATTAGTAGTTTTATAATATTATAATAAATATAATGTGTAATTTGGATATCCAAAAACCGACCCAAATTAAACCGCATAAAATTGGATCGGATCGGATTGGATTTTTTTAATATATTATCCAAAACCGAACCGAACCGCAAGTAAATTTATCTTTGGATCGGATGATTTTTTATCTTAAAACCGATCCAAACCGAACCGCGAACACCCCTACCAACAGCCATGAACTAACATGAATCTAACATTTATACTCTAGACTCTTGTTCTAAAACAAAGATACTCATCAATCAACCTATTCCTCTTTTCATCCTTTTTACAGTGTTCAAGAAATCAAGACTTATGCATATTCAATAATTCAAATATATCATGAATTTTCAAGAACAAATTTCAACACAATTCAAGAATCATATAATTGTTTAACAAGTCAACTTCAAGAATCACACCCCAATATTCAATTCAATGTCAAATTACTCATGAAATTAAAACTTTGTTCAATTCAACAATCCAAAGTTTAACCTAACTCATGAACATCCAACATAGTTTCATTCCTATTATCATCATCACCTTATAAACAAATGTTTCTCAATTTCAATTAAACCAAATATGAAAACAAGCATCTAATTCAAGTGTAGATCGAGAAAATTACTGGAATCAAGGTGAAGTCGAAAGGAGACGGTATTGGCTGAGTGCTATCGGAAGAGAGGGAGGAGCACTGTTGGAACGTCGCTGAGTCAGAGTTGGAGGGAGAATAAAACATAGTGGACAACTTGTCGCGGCGGTGATGATGCTCGATAGCTTGCGAAACATGCAGATCACCTTTAAATCTTGAAAAATGAGAGTTTTGCCTTGCTGCTTCTGCCCAACAGAACAATCTCTTTTTGTGTAGCTTTTAAAAAGAAATAACTTGATCCCATGACCATCAATGATCCATGCAAATGCTAAATGACCTATTGAGGGGTATGCATAAGCCAAATGAGCCTTATAAACATATAGGACAAATTTGGGGTATGACAGTGTCCCATCGCGCCACGATACAATTGTATCTTGCTGCGATAGAAGCCTCATTGCACTATAATTAGATGCATCTCGAATACGATAATTCCATAAGCAAATTAACATTTTTCTTCTCTTTTTTCTTCATAAAACGGGGCCAAGAAGAATGTGTAAAAAGTCCCAAATCAGTAGTCTCGCTTAGCATATCCTAGCGAGGTCAAAGCATGAAAGCTCGCTAAGCGAGCCAACACTCACTGAGCAAGGAAATGCGATTTAAGGCTGACGTGTCAGAAAATCTTTATGATGAAGAAAAATAATCTCGCTAAGTGAGCTTTTTGGTGGTTAAGCAAAGTTATGATTTCAGGACAAGTATAAATATCATTTTGAACCAGAAAATTAGAATCTTACCATTTTTTGAGAGAAACATAGAGAGAAAAACACAAGAAATCAAAACTCGAAGAATCCAAATTAGATACACAACAATCATCGAGAAATTAACATTGATGTTCATTTATCTTTATTCTTCTTATTATATAAAGCTACCATATCAATGAGTAGTTAACTCTCTCACTTATTGGGATTTATATTAATTAATAGTACTCATATGTATCTCTTTTGATTATTGTTATATATGAATTATTTACAAATCAATATTGATATTATCCTTTTATCAATGTTCAAACTTTATAGATTGAATTGTTATTTAGAAATACATTTTGAATCTATATCTAGGATAATCATATGTTATAAGCTAAACTCTATAGATATATTTAAAGTTAACATTCATTACAAGTATCAATTTTTTATGCTATTGTATTGTTCAATAAGCTGAGAGATTGTCGATTAAACAATACGATCGAACTCTCGTAATGATTTAGACATAAACAATGTTTGTGAGCGATACATGAAAATATTAATTAATAACTAGGATCTATATAACCTATCAGTAAGATACATGCGAAATAGGTTAATGAATCTAACCCCCAGCAAGCTC